>JARFIW010001174.1:0-600000 GCA_036346225.1 Platerodrilus igneus | reverse complement strand
AACATCATAATAAGCAGTAAGACAACATTTTCTCAACTTTTCGGTCGTAAGCAGATTGATTTAAAAAGTTTCTACTAAACTTAGTAAAGTCCTTCTGTAAAGAATCTGACTGAAAACTGCAAATTATTTAATTGGTTCTCCAGTATTTTGGTCCACTAAAATCATTAAATAAACTTTCATCACTTGTTGCTAGTGCCCTTGAGACTGGTTTATATATTACAAGAGAGGGATTATCAGGAAGGACAAATGAATGACCTAACATAGAATACGCGAAAAATCCACAAATAAATAAAATATGCAATGATAGTAATAAGACCTCATCCCTTGTAATAAGCACAAAAGGTACTAATATCTGCACACAGTGAGACAAAGGTGCAACTACAGTTTCATCTTTCAATTCTTCTTGTTTCTACTCAATAGTGATAAACTTCAGATAAAAGATGGTAACAGTTTACACAATGGAGTAGAGTACTCGGTGTAATAAACGTTCTTCTTAACGCCACCGTTCTGTGTTTCTCACTTTAATCTTTTACTTTATATTATTATGCCACGGCTAGCCCTTTTTAATCTACACAGAGTGCACAACGTTACGATGATCTATTTTTCTTTTTCACCCCTTTATGATTACCTGTTTGAATTGATAACGCGAAGTTAATCAACATTCATATAATGAAAGGAAATAATATTTACAATTTTTGAAATTCTTTAAATACACCCTTCAATCAGTTAATATCATATTTGTTATTTATCCCAAAATTTATATTCTTCTAGTTTTAATATAAAGTCACCAAAAACTACCTCTTTACAAAAAAAATCTGGAACGTTCGAGACCTCTTCATGATTTATTACGTAAGTGTAACGTATGCAATGTTTCTTGTTGACTTCTTTACAAGTTTTGGATAAATTGAGTAAATTCAGTATTAAAATCTAAGTTGAAAAATATCTTAAAATTGAGTAGATCTCCTGATATGTTGTTTCGTGTTGTGAATCAACACCACCTTGTTGTCTTCAATCGTATACCAATGCTCTGCTTAGTTGAACCAATATTTGAGTACCGTTACCCCTTGTTTTCCAAAAATCACCCCGTGCTTCTTTATTTTATATTTCTCTGCATATGCTTTGAATCTCTTCCCTTAAATACTTTTGACGCAGATTAGAATTGTACCAGAATTGTACCAGAAGCCAATTAGAATTTGATTAGAAGTCAACTAGGATCCAATTAAAATTGTACCAGAATCCGATTAGAAGCCCTATATGATTATAAATATTTAATTTAAATTAATTACCCAATTTTATCTCGCGTTTTCTGAGAAAAACGGCAAAAACTTTTCATATATTCTTAACAAAAATTTTTTTATGTAGCACTATTTTCACTATAACATAAATTTGATATATTCTAAACTTTATTTATCTGACGCGTAGATTTCTGGTTAAAAGTGTCGTGGCTTCGACGTGCTTTAAGTGGAAACTGACTTGTCTTATAACCGATGGGTGTTAAATAGCTTTTCCCACTACTTTGGGTTGGGTTTCCAAGCAGTTTTGCAGATTGTCGCGACCAACCAGCGTTTCTTTAATATTCCCTGTATTTTTAAGCTGCTTCTGATGAAATTATTTTTGGATATTTGTGTCATTGTGTTTATTTGCGATCTTTGATACATTATAATTTGTTATCGTGGCCAGACTTTCAACTTACGTCTGTTGTTTTGTATAGATAATGCTTTTGGATAATTATACTAAGTAAATGATGTAACTCTAGCGCTCTTTTCGGTTATGTATTTATTTCTTTGAAAGTGCGTTTTCTTATCAAAACGCTTATGGTTCCAGCGTAATTGCATAGAGATTTATTAGGTTTCATCTTATCTTCTGCGTATTTTATTTTATAAACTTGTAAAATACTCCTCAACGTATGTTTAATTACATGTACGATTATTTCTCTGCTGAATACGCATTCTATTGTTGAAAGATATGCTCACTTGCATTGATTAAGGTTATTTACGGTCTATATACAGGGTGTTAAATGCTAGCTATTTACATAATGTACGAATTACTTATTTTTCTGCTAAACAAATGCAGTTTTCTGATTCCTATCGCTATTTACCGTTACTACACGACCCTTACTATCCAATACACCCATAAACAACCCCTTATCACAGCAATATATATATATATATATATATATATATATACATTGCTGTGATAAAGGGTTGTTTAAGGGTGTTTTTTATAGCATTATTCCACCAAATGAAAATATAAAATTTTAGAACAATTTCCTTTTTGGCAACTAACGTGAGTTAAACTTACATTGGTCTACAAATTCTTATATTTTTATTTTCTTTTGCAAATCTAACTTTCCCTTTGTTAATCCCCTATTTACATCTACTTAATCTTATACCTATGTCCTATTTTACTACACCATTTATACCTATTCCTAGTCTTATACCCGTATCCTATTTTGCTACTCTATTTATACCTATACCTAAATTTATTTTACACTTTGTTTAGTTATTCGTGTCCCTTTGTATTGGTGTGAATTAAATTTATCTGTAACTGCCCCTTTATTGTTCCCGACTCTATATCCTTTAGCTCATATTTGTTTGTTCCCTCCTTCATAATTGTACCTTTTCTATCTATTCTATATCCTACAAATTTAACTCTATCTTGAAAAAATTCGCACTTTTTTATATTTAACCTTAAACCTGCTCTATTTAACTCTAATAAAATTTTTTCCAAATGTACAAAGTGCTGTTCCACACTATCACTAAATATCTACATATCATCCACGTAGTGGATACAAAATTCCTCATACGGTCCCAAAATATTCTGCATAGCTTTCACTAATGCAGCCGTACTCGAAAACAAACCAAACGGGACCACCTTAAATTGGTATATTCTTCCTTCTACCAAAAAACCCGTATATTTCCTTGATTCTCGCGCTAATGGAATAAACCAAAATGAATTCTTTAGGTCTATTTTAGTAAAGATTTTCCCACTACATATTCTCGCCAATATGCTATCCATTGTTGGTGGACAATTGTATTGCGGTTTCGTGCGCTTATTAATCTGTCTTGCATCTAAACATAATCTGATGTTATCATCACTTTTCTTCACGACGACTAATGAATTCACAAAGTGTGTACTGGAGCTTTCGATGATACATTCATGTAACATTTCTTCTATTTCTTCCTATACTCTATCCCTGTATGCTACTGGAATAGGATATAATTTCGTGTTAAACGGTTCGGTGTTTACTACATCCAACTTGTGCACATAACCTGTGGCAGTTCTTGACTTTGACTCTATTAATTCTGAATGCTTTCTTAATAACAAATTTATCCTGCTTCTTAAATCTTCTGGACATTTAATGTTTTCATTTTCATTTCCCTCATTATCCATTTCATCCTCAAATTGATTATTATTCACGCAGTTACCCTCTATTTCTATATTACCCTTTTCATGCCATTTAATATATTCCCCATTGCGTTCTATTTTCTTGCACTTTGCATTTATCTTCAACCCCAACTTGTCTATAATATTTATCCCAAATATAACATCTATCTTTAGTCCAGGTACAACCATAAAATCATTCTCCCATTTTACATTTCCCATTTCACATCTCAGAATTACCATTTTATTTATTTTCGCAAATTTCTTATTATTAGGTGCCACCAAATTACACCTTGTTATACGTATTGCCTTATCCCTCAATTTCTTTCGTTTAACAAATTCTTCCGCAACAAGTGATGTTTCTGCCCCAGTATCAATCAATACTCTAACTATTTTATTTTCCACCTTTAAATTAACTATCGGTAATAAGTTTCTTACAAATCTTCCAAATTCATTTTCCGTCTCATGTTTAATAAATTCGCGCTGATGTTCGTTTCCGTTTATCCGTAGAAGTTTACTTGGTTCATCCGTATCTAAAAATGTTGGTTTCGTGTGGAAAGTCCTGCCTGATTTGTTATCTCTCCTGTGCATAAAATTTTGCATTTTCAAATTAAACCAAAGACACGTTTACTTCTTACATTGATAACATATTATTCAAGTATTTACCCCCTCAGATTAATAATAGAAAATTGTCCGTTACATGTGTCCATACAATTAAATTTTCGTTTATAAAAATTTTTACCAAAAAAATAATAACCAAATCACTCATAAATCAAAATAACTACGCACCAGCACAACAGTTTCAATAACAAAAATCGTTACCTGGAATGTTCTTTCAGATTACCACCTCCATAGCTGACTTTTAAACCAGTCGGCTAGTACCTGCATTGCTCCATCTTACTCGTTCATCCAAGTCATTACCCATCTGAAGACGCCTTCCATCAGACTGCACGTACAATAACCAAACCACACCTCATCGTTCAGTTAATGATGCTACCAGCACCCTCGTTCAAAATATAAATGCTTCTACTTACGTAGCATCCATCTTTTAATTATTATAATTTATTTCAATTCAGCTCGTTAACTACTTTGCACTCAATTGTGCGTTATAAACACTTGTAATAACTTTCGGCGGACTGCACTGCACGCGGTATTAAAAGCTAGAATGTTCTTCAAATTATTATCGAGAAGTCAGATGATAAGAGCGAAATATAAAAGCGAAAAATAAGAGAGCGAATCTACCTCTCGCTTTCCTTATGTATTCTAAACCCCACTTAGTTTGCATGTATTTTCATTATCCTTTCTTTGAAAAACTTCAAACTGTCACGCAATTCTAAAAATTTCCCATACAAACCTCTAACGAAGTTTTAAAAACCGAGAATCCGTCCACTCCACTTCGCTTTTACCACCAAAAACTACGTACGTTTTTTAACCGTTTAGATTTCCCATGAATTTTGTCCTCTCTTATTCCCCGAAACAAATCCAATGCACGCTCCTTATGTGCGTGTCTATATCGTTATTGCAGTTCTGCTTTTCCTGTATTTGCCTTTCTTATTGTCCTACTATTACCATGTTGTCTACAGTTAAAGCTCCCTTCTTATTTGAAAAATCGATATCGTGTAACACAAACCTGTTGCATCTGCGCCTTTCTATTAGTCTCTACAAATATACTTGTTTATCACGCGGTTGAAAGATGTTTGTCATGTGCCCACTTATTATATTCATCTCACTTTGTTACGTACTAAACATTCTCTGTCTCCTAGTCCTATCGATCTGTTTTGAAAATAGTCGTCTGTTATTATAAACCTTAAGTTTGCCCGTTAGCATAATACTCTGAATTGTTGTTTCAACGTTTCTAGTCTTAATAGGAATTAGTTATTTACCCAAGCTTTTATTCCTTGAAAGCCTTGACTGCTTTAGCTTGTTTGTACTCTTCCACCTTGTAACTTTTCTACGAATGCTTTAATTTATAATTTTTAAATAAAAGTACGTTGTTTAACTTGACGTATACAAATAAAACATACATTATGACATGTAATTTTGTCCCAAATTGAAGCTTTTCAAATAAATTATTGATTTTTACGTACAGCGTCATTAAATAAATAAACGCTTGTCCTATTTACCCATGTTTACGCTTACCCGTACACAATAATATATATATATATATATATATATATATATATATATTATACTGCATTTGACTGCCAGAACACTAATTATACACACAAGGAACACGGATTACATAAAATACTCATTTTACTAGTTTAAACATAAAACAACATCACTACACAAGATCATCGATTTAATACCAAAAATCAATCTTATGGAGGCCTAGTTGATGTTAGTAATTAATTTAACCTTCCTTTGGTATATGCTTTTATTTATTTGTACCTAATTTATAAATAAATTAATGGTTAAAGCATTTATTTCAATCAATATTTTAACATTTGTAAAAAAAAGTCTATGTATAATTGGTTTTGTGTTTGATTAATTACATTAATTATTAATATTATTTATAAATCTCAAGAATGGTATAATATTAAGCACTGTAATTTTAAGTAAGAATAACGAATGTGTTTTAATTCTATTAAGTGGTATGTGAAAATTTTAGAAAAGTAATGGAGTGCTGAAAGGGGTTTTTTTGTTAAGTAACTAAGGTAACGAAGGTTGCTGATTTTGGTTTCTGAAATAAAACAGTTGTGCCTTTCTGTTGCTCAAATTTTATTTTATCTTAAGAGAGAGTTTAAGGTGTAAAGTTAAGGCTAAACTAATCAAAAAGTGATAGTATTAAAACGTATCAAAGTATTGTGTAACAATTAAAAGGTTTAGGCACCTGTTCGTCGTAGGAGAATAATTAGGGGAGGTTATTGCCAATTGGATGCTATCCAATATTGAAGAGTTTCACAGCCAAAGCAGCAGGATTCCACTGGCAACAAAATCTAATATCATTTTAAAGAAGCAACACGAGCGATTTGTTTTTGAGTAGAACCGTAGTAGCAGTACGAAAGAAATATTCTACGCATGCATTTGTGGTATCATTTAAAAAATTTAATAATACCTTAAAATTGTGCACTTCATACCTAAAACAGAAAGGTGGATTATTGTACTAAAAATTCTAATGTCATTTAGGTTTACTGACGTTTCCAAGCAAAGAACTGCACGTTAAGAAAGCAGAAGCATCGAATAAAGATTTAAAGGTATTTATTCCTTAGAAGCCAACACAGATAAGGTTCCTAGAGATACTGCTTCTTACATACACACACACACACACACACACATTTTCCAAAAATTTGTTGTTATTTAACTATTGTCTTGCCGGTGTCTTTAAGAGAGGGCACACCTAATTTTATTTATTTACATCCAGATCTAAGTTGGACCCTGAACCGGTTCACTCAGAAAGCTCAGAAATTCCAGCAGGTGCGGAAACGAGTGTTTGCCCTTGCAGATGTTGGCCCAGGCTAGCGGCAACCCTCTCATGTGGTATTTTCGTGATCCTTTAAGTTTTTACCTGTTACAACCTGTGGATATGAAATAATAACTCGTAGATGGATTTATGTAGTTTAATGAATTGTAACCAATGTCACAAAATAAAAAAACAAACACAGCTAAATAAAAAAAAATGCAGCACGCACCGTAACTACAATGTGGCCAGCGGCGTGGCCATTAAAAAAACAAACAAAGAAACAATACTACAACTATAACTTATCTGTAAAGTACAATCCAACTGATCCTCATTAGCATCAACTATCACTGCCACACTCTTACGGATAATTGTATAATTTATTTGCAACGCAAAGTTAACACATTAACTCGGTTCTCGAACAAGCGACACGCGTTTTGATAACGTGCCGCACTCTCTCGCACGCTTAACCCCGACTGACCGTTACCTATCGGACCAACTTAAACATTACGGATACTTCTCCCTCTTATTATAGGGGCGGCCTAGTACAACCCCCGTTAAAACTGAATCTAAAATTTAATCAAAATTTAATATTTACCTGAAATAGTTTTTGTGTTCTTCTAAAATATCGCTTTTCGGTATTTATTCAAAATTTACATTCAATTCTTTTTCATACAAGCTTTGTAAAATCTTCTTGGCGTCACGACATAAGCGCCACCTATGTGTGATCGCTGGAAGGAAGAATTTGAGAGTGTGGTTGCCTACATTTAGGTTTTGCAGTTGATTGGATCCCACATAATTTGAAAGGAGCGCAAAAACAAAAGCGTGTCAAGGGATGTATGGAAATGATACGGAATTTAATGGCTAGTGTTCAAATTCTGTACATAACATCGTAACTGGCTGCAAGTCATGGATTAAGCATATGAGCCTGACAGTGAACAGCAATCAACTTCATGAGTGTTTCAAGGTGAACCTACACTAACAAATGTGATATGATTACGAAGCGCTTCGACAAAAATGGTTGCTATTTTTCCAGAAAAATGTTGCAACTGTTGCATTAGAAGATTTAAGAACAGTTAATATGGAGATGTATCTCTACTATCTGTTTACGGTGAGTTTTCGCTAAAATCAGAAGAAGAAATAAACTAAATCTATAAATTATTGTTCGTTATTACATTGCAATTGCGCACACATCCCCAAGGAGTGTCGAGTATTTGATCAATAGCAAGATTGAATAAACAACATTTCAATATACGTTGCATATATCGCCCACTGACTTCGTTCTGGTTGGATATATTAAATATAAAAAGCGTGGCGAACAATTTCCATGGCCTGAAGACCCCGTTACTTAATGCGCTTGTTTAGTAGAAATTACGTTCGAAATGGAAAAACTGTTTTGAAAATTCGTTTCATGGATCGAAAAAGGATATAAACCTGAAAGAGGAATTGCTGCAAAGCAATAAAACAATTTGAATAACGTTATGTGTTTTTTTAAATTTTTCGCAATTTGAACAGTAATCCTCGTATAACTCAATGTTAATAATTAGTACCCCTAGTTGTTGATAGCTTTGCGAACTAAGAAATATTTAAGTTTGAAGAGCAGCAAGCTCTCAATTCTAATTATTTCTCAGACATCACTAAACTGTCGAGTCGTTTAACGTTCCGCTGACAATTCCCCGCGTTCTTATATGACTAACATGTCTGACATCCCTCAGGACCACACCGATCACTTCGTTCCACAAATTATGTACACGTACCGTACCTTTGCACTATAGCCAGTGGCGCAACTTTACATATAAACGTAAGCTAAGCACGGGAACTTATGTAATATTTAATTATTGTAAGCAAGATAATATGCTGTACTACCCTCCACTTCTATATTCATTTTACAGAATACAACAAGAAGAAATTGGTACTATAAAACTAGCACACACTTAAAGATTATAAAAATTCTACAATAATAGGCACCGTCTATTTTGTATTGCAGAACCTTTTCAGAAGAAGTATACTCTTTTAAGTTATAAACATAGTTAACTCTTGAATTAGCAATACCTTCATTTAAGAAAAGTTAGCTCTTTTTTCCTGCTAATTGGACAATTATATAATAGGAAAAGTTTCTTTGTTTTGCGCAATTTGCCCCATAGATACCAAAAGAGTACGCACCTACACCAACTCACCAACATTAAAATTCGCGTTAATTTTATTTTTAAAATATACAGAATTTTACATTCTTCCGTTTTCAATAACTATCGTTTGTCAACCAAAATTTTCTTTCAAGGTAGTTTTAGTCCTATCTGATTCCGAAAAATGTTTAACGTTTGCAAATAAACCATCTTTAGATTTTCTTTAATGCAATATTTCTGTAGCGTAATCAGTACTATTGCAACTAGCCTTATTAGAAATGCAGAGTGTCACCTTTCAATTTTTTGGTTAATCTTTGTGTCCAACTCCTTTGGGGAAAATTTGGAAATACATATTATACCCGAATGTCACGGTCCAGATGTTACACCATAATTTACTAATAAATTTTTCGCATTGTCCGATATTATGTACCGATTCGTGTCACCCTTTCACGATATTTTTCCAACTAACAAAGACGAGTTAAAACTGAAATTACCTTTTAAGGGATAATACGCAATATATTAGCTGATTACTAAAAAAAATATTAATAAATACATACAACCTAATGTAGATTTCTGCAAAGAACCTATAAGACTCGCGTACACTACCTGATTATTTCCGTGGGAGTGACACTTTTCATTTTCTTTACTGAGTGACAAGATATTTTCTCTTGCTGATATAACTTAATTCCATTTCTAATTTTAGGGAACCTTATATTCTCTCACTCTGTGATCTAATTTTCAGATGCCGGACAATGTTCAAAAGTCGCGTGGTGCTGTTGATTAGACAATGTCTAGCGTATCAAGCTAGCATTTAATAACTCGATCAAGATTTATGGTCACTGATCACAGTAACGTCCCTACTGAAAACAAATACACGTTATTTCTGCAATGCAAAAACGGTCCAATTTATAGTCACAGTATGCAATAGTTCTAGACCTCATAAAACTTACCAATACAGATAAGCGTATACGACATAATCGAAGGTACCGGTTTGCACAAAAGTTTTCTTTCGTACCATGGTACATAAGAAATGCAGTTTCGACAAAGACCTACTCGATTGTTTTCAACTTTCCTGATTACCCCATCTTTACATGTGCTCCTTTTTTAGAAAACGTTGAAAGTGTAAGTGGGGTAGATATTTCTGTAAACTTTATACAACGCTACTGCCAAAATTAAAACCTACAAACGATTTTAAATGTTTAACATTCGTAAGACCTGTAAGTTACATATTGACATTATTCTATCCGCAATTCCTGATGAATAGGAAATTCTTTTAAATTTAAAGTCAGCTTCCTTGAACTTATTGAAAAGTTCAGCTAGATGGTTAAGATGAAGTTCAGAATTTAACAAATCCACTAACTGGTTATCAGTATGTGGGATCACAGAGTACCTCTGGCTCATTCTACATGCAACATCTGTATTAAGCCATTCATTGAAGTGGTCAGAACAAAAAAGTAACAACTCACACGCTGATGCTACTTTCAATTGAAGGTCCCAAGTATTTTTGGTGATATTTTGCAATAGGCACTTAGCAGTACTAACTTGTATGACGAAATGGGTTGCGACATTGACTCAAACTAAATTCGTACAACAGGTCTCTGGAATTTGGTGTGATTTCTTTATTCTTTTCCATCCTTTCATTTTTATAACTGGCATCGAAGCACATTTATACAGAGCGATCTTTCTAACTCTCTGCAACAAGCCAACTTATGTATTCTGATTGAGCCTTTTTAATTAACACCCACTCCACCATTTTGTCAAATTGATTTTTTGTTTCTTGCGATACGCATGATGCATATAATATCGTTTGCAATACAAGAGAGTTTAATCTTTTGAAATAAATCTGCTGCATATAGTCTAATAGTATGTTCCGGTTGATTTGAAAAAATACTTTAGTACTAAATCAAAACCCTTTTCAGTTCCCTTTTTGTTTTTGAGAAAACGAATTGTCTATATTTGCTTACATCGCATAATGCTATAACAGAAACGAGTACAGCTGGTTTAGGATCACATAAAAAATTTATTTCTTATAGCAACCTGAAAATTTTCGTGTAATTTCATTTAGATGGACATGGCATAATCTTATATCCAATAATCATGCAAAATAGCATCCCTGATCAAATCAGGTACTACTAAAACTGAATATACAAATGCTTATCCCCCTCCTCCCTCTAACTCTCCAATGGCTGATATCAACAAACAAACTTGGTCCGTAACGTTCATGCTTTTATTACCTCATACTTCCGTTAAGGTTGCCATCCTCTATCGTTGTAAAAGCTTTCCATAATTCAATTTATTTGAGAACTAGTGTCATGTACAGTCGTTTTATCAGTATGTCGACAAACAACTAAATTAACAATAGTCAAAATTTTACTATGATTTCAACTAGAGTGGAGATTCTGTTCGCAACTTTAACGATGCCAATCTAGTCTGATTGAGTTTGAATAATAAAACTAAGTATTATTATATAGGAGGTTGTAAATAAAGTTCTGACAACGTAATCTAAAACGTCGCAGAAGCTTGGGCACGTGTAAACAAAATGTGAGAGTCGTGTTGTGGGACTGATGCCTGATGCATGAAGCAGTCGATCCACTGCGGACGCTAGTTGCAGTACGCGCTGAAGTAGAGGGTATCGTTTTTGTTATGGTGTGTTTACGATATGTGAATAGCGGTTCTGGTGTAGAATCGTGCTTGCTAGTGGCAGAAATGTACGTGATTTTATCACAGATCACGTGAGGTATGTGACAATAGTGTGTTGTCGTATAGGACCGTAGCCGATCGACATGAGACAGCGGATTTGCGCTACACAGGCCCTTCCTCCATTACTTAACAGCATATTAAAATGTCGACTTGTTAAAGACCGTTGACAAACTGTTCCACTATCATATCCAGATGTTAGTTTCAGCATTCAAACGGTGTGGGGAATTGTCCCAACAGAGGAGAATTTCTTTCTGTTGGACTTAATACTAACGTGCAGAAATGGGAATGGAATGTGTTGGTCCGTGTCTAGTTCAGCAGATAGTGCAATGAAGGAAACGTGTTTCTGTGGTGGGCTCAAGCTTATATGTCTGAATTAAAACGTAAATTAATTGAATGGTGTAAGTTAGGCTTGCCATGTCAGCAGAAAATCCGAGAGGAACGTACTCGAGATAAGGTTATGCAGATTGTGGCAAACGACTATCCTTACGCATGCCATGTTTAAAAGAAGAACTGTCAATACAGACTACTTGATGACCCGACTCGGAACGTAAGATAAATAGTAGAAAAATTACGAAATTGTTGGATAGGGATGAAAGGAGTTATGGAACACGACATGACGTTTTAGATTCGTTAAGCGATAAACAACAACACCACGTCAGTAACCGCCAACTTTGTTTGTGCTATCATACTGATACTAGAGTTCGAAATTAAATGACGCTTGGACACCTTTCGACCTCTAGCGATTTGCTTATTATTAAACGACCGAACTATTTGCAAACTGTAAGAAATATATTAATAAGCCTTTTTGGAGTATATGTTGGTTATATATAATTGCCGTGCGTAAACACTACTATTGTCAGTTTATATAGTATCATCTGTGTTTGGTTATGTCGCGCAAGCGTTCACGTTTATTGCGCGACAATATCTTTATCTTGTTGCATGACAAAGCTGGTTTTCGTGTGGCCCACAGTATAACAACCTATTGCGACGGTGGCAATGGGAGGTCTTAAATCACCCTCCTATTCATCTGACTTGAGTCCTTGTGACTTTGATATATTTCCTAAGTTGAAAGCGCGTTATGGGCACACGATTCTCTGACGTATAGTCTGTGCTCCGGGAAACAGGGAGCGATGTCAACCAACACCTTACTACAGTTATACTTCGGCTTTCCGTCACTTGAGAAAACGCTTTTGGTATTTAACAAAAATTAAATCTAATGACTAATTTTTAGCGTTCATCTAAGTGCACATTTTCCTCTTGCCAGAGCATATTTGAATCCACATTTTGAGTTTTTTAGTGCATAATTACCCCTAAGTCAATGTATACCAAATACAATTAGAAGAGTCCGATAATATGGGTAACGCAATTTCTTTAGTAATAAATCATATCTCATCGCAACAATAAATAAATAGTAGGTATCTATTACACACTAGTAACCAATATAAAAAATACCAAAGGTGCGATAAGATCATAACAATAAACCTAATGATGCTGAGCATAATAATAAACATCCACAAAAGCAAAACTTCAAAGTAATTACACGAATCAATTTTAACAATTCTAAAAACGAATGAGCAATAAAAATTTTTAGAGTCCGAATAACAGAACATTATTCCCAAACCAACCTACTATACAAAATAGGCTGGTTTTTGAAAAATTTACAACGACCAAACAAGTATTTGGCGAACCAATTAACTTGTTTGCACCCCAAAACTCGAACAAAGGATTGAATCCACCTAAAACACAGTTGGTACCTTTCACATTTAATAGTGATAATAATAAGCAAATAAATATCTCAAAAAGATTTTATATATAACCAAGAAATGAAATGAATGCAGAAATTTCGTTAGAATAAGTTGAGTACTTCTAAGACCAAACAGCTATGATGCAACTTTTTACGAAGATAACCAACAACATGTTGATAACAACTATTATATAATAACATTTTAAGAATGTAATGAAAAAGAAAAGTTTCATATAAAGCGCCTATTTTCAAACAAAACAAAATGTATTTGAAGAATTTCGTACCAAACTTACTACCATTCATTAAATTCCAATACCATCGAATGTCATTACTAACTGATACAGAACGACCCATCCTTACTTAGGCCCTATTTTAGTGTAACATATTTCACCTAAAATAATTTTTAAATCACTGTACCAATTACTACGTGTACAAAAGAAGAAGAAGCTGATTTCAAAGTACACGTTCCTTTATTTAATGAATTGAATTCTTTACGTATAACGTGCAGTTTACACTATTTAACTTTTGTAACTACTTTAATGGAATAGTAGGAATCGGTAATCTCAGAAAAGAAAATTTTAATATTAACTTGCCAAGTTAAATATTATTCATCGATAAAATACAATTTTTATTATATTTTGAAATTTTACTATGCAAAAGGTAGATACCTACACCTACATGTATATAAAATAAAAAAAAGTAAATTTATGAGGTGGGGAAATAGTTATTCCAGAATTAACTTTCAGAAATATAATAATACCGACAGGACTTTCAAAAATACAAAATATTAGGAAAGCCTCAGGTTCAATAATCAGTCAGAAAACACAGTTATATTAGAATTGATTTTCAACTCTTTCAATTTACCTTATTCTAAAAGTAAAAGTGTAGCTGTTACGTACCGTTTTTGTACCAGAAAAGTTGGTCGGTTATCCACAGAAAAATTGGCGAAGTTTCCCGCTAAAGATTCTGTTTTGGTAAAGTACCTAAATCCACGACTGTACTAATAAGAATGGTTGCCGACTACTTCAGTACGGGAGGTGTAAGTGTTTGAAAAGGGTTTCCGAATGCAATCGTGAATGAAACATGTCTTAATCAGAAAGTATCTTCGACGTCATCTAATTTCGAAATATAGAGGTTTCTAGGGAAAAGCCACAGCAAGGAAAACATGAAGTGCACGCAACAAGATAGTCAAACGTCCCATTAACGACCCACCAAAACAGGTTTAGTTTAAGAATTTTGTTAGATGTAGCAGGGGTTTGGGAGTCACTCGGTCTAAGGGTTTGAATAGGAGTAGTTCTATATTTTTGTCGTTTTAATATTTATGTCTGTATTTACACTGAATTTGTGGTCGTTATTGTATAAGGGTTTTGCTAATATCTAGTGATGCTTCTGAATAACAGTGCAAGAAACGGCAGTCAGTTGAACGATTATACTCATTAAAAAGACATAGAGTTCGGTGTTTGTGAGTGCCGGTGCATAACGAGGGAAATGCGATTATTAATGTAAGTTGTTTTTTTGCGTATAATTGTCTGTATGGCATTGCTTATTGATGAACTATTTCTTGTATTCTATGGGGCTATTACTCCTATATGTATGTAGTTTATTGTAAAACCCACATTTGAAAAAGTAAGGTAGGTTATTTGTGAGAGGCTTGTATCAGTCCAGAATCTAGAACCCTAGCAGAACAAAGAGTATACAACATTTGGGGCACAACTGCGATCACGATTGTCAAGCTTATCACAATAACGAACTATTAAGAGGTCAAGCTTCTCAACTTAAAAAAAAATTGACTTATTTACAAAAGTGTAGTGCAAGTATGCCTTCAAGAAAATCTAAACTGCCAAAGTTAGGTGTGGCGGATAATGGAACGCTAAGCAGTAACGAAGATTTAAAGCGTCAGAAACCACAATAAAGGGTGATAAAACGGATATAAATTAGTGGATAGAGTAATTATCGTTAGATATGTTGAATATGCAGAAAGCATACTTAAATTAGCTGTAAATGTTAACGTAAACCGACTGGCTACGCAAAACAATTTCTCATTCCAGAATGTTAAGAATAGCGAAATCATTATTGTAGAGAATTTATAGAATAAACAATATTTCTCTATATTTAAAGAGCTGGGGGAGTTATGACCTTAAACTTTAATCCTAACGGAGAAATGCATCCGGCACTGTTTCTTAGAAAATTAAATAGATTATTCGAGGGTGCTAAAGTACCGGAGCATGCAAAATTAGGGTTGGTAATGGATTGTATGCGGGAAACGGCGTTAGAGTGGATTTCAGCTAAAAAAGTTTTTTTTACAAATTATGAACATTTTGTTGAAGTATTTAAAGCTCGATATGGGGGGGGGGGTGGAACATTAACGCGAGTTTTTTCTGGAAATCAAGTTTAGTTGGTACGTATCAGTTAAAAGGGCTAGCTACCTGCTTATTTGAATGAGGCCATCACAGAAGATAATTTGGTGGGGATGATTTCTAAGCATTTTGAAACGGATATTCAAAGAGGTGTGGTATTAAATGGCATAAAGATAATTGGTGATTTCAAAGCTTATTTATCTAAGATATTTTTGAGGTCGGAAGTAGATCAGGAACACGACAAGTCGAGAATACGAGTAATTGACGATGAAATAATGAAAGGCAATAGTGGGCGTCAGAGTATTCAAATACGGATCAGAAGCGTGCAAATACCGAAAACAGCAGGGTAAATCGTGTGGAGAGACCGTCAGAAAATAATCAGGTGCTTCCAGTTAATCCTGAGGAAGAAAGCCGGGAGATCAGAACAGTCAATAAAATATATTTGGAACGGAATGATCTTAGTGACGAGGAAAATGAAGGCGAAATAAAGCGTTAAGTGATTCAGGGAGTCAAATTTCAGCCGTACCGGAAAGTATAGTTTCAGAATTACGGAAGGAATGTGGCTAATTTTAGAGTATTGGTAGCCGTAGATTCTAGGAAATTTAAAGTGAGAGAGCAAATATTGCTTTCGGTACAAATAAAGGAATTATCGTTCGAACTAATATGCGTAGTCATTCCGGGGTTGAACAAAAATATTATTTTAGGGTGTGATTTGTTGATAGGGAACAGAGTCATTGTTAACTTTAACAGGTTGAAACTTATTATTCCTGACAAATGCGAAGTAGTAGAATTATCAATTAAGAGTGAGGTAGAAGAAAATATATCTGTCAACTTTTTGATAGAGATAGAACTGCATGACAAAGAACGGCACCAGTATTCTGTTGAGGAATTGAGGGCAGAGGCATTTGAGACGGAAGCGATTAGTGAGGAGCCGGTAAAAACTGATGTTTCCGTCAACTACAAGAAAGACACTTTGAAGGGTAGCTTTCTAAATATGTTGAAAGGCGCGGACGAATATAAAATTTTAAAAAGTCTCTAAAAATTTAGCAGTCCACCAAAAAAGTGATCCATCAATTGCAAGAATGGCCCAGTGTATAATTCGGGGAAGATATAACAAAGTTTCTCAAGGGTATGCGATTCACAAGAATATCATATTTAAAAGCGGCGATAGTTTTAGTCCCGGATATAAATTATGTGTACCACAGGTGCTGGTAGGGAAAATAGTGACCCAACAACATCATGATGTTGGACATTTTGAGGGAGCAGAAACTTTGCTCAAATGAAGCAAGATTTTGTATAGCCAAGAATGAAGAAAAATATTTTGAACGTTGTGTACGCATGACAGTCAAAAATCATAGGTTTCAAAAACGTGTACGGGTACGGTGAATGTTATTGTTGTAGAGAGGCCAGGCCAATAGGTCTGCTTGAACTTGATGGGACCGTTGCTTAAATCCCGGGCGGGAGCAACCCAATTGTTAGCGGTAATTGATGCATTTTCGAGGTATGTCAAGTTATACGTGTTAAAGAAGACAAATACTCCAGCAATTTTGAAGTGCTTTATGGGTGATTATTTAGTAAATGTGGGGGTGCCTAAAGCTATTTTTTCTGATAGTGGCACATAGCTTCAGGCTCATGGGTATACTAGTAAGGTAAGGGAGCTGGGCGTTTCTGTAAAATATACGTCCTATTATTTTCCCCAAGACAACATGACAGAAAGTGCAAACCGAGATATTGGTCGGCTGTTGCGTTGCTTCTGTTTCGCAAAGCACGCCGCGTGGTCATTATTGTACAAGGGTTTTGTTTATATGAAGTGATGCTTCTGAATAGTAGCGCAAGAAACGGCAGTTAACTGAACGATTATACTCATTCAAAAGACACTAAGTTCGGTGTTTGTGAGTGCCGGCGCATAACGAGGGAAATGCGATTATTAATGTAAGTTGTTTATTTTGCGTATAATTGCCTATATGGCATTGCTTATTGATAAACCATTTCTTGTATTCTATGGGGTGGTTAGTCCTATATGTATGTATTTTATTATAAATTCCACATTTGAAAAAGTGAAGTAGGTTATATGCGAGAGGCTTGTATCAGTCGAGAACCTAGATCCCTAGTAGAACAAAGAATATACAATAAACAGGAGAATGCCAAAGCCTGAGATCAGGAAAATGAGCCTAACTAAAAATTCGCATGTAAAATCATTAAATATACTATTGTTAAAATGAACATAAAACAAACATTAACCATAAGAACACTGGTATATCTATCTAAAACTGCTACCTGGAAGGAATGTTTCTAAAATCGTATGTTAAATGACATGAATCTTAATCACGCCTCTAGCTAATTGCAAAATAATTTATTACGACAAAACTAGAGCTATTATCTTCATACTAGTTGTGAACAACAGCAATAAGAAAAGTTTTTACTCTGTTACGCAATTATGTTTTCAACCACATTAAACAATTATACTTTCGTTATAAGTACGTGAAAGGCATTCTTATGCAAAAATTAAAAATCGTATTTGTCAAAACTACTTGGCATAATGGAAAACGTTTTCGACGAATAAAGTTACTAACCGGATTCTTAACCTAACAACAAGGACCTACTTTGGGTACGTTTATAAATTTTATACCATTAATTAGAAATATTCTTTTATTTGCAGTAACTGCAGGTTACAGTTTCAAAAATTTTAACTTAAATTGCTGATGAATGATTTTTGCCTGTAGTTAAACTTAGATACCGTTAAAAACCTTATATCATCTAGACCGTGTTTTGTATTTACCAAATTCTCCTGGGACTTCGGAGGGAAAATCAGATAATCTGAACCAACATTCTTTTGTCGTACATGAAGTTGTCAATTCAACGGGAACCGAGGTGTCTATGAAATTAAGATCAACCAACCTGGTATGGTAATATCCGAACTTTATTGAATAATGACAGTCAGTTCGGTATTCTTCAAGTTTAACTAACCTACTCAAGTTACATGCTATTTGTTTGAAAGGTAAATAGGAAATGCTCTATAAGACCTATTTCTTCTCCATAAAATAACTTTAGATCTCTTCGGCAGAATTCGAACAAATGAACTAAGGTTGCAAGTTCAAATTACTTTGTTGTCGTAGTTTTCTATCTAACACGTGTAAAATTAAATTACGGAGAGGTTAAGTAGAAACAGAGAAAGAGACTTCGTTATTTCGATTCATCACAATTTTGCATGTGGACGTCTTCGTATCTAGACAATAAGGTTATAGACGTCAGAGGTATACATTATTAATTAAAACAAATGAATGATAAAACTGTAATAGCTTTAGAATACAACGTTACGATGCTGATATCAGCTCTAACCTTTAAAACCGACATAATGAATTTGACAACCTTAAAGTATGACGTATATGAGATACAGAAGTAATCCTTCCTTACATCAAGAAAGCACGTAATCTAAAAATCGTTTTTGTTAAAGGAAATAGCTTAACCTTATTGGTGGGATTTACTAATACAGAAATTATTATACTAAAATATGATTATAAACATTTATTTCGAAGGACCGTCACACAGCTATTAAATATTTTATCACACATACACAAAAATTCAAATTAAATCTATCTATTTCCTAGGGTTAAACTCATCATTTATACCTAGAACAAAAAATGCCATTTTAATTAAATATAAAGATAAATTCGACTTTACGAATAAAATAAAGTATAACATTAAAACCACAGACGAATTTTATATATATTTTATATATATACAAATAGTCACCGATTTCAGAAAACTTATTAATGGAGCCATTGGTGAAAAATGTCCCTTACCGAATGTCACAAATATATTAGACCATTTAGGGAAAACACCACACTATTTTACAATTGATTTTGACTCAAGCTTTTTCAAATCCAATTACATTAAAAGTCAATTGCAAAGTACTTTTTAATGTAAAACACTTGCATAACAAATATCTTAAATTAGCTTTTAGAATAGAATAAGCAGCACCGGCGATCCTCCAAAGAGTGACGAATATTGTACTCAGAAATTTGATAAGTAAAATTTAGCTAACTTTTAGGGACAATATAATCTTTTACTGGACTTCATTACAAGGAAATGTAAGTAATTTAAGATAAGTATTTGATAAACTGAGACGCAGGATTAAAACTCCAACTAGACAAATACGACTTTCTGTGTAAACCAATTGAATTTCTACAATATATAATTATTCAGAAGGAATACCGCTTAACCCAAAAAAAGTAAACATAATAAAAGATTTTTCCACACTTCAAACAGCGAAGTAGATTGATGTGTATTTATGTCCAATAGGTTATTCAGAAAATTTGAAAGAGCTTTGCAAAGTTAGCACACTATCTGACACGGTGTCTAAAAAAATATCTAAATCCTACATAACCAAAGAATTTTTCAATTCCTAAAATACTTACAAAAACATTTTACTAAATGAACCACTTCTCCAGTGATTAGATTTTTCGAAGAATTTAATATAAGAACAGGCGCCCGAATCTTTGTTATGCGAGCTGTACTATCACAAATACCTGAGGAATTAGATCTCTCTTTAGATACATGTTTGTAAAATACTAGACACAGAGGAATGTAACTATGGCGCAATAGAAAACGAATGATTAGCTACACTATGAGTTAGAAAATATTTTATACCATATTTATATATTATACCATATTTATACCACATTGTGTGCGAACGGTAACAACTCGAACAATGTTGTCAATACCATGATGCAATTGAATAATTCGGCCTAGTTTCCATTTCTTTGGAGGAAGACATTCATCTTTGAGGAGGACAAATGCACTAAGCTTAACGTTTTGGCAAATCTCCTTCTATTTGAATCTCTGTTGAAGCTCAGAGATGGATTCCTTTGACCAACGACGCTAGAAGTGTTGCGTAATTTGTTGAAGCCGTTGATAAAGAGAAAGTCGATTTTCTTGAATGTGAGTTACATTACATTACATTGCAAATATAATCAGAAAAGACATGCATTGCAATGATCTTTTAACAAGTTGCGGATGTTTCGAAGAAGCAACAAATATTTGTACAACCCTATTCAAGGTTTTGAAATCTGGTGGTTTCACTTTATGAAAGTGGAACTCAAACCATCCTGATATATTACACTCAGTTGCGACAAATACTACATATAGGCCAACAATTAGCAACACAGCTGAAGCTGATAATAATATCAATACACATTAGTTCAGTAACGTTAAATTGACTGTCCTTAAGTTTTAAACTTATAAAGGCGAAACTGAACAATTTTTATGCTTCTACGAAAGCTTTAGATCATTGGTTCACAATAAAGACAGACAAATTAGACGATATTGCACGTTACTTATATTTAAAATCTTGTCTTGGAGACGAACCTTTAAAGGTAATAGACTTTTTAGAGATTAGCGCAAGTAATTTCCCAATAACTCTATCTCTAATCGAATGGTGATACAAAAACACAAAACTAATTATTCAATCTCGTATCAAGGGCATTGTTAATTCTCCAAAAATTACAAGGGAATCACCATTGGCCTTACAACAACTTTAAGGGTACTAGAGGCATTAAGCGAACCAGTTAAATCATGGACAACTATTATACAAAATATACACACAACTGATAATGAAGACGAAGAAATAATAATCACTTTTATCAAAGAAAATGTGGTGCCTAAACAAACATATTCGTTTCGCTTTTCAACGAAAGAAATTACGCTAAAGTTCGTTATAGTAATCAAATAATATTTTTAAAATAATTCTTTTATAACCAGCAAGTTAATGAGAGACAATACCGACTACGAAACCCAAAAACAAGAAATACATGGATATCACAAAACTAAAGCATCCTGTCATGAAATACAAGAAAACATAGATCCAATTAAATAAAGGTATTATTGACCTAAATTAGATCAAGATATCAAGATCATTATATAAATTCATTTGAAATTTATCAAGAAACCCAATTTCAAAAACGACCTAATAAATTAATATTTAACTGAATATGCCTGAAATAATTTTTTTCGTAAAATAGTTAAACCATGCACCTAGATATATCATGAAAGGTTTTGCTTATATGCTAAAAACATTTTCCCTTACTCTTGTGTTCTTTATGTTTTTAGTTAAGGGTTATAGTTTATACGACATGCTAGGAATATAAGGTATGTATTTTTGGTTTTAATTGGTTATTGCCCAACGCAAAGTTCAAGTGTGAAATTAAAATACGAATTATAAGTGAAAATCAGCAATTAAGAATCTCAAGTACAAGTTCAAATATACAACAAGTGTAATAGAAATACGCCGTTGACATAAAACGGCACTAAACAATCCACTGAGATATCTACTAAGAATTCCACGGAGAAATCCACTGAGGGATTTACTAGGCGATTCAATAAACAATTCACTAAGCAAATTCAATAAGTCTAACGTAAAAATCCAATACTACAAGTACCAAACTTAATAAAGAGGAAAATTCTGCATCAGGACGGTAAGCTGAAAGCAACCCAAGGTCACTAGTTAACAGCACGTAGCGGCAGTTTAAAGGATTGGGGCATACGCAGAGCTACACATTAGAACCAGGAAATCAACCGGAAAAAATACCAAGCTAGAGATCATAGTAACTAAATAGAAAAAAATTTACTTTTTATTGAACATTTAAAACTTGCATATACTTAGATATTTATGTAAAGGGTCATAAAAAATTTTGTTGTTACGTAAAAATTACGTTAAGAGAAATGAAGGTTATGAACGTTCAACGAGGCTTCCCAAATAATACAGAGTTATTTTTGCTGGCTTTAACTGCATTAATAGAGTTACAATTTGGTGATGAACAGATTTATATCATTTACTTTTATTTAAGGGATTTAAATAGCAAATAATATTACAAAGGTTGTAGAGTTGCAAATTCTACATATTTCATGGTTTATTATACAATTTTTGGTTATTTAGTTTATCTTATTCAGGTATGAAGCGTTAGAGAAAAAGGGGGTAAAAATTTATCTGTTATCGTATCGTCGTGCACTCTGTGTGAGGTTGAACTGAGCTAGTCGAGGAATAAATCTAGTTGTGTGAAATTTAAAATTTATTCTAGATTATTTAGAAACACAGCGGTGACGAGCAACAGGCAACTGATTGTTAAATACATCGGAGTACGGCTATATCGTAGCAGTAAGAAGACTGCATGAACAACATTACTTTCTATTAACATATTTTATTACGAATAGCTGAGAACAAAAAAATTGTGATAACCAATGTAAGGAAATTACAGCGACACTTAACAGTTTTATAGTAGAGCAGAGTAAGTCATAATCCCTTACATGCTCCCCGCCTTAAAAAGTGTGTTTTCAAAAGAGGCAACAAACTTAAGTAACACCAAACACTAAAATACATAAAATAAAGCAAAAAACGGTTATTTTAAAACATAATGGTTTACACAAATGGCACTAGCACTATCATGAGAACACACAATACACAAGCGCACTAAACAATAGTCATGCACAATTAGACAAAGTCAATTGGAAGAAGACATTTTGCTGAAGAGGCGACAAATAATACCATTGCTGGTTTTGGATAAGACAACTCTGAAGACGCCATCTTTGCCCGGATATTAGGAAGTAATACGACCAAGTTTCCGTCTTAAAGGAGGTAGATTGTCATCCTTAACAAATATCAAAGCATCGATTTCCAATGTTGATTGATTTGTTATAACTCCAAGATGTACGCCATTCTCCAATTTTTCCATAAATGTTGATGTGCTTGCTATACCTTTTGAAATAACGGTAGACGTGGCACAATTATATGTCAGATCAGGATCTAGAAATTAGACCATCAGTTGACTAATTAAGGAACGTGCTGCTGCCAAATGGCTGTAAGTCATTATGGTCTGCGTACAAAGGAGTGATAGGTCTGGAATTCAAGGTAGCTTGTACCTGAGTGAGTAATGTTCAATATTCTTCATAGGTTAAAGGTGAACCACCAGTGACTCTTTTAAGGTGATGCTTGCAAGGTTTAACTTCTGCTTCCCACGTGCCACCAAAATAAGGGCTGTGAGCGGGTACAAAGTTCCAATTGATTTCTTCCATAATAGAAGCTTCAGTTATCGAATTCCTATTGTTTGTCAAAAATTCACCTAATTCACGGAGCTCAGAGTTAGCTCCAACAAAGTTAGTACAGTTTTCGGAATAGATGTGTGCGGGTTTACTGCGACGAGAGTTAAAGTGCCTTAATGGCAATAGGAACGATTCAGTGGAAAGGTCAGTGACCAGTTTAAGATGCACTGCCTTTATAGTAATACAAATGAATATGCATAAGTATGGTTTATTCGATTTATAGGAGCGACTCTTTCGGTCTTTGATTATTAGTGGAACAGCGAGATCCACTCCAGTAGTACAAAATGGAGAAGACGGATGCACGCGAGATGCAGGTAAATTACCCATTAGAAGTTGAGCTGGCTTTGCAACAAGCCAAAAACATTTTAAACTTGCTTTACAAAGTTTTTGCAAGATGTGATCCAAAATCGTTCACATAGCACTGACATTAGCAATAAAAATGTTCGCACGACATTAATAATTCAACTAGGAGGTGACGGTGAGTAGGTAAGCTACCTTTACACGAAGCCAAAAAACCGGTTTTCTTATGGGATTTAACATGGGAAAATCTAAGGTCCGTTTTGCACTTTTTTGCACCAAGCTTTGAAATCTCAATAAAGAGGATCCCTGCGTCAATTCAGGTTACTTTTCAGCACCACATCCTGACTGGAGAGTCTATTACATTCAGTTTTTAAGAATAGGATAACACTAAACTATATAAAATTTTATTAAGGATAATATATTTACAATAAATATTCTATATTTACAAGTATTTATACTTATAGTTTAAAACGTGTTTCTGATTTACACTTGTACCGGTTATTATTTTACTGCACTTTTTCCAAGCCAAATCACTGATTTTTCCGTTCCTTTTTGTTTTAAGGCGTATTAGTTTAGTATATGATTTAAGTTTCGTGTCTGGCGTTTATGGTATGCTTCTATCCTGTGTTTTCTTCGATCTTATTGAGAATAGAGCTACCGTCAATTGATTGTTGGCATTCACTGGAAACCAATCATCAATTTTGTATACAGCTTGTGAAGAGTACTCCTGTTGTTGGTCATTATAGCGTGTTTACAGAAGATTAAATCGAGGTGTCCTCGGACCTACTTCAATTTGTGTACGGTATTGTCAGACAACTATACAGGGTGAGTTACGCTTCCTATTTATTCACCACAAGCGTTTGAACAGCGGTGGACCCGCTTTTAGCTAAACTATTCATTTCTACCATTTATGACGTTCACATTGGAAGTACTAGGATTTATATCTACGCAAGTTTTGCTTATAAATGTATGAAAGGTGGTCTCTGAGTTCCACACTGCCGCCACTATTAATTTATTTATGTTGTGTTTAACCCCTTTGTGTCTTGATTATTTAAGGATTCCCTACATTTAATATTCATAATGCATATCTATATATTAGCGTACAAATTTATGTTTTTGTAAATTTACACGACATATTGCACACACCTATAATTCTGTTACGTTCACTTAATTCAGTACTTTATATTATTTAACGGATATGGACCCCTCTGTGCTATGACTTATTACACCCCGGTATATTACTATTATCTTATATTACTTATCAAAACAAGGTCCATGTTGGTATATTAAACCGATCAATGCGTATCATTCCCCAATATGTATTTTACGCCTTGTTCATGATAACAATCTTCACATAAAACTTAGGTCATGATCTAGCGGATCGGGGCCCGCCTTAGGCTATGGCATTATTTACTTACGTTACCTTACTTAATTTATGCTAACTAATTTTTTTTAGCAATTATGTTTGCTATTTCTTATCTTGTTTACTTACTATAAGTTAAGGTTTAATTTTACAGTATTTTACAGGTTTTGGGTATATTTATTTTGGGATTGTACCTAGTTTGTATTTATTTTTGCTGTTGATATTAAATTATGTAAACGATTCATCCGAGTTTGTCTTCGTCAAATTTATAATTTTATTGGAATGTTCTAGAATTACTCTGGATTTGGAAAACTAGTGTTTTGCCTTGTGCTTGCTCGGAACCCTAGGGTCTGGGTTCTAGGTTTTTAGTGGCGGCTCTGACCCTGACGCTTCCTGTACTTCCGTTAATTGTAGTTGTACCTTTCCAAAAGCTAGCAACCCACTTCCTCCTTCGACTGAATCTAGACAACGCCTTGCCTTGCTATCGGCGCAATAGGGTACTTATTTTGGCGTAACATCCGCGACCGTCTCAATTTATACACTACCATGCATATTTATTCTAGTAAAAAAGACTACAGAATTACTTATGGTCAGTTACAAAAAGCTATTTAAACTATAGTCTGGCGTACCCGCAACCCTTGCACGAAAATTAGCTCTGAGTAGTAGACAGCCAATAAGATCGATCGTTATTACTCGTTGTTTTAGTTCGTATTAGATGCTTTGGATAATATTTTGCTGAATTAAATGTATTCAAGCGTGGCAGATATGGTACACTAAGTAAAATGGATGAATCTTACTCTATTGGAATACGAATATTTTGATCTTCTCTATTCATATACATATAAAACATGTGAACAATATCTATCACAGTGTCTCTAAATCCAGAAAAGAAATAGCAAATAAACTTCTTTAATTTTTAGATCATTTCGAAATTCTTGGAGAAAATAACAGATGGCGGACGTGAATGAAAAAACGAGGTAGTATGAGAATTGTGTCAAATGCACAAGATAGAAATGCATTATACAGTTCTTTATAAATCAAATAGTAACAGTCCAATAGAACTCCATTCTACTTTTATTCAAACTGTTTCATTGACAAAAAGCACTAAACCCCAAGAAAGTAGCGAAATGTTAATAAGGCGTATTTTATTATCATATAATAATTCAGTTCATAATCCCACTGAATGTAAACTCTTTTGATGACTACAGGTAGGCTAATTTATGGACATTCAATTAAGATAGATAATACAAGCATGTCAAATCTGTATTTACAACACCATGTCGAAAATTTAAAAGTTATACCGTAATTAACATCCATTAAATTACGTCATGAGCAACAAACTAATATAGATAAACAAAATAAAAGTCCACGACAATCCGCGGATATCGATACTAACAAAAAATTAATATAAAGTAGAAAAAAGAGATGCTTTACAAAGAAAATTATTAAAACCATATCAAAAGCTAGAAAACCTACTATAGTCGTAGAAAATACAATCTCAACAAACAACAATATTTACCATAAAAGTATTTTTAAACCACAATGTATTATTTCAGATGAATTTCCCATTAAAGGTACCTGTGAATGAGCATAAATCAACATGAAATTAGAAGAAATAAAGCCTCACATCCTTCCTGTTCAAATGAGACCATAAGAAGTTATCTTTTACAAACACACATTTTTATACTGTATAAATTTAGTACAACCAGAAAAATCACTAAAAAGTATAATGACTGACCTAAAACTTTCGAAGTACTATAATTTAGAGAAATAACCAAAATCATGTTTCAATTTTATTGAACAATAGAACTTTGAATACATTATGTTTAACAACAATAGCTACAAGTAAATTAAATATGTTTTCCATATAAAACCAGAGATAAAAAAGATTAACGGATAAAATGGGTGAATTATTAAAGTGAAAATTGACACTATAGATTCTGAAACGATCACCACATGAACACTTATTTTGATTTATGGGTAAACAATACAAGAAGATTATATAAAGGGGTATACTCGTAGGAAACGCTAAGGAATCTAATGCATACAAAATTAATTTTAAATTCTTAAATAAAGATCACGCTACTTTAAGAGATAAGCTACACGACTTAACTTTAGGACTTATTGAAATTATAGTTATACAAAAAGCATTTTTACTAACAAGAATTAAAAATAACCTAATAACTCTATTGCAATCAATACAAAGTTTTGTTAATAATCTAGAAGAAGCCTTATTATTTGCTCAACCTAATATTTTACAAAGTTATACAACTGCACCAAATTAATTGAAAACTATTGCTTCAAAAGCGAATCATATTTATGAAAACGATCAAATAGCAAGATTACAAAACGCTACCAACCGCAATCCTTTATTTTTATCCCAAGTATCAATTCCAGATAACTTAATATTATTCAGAAGTCACTCCTGTAATTTCGTCATTCAAATACCTTCAATTATATCCAGTTCTTATTTCCAACCCAATTATAAACCCTGAAGCACCAAATTCGATACTCAGCAACGACGTTATTAAACTACCTTCGCAAGAGATCAAGAAATTGAAAACATTTATAACTGTCAACAACATAAGAATCATAAGAATAAATTTTATAAGAACTGAAGAAAGTACCTGTCTAAAAACTATAATTAAATTCTATGAATCTACAATAAACAAAATAAGTCTGAGCAAAGTTCTAGTTACCCCAGCGAAACGAATAGTTATTTAATCGCAACGCAACAATAAAGGACGCTTTAAATTAGTAACAACTATTGTAGTGTCATTAGAAAAATACCCTATAAAAATCACTGAAACGTTAAATTTTTCCCGAAAACATTTGATTATTATTTTGTATAATTTACTTACATTTACGCTACTGCAGCGGAGGTGTCCACTGGTCGGTTTTAGTACGCGGACGGTAATATCGAGACTATCTATTTGAGTTTTTCTAATGCTCCACCCGAAGATACTAAATGGACCAAGAAGCGCGCTGTTTTTAACTGGATATCTTCAATTTTGCCGAACCCTTACCGTTGTAAGCAATGTAGAGATTTTTAACGTGGGTAACAGCAATCGCACATGGGACCTTTATTTTACCTCTCATCCAAACCAGAGAGTATTTTTTATAAAAAAGGTTTTCCTAACATTTTTCAAGCGGAGTCGCGTGTAGTATTGAAATCGTCTGATTAGGAAATGCTATTAGACTTTTAGTGTATTGTACTTTGTTTTAATCTTCTGTACTCTCTGGGACTGATTCTAGTTTGTGATATATACTTTAGAGTGCTGCCTATTGCTGTAACGTCCCAGTAGTCGTTGACTTTTGGTAGATGTCGTAGTCTAGTTTGTTCTTGTTTTTAATCCAAATATTTAAATAATTTGTTATGTCTGTTGCTTTTTCCATCACAGCATCAAATCGTGTCTTCAAGCATAAACAACTAACATTCTGAGGTTTGTATCACCGATTCGAATCAGTCCAAATGAGAAGAAGTAAGTGTAACAAAGAAGTACACATAATACTAACTTCTAATGAATACATGGTTACAAATAAACAAATATACCAAAAAGTAATCCACAAGGTATGGAAGCAACTTGAAATTTAGTACCGACAGTCAATAATTTGCAACACTGATATATATTGACAAAGAGACAAGAAACACCGCATATTCTTGAATTATAATCTTGAAAAGTTTATTAGAAACTGACATCAAAGAATAGAAACCATGCACACTTAGTGGCACTTACGTTTTAAAATTCAATTAAGAATACATAGAGCGTACATAAACACTAATGGTGTTTCATCTGAATATTGCGTTTATAGTGCTATACAGTTAACTCAATTTCGTCATGCACCGCTTTTTAAATAGCATCATTTGAAGTTATGTTCATTCATTTGTATAACAGGGAAATATTTTTTTTATGTGTGAAACATTTTCATTTGCACTTCAGAATGAAACGACATAGTCGAGTTTTGCTTGTCAATATTTCACAGCACATCAACTATGTATATTGCAAGGGATAAATAAGAAATTCTCATGTACATTTATTTTACAGAAGAATTTTCGCAAATAGGAATTGTAGATGCTCCTTGTACTCATACGTATATTCTTATTTGTATGCTAGCATCAGTTCAATGGGCTTTTCTGTAAAAACGTATGCTTCTGGATGTTTGAATAATGTATATTCAGATTGAGTTATTTTTCTGCATTTCTCAGTGGAGCTTCAATATGTATCAAATAGAACTGCATAATGTATAAGCTTTGCACACGATTTTCCATCTTTAAAAATGCACTAACGCATAAATATAAATGTTTCATCTGCTTAAAATACGGGCAAAAATCTGTAGTATAAGAGTATGTGCTGATGATAGTAATACTCAAGCACGTTTCTGAATTCAGAGGGTTTGTTATTAGTTGAAGGTTTATGCAACTAAAGCGAGAGTTTAGAGATAAAGGCTAATACAGAACTTGACACGTACGACTTTAATTTTGGAAGCTTGACAGCATAACAACGGAGTTTTATATTCTCTTTCAAAATCTTATCTTTTAACCAATTTTTTGCTTTACGAAATTCTGATTTCTACCTGCCAGATGCGCTAACCTTTTGAAATTTCGTATATTTTCTGTAATGTTAATTAAACATAGCACTGTCAAGTTACGTTAGAGTACCTTACAATAATTCTAAGTTTTGTATGAGGATTTTGTTTCATGAACAGGATCATTAGACATTTTAAACTAGGTTTAAAATTTTAACGTTCAACCAATAAATTTTGTTCTAATCAAAATTCTTATTTATAGCGGAATTATAGAGTTATACGCAGAGTTTTACAAAAGACAGGAATATGATGTTAGATTATAACGTGTTTGATTTAATTCCTGCAGCACGTGTTATAATGTGCGTTATTACATATAAAAACCGATAAAGTCCACTTTTCATTCCGAATGGACCTGCACCTTGAAGAAGGTCTAGATTACTAGAACAGGTGGAATGGCTTCCGCGTTCCAGTGATTTAAAGAGCCAAACTAGAGGTTCAACTAAATTAGTAGGGTCTATAGTGAGGAACCAGACTAAGACAGGTCCCCGAAAGAGAACAGCGGCTCTTTCGGTACTTAGATTGGCAGAGACCATAGGGGTCGGTATAGCATTCTAAGACATACTACCGCAATGTGGATGGCAAGGTGAAACCACCACATTACCCCCCAAAGTACACAGCGTCTTTAAATTGTACTAATGTTAATTGTGCGAAAGTATTTACTGGAAAACTATTAATTTAGTAAATGTCTAAGTGTTGGGGGATCCTTGGCAGCTACACGCTGCTTAATCCCCTTGACATACCACTGAATCTCAGTGAAATAGAGCTTATAATTAGATAACAATAGAAGGGAACCTACCTGTATATAGTAGGCAGTTGTGGGAGTTTCAGGGAACTGTGTAGGATAGCTCGGAACATAAATAAGTGAAGGTACGCGTCCAACCAGTTTCAAGACGTATAATCCAATGACAAAAAAATTAGTGCACTTAAATCTGATGATTATTATAAACAACTACAGGTGTTGGTTGTGAAACATTTTCAACTAATGTTGATTGTGCGAAATGATATATTAGAAAAACTATTAATACGACAAATGTTCAAGTGCTGGGGGAACTTGTCAGCCACAAGCTGCTTACTCACATACCACTGATATCGGGGAAATAGGGTATATAACTGTAAAACAATGGAAGGTGACTAACCTGCATCTAACAAGAAAGAACAGCGGATATGTTCAAACATAACAAATATAGAGACAAGAAGATAATTGTTTAAAGCATATGTGAGGAGCACAGCACAGTACGTCTATAAAATAGGGGCAGTAGGAAAAGCAGACAGAAAATGATATAAGCCTTCTGGAATGTTGTGCTTCACATGCGTAAGGATGATAGCATGGACAGACAAATATGTTAGAAAAATAGTAAAGGAATAAGGATATCTGTGGAAAACAAAAAAGTTGGAGAAATAGAAGGGCGGGATACATTCTAAAGTATTTTTGGCGAAGTGTACGGGATATACTACAAGCAGAGATAGGAAAAAAAAGTAGATGTAGACCGAGATCTGGCTTTTGCACGCAGATAGTGATAGATGCAGACGGTGCAAATTTCAGGGAAATGTGTAGGTTAGTTCAGAATAGGAAACATTCACAAGTGGCGCTGTACTACGATATTGTGGGTGTCAGTACAGTTAGTTTATAAATATCAGTGTATACAATTCGATAAGTTCCTAGCAAATCCAGTAATTGAATACCCCTGTTAATTTTAATAGTTTTTTTCTATTTCGTATTTATAGCACATCTTGTTCCATACTATAATGCTTCCCAAGGAGTTGCACAACGTTGTCACTAGTTGCGTTAATAGTACTCGCACATTTATTATATCCTTTAATTCCATATATAATTAAATCCATTGTGGGAATAAATACGTGTACTTTACAATGTGTTGGACTCGAAAACAGCCTCAAATTCACATTTTTACTTACAACGAAAAATTCAAATAGATTGGGATTTTTTAGCATGTGCTTAAGGTAACTCTTTCTTGGTTGGAAGACCAATGTTGTAATTTCTTTGTACATATTTTAATTACCTCTGAACACATTAACAAAGACCAAAAAAAATCCTTCAACCCAAACTCTCATCGTTTAAAAAATCGTTTTAGTAAATCTAGATAGGATTCTTGGTTTAAATAATTAGATTATCCTTTTTGTAAACAATCCTCGACAATTTTAGTGATTTCAGAATTTGAAAGAACACGTATAAGTTAAGAATAAAGTTAAAATCAATCTAATGAAGTAATCTAATAGCTACTGATGCACGTTCAAATTTGTGCGTAATTGATTTGTTTAGATAAACAATAATTTCCACTACACCAATTTTAAATACTTAAGATGCATGAATTTGTGTACCTATTTAGTATAACAAATTCGCTTTAATTCAATACAGGTATTGTTAGGATTAAGTTGCCGTTGTTTCAATAAATTTAGACAATATTGGAGGACCCCTCCTAAATACATAAGGTGTGTCTAAGACATCAAAAAAAGATTTGCCTTGAGAAAAATTGCTACATTATTTTACAGCATATAAATGTAATCGACGAATATAAAAATGTTCACATAATGATTTTATAACTTTTCACGGAAAACTTTTTGAACAGTGTTTAGTCCACCGCTCATCGTTTCAGCATCGTAAGTCTGTACAATGCACTCTTTCACATTAATACCACTGTTATTTAACAGCTCCTTAGTGTAATTTAGTTTTAAAATAGCATTCAAATATGTAGCTGCCCTATGATTGATAAACCGTTTATAAGCTCACCATTTGATTGATGACATAGCACCACACAGAGTTGCTCAGTTTCAGATAATTAGCCCTATTGGCTTGGTTTATCACCGGAGATCAGTTTTATTTTAGAATGATTTCCTAGTTTAAAGTGAAAATTTGTGTGTTCTACGCTACCTTAGCGTCTTTTGAAGTCAGCATCTTTTTCTAAAAAGTTTGTTTCTAATTTTTAAACCTAACACTAATTTACAATTTACTTCTACTACCACTAATTGAAAATTATTTACGGACATGCAAAATGCAGGATCACTTTATACATCGTACTCCAATCCTGGTGAATATAATTTATACAAAGCACTGTTAACCTGTCTTATTTTATTAAAATTTCTTATTTTTGACTAACCCGAGGCAGTCCATTCTTCGTCACCATTGTTTGTTTACAAATCTAGAAAAGATTCATTCTTAGAAACATGATAAGATTAAGATTCCTAAGGTAACGTAGCAGCTCTAGTAACAAGTTCACCAACTTTCATTATCTTGTGGATTTTAAAACTTCCTAATTTACTTCCAATCATACTATTACTTCTACTGAAGAACAGGGTCTTATGACCAACCCCAAGTTTTTTAGATGTTAAAAAGTAGACTCGAAAAGTTACTTTGATCCTTATTATTAGCGAAAAAGTGAAGCATGTACAATAACAAGAAATTACTAAGTAAGAATTTAGAATAGCAATATATCTTTACGTGATAATAAAAGTAGTACTACATTCGACAGCGACACCGTTGCCGGATACGGCTGATCTAGTACTAAAACTATGCCCTACATTCTATGTATTTTAAGGTGCTGTTTTGTTGCTTACCAAAAACAAGCATTTTGGTAATCTAAGCTACTTCCCCGAATTTTATAAAGCTGTCAATGTTATTTACTTGTGAAAAATGTTAGGTATATTTTGATGCAATGGTAATAAATAATGTTTAAATCGCATTTTAAATGGAGCACGTTTGGACTTTCGGTGGACAGACACTAAGTCCGGAGTTTGAAGTGCTTATCATATTACAAAAGAAATCTACTTTAGTCCTATTTATTAAAAACTCATTTCTTTATTAAGGTGGAAATCTTCAATTTCTTTAGTAAATAATCGACAAAGTCCTAATCATACCATTATTAGTAAAATGTAAATGATGTAAATTTCAAATATCTAACAAAGAGTCTGTGTAACGGCGACAGAAACTGAAGATCTTTCAATTTGTGACTTTTGCATAACGTAACGATCACTTAACTACAAATACTTATTTTGTTGTTCGGTTTTATAAACCAATAGTATTTATTACACATCCTATTCCAATTCTTCCCTGCTTTATTTCTAATCAACCACGATTATTCTAAATGTCATTTTTGTTTCAAAGGTAGGCACCAGGCTGGGTCAATAAATTTGACAGTGGGACAGACCCAAATAGATTCATCTGTAGCTCATCGACTGCATTTGACAGATACTTTGCTTGTAACTTTATAATAAAACTATTACTGCTTGCTGTATTTAAAAGAACTCTCTGTTAACACAAGGGACAGTTTTGAAATATTGTTAATTATAATTGAGTAAAAATTTGTATATAGTATTGTATATATCGTCTCGGGCAGAAGCAACGGCTTGCAAGTTAGAAAATAGGTAAAGCGCTATATTTGAATTGTAAAAACGAACCCTAGCGTGTTTTTAAACACTAATTCAATCCTACTGTCTCTTCTCGTTGCAAATTTGATAACGAAATCGTCATATAACGGTTGGTTTCTTATTAATTCCGGGAGAAGTTCATTTTTTGACGAAGCCTTTCTTGAGATTTTTTAATTCCAGAATGTTTTTATACGCTTAAGGTAAGAAAAACTTTTTTCCACGGATGCACCTGTCGAAGGAAGAATTATAAATAAACAAAATCACGTTTCCGTAAAAATGTCTTTATTTTTTTTTTAGTGTTTTTGAGAAGTACTTGCAGAGGTATATTTCTATAACTTTCATTAGCATACATAGCACACAGTTCATTTTTAAGTCCTAGCATTTTCACAAATATTTTTGCGTAAAATTGTGGTAAGCATCAAAAGCAGAGGGTAAATTATGTTGTTCAAATTTTGTGGTGTCAAGTTGATAGCAAGACAAACAAATTGCAACTTTTCACAATCTTGAATCCATACACCTATTTCCGTAAAACAGTCTCTATATTTTACAATCACTGCTTCGTGAGCAAGACCAGCATGTTTCCGTGTAGCACTATCTATTTCTGTCATTCCATTGGCTATATCAAAAAATGTCTTAAAGGTCACCCAAAATTCCACGTGTTGATTTTATTTGTGAACATCATCGTTATTAGGTTTTCAGTCCTGGAAATAGGTAGACGCGTACTTCCACAGCTTCCTATATGAGGCAACCTACATATTTCCTTGAAATTCCCACAACATACATCTTACACTATCTGTGTGCAATAGTCTAATCTAGGTCTACCTCTATTTCTGTTATTTCCTACCTCTGCTTGTGATATATCACACAATATTCCACAATGCCTTTGTCCTATCCTTCTATTTCTTTTTTTTTGTTTTCCACAGATATTTTTCTTCGTCTACTATTTCTAGAACCTCTATGTTCTTAACTTTGTTTGTCCATGCTATTATATCATTCATTTAAAGCACTGCCACATTTTTGTCTGATTCTCCTACTGTACCCATTTTATAGTCGTACAGTGCTGAGCTCCACGCATATTCTTTCAACAATTCTTTCTTTGCTTCTATGTTTGTTGTTTTCGAACAAAACAGCTGCTCTTTCTTGTTAGATACAGTACAGATCCCCTTCTATTGTTTTCTAAGTATATACCCCATTTCACCAATATTCAGACTTACGTGAAGAGGTTTAAGCAACCTAACGGCTACCAAGATGCCTCAACATTTAGACATTTGCCGAATTAATCGAATTCCAGTAAATCCTTTCGCACAATTAACGTTGGTTGAGAATATTGCAAAACCAATACCTTTAGTTCCTTATAATGATCATCAGGTTTAAGTATAATAATTTTTTTTTATTAGATTTTCCATCTTGGAAATGGCTGGACGCGAACCTCCATTAATTTCTATTCTGACCTAGCTTACCCATTCCTCTGAAATTCACACAAGCTACATCTTTGACTATTTGTGTGCAATAGTCTAACCTGGGTCTACCTCTACCTCTCTTTTTCTAATATATTCCGCACTATTCCCTCATGCCGTAGTATGTTACCTATCACACTATCGCTTCTATTTTTTATTACTTTCCGCATATTTCTTTCTTCCTCTACTACTTCTACAATCTCTTTTTCTTAACTTTGTTTGTCCATATCTTTATCATACGTCTGAAGCCCCACATTTTAAAGACTTCTATCTTTTTGCTGTCCATTTTTCTATTTTCCAAGTTTCGCAGTAGTACAGTGTTGTGATATACACATATGCTTTCAGCAACCGTTTCCTTGTTGCTATGTTTGTTGGCTTTGAACATATTAGTTGCTTTTGCTTGTTAAATGCAACACGGCTTTGTGCTAACCTTTGTTCTATATCTTTCGAACGTTTCCATCTTGCATTATTTGGCTTCCTAGGTAGCAGAGACCCTTAACTAACCCCTTGTAAGTTTTCGTTTCCTACTTGTATTTTGGTTTTTGGCTTATTTTCTTCTCCCTTACACACTAAGATTTTACTCATATTTTCGGTAACTTTCGTACCGTATCTCTCCGTTTGTACGGTTTTCATTTCTTAAGAGCAGCTACTAACACTTCCTTGCTTGATGCTAATACCGCTATATCATCTTCAAATATAAGTATATTAATCTTTTGTCCCTACATAATAATTCCACATGTATATAAACTCATTGTAATCTTTAGCAAAGCAGATACTGCACGTAACAATGTGAAGCGACCTAGAAGACCAATTTTGATATCTACCCTCAAAAGTATTGACGCAGTTCATGATATGATATTATTAAACTGTCAAGTTTGGCTAAAGCATATAGCTGAAGCACTAAAGATTTTACATGAGTCGGTGATCATATAATTTATGTCGATTTAGTGATTAAAACAATTTCTGCAGCATTGTTTGAAGGCCGAACACAAAAGGGCAAGAGTGGAAGCATAGCGTTCAACCTGTGCAAGTTTTGAAAAAGATCCAGATTATTGAAACCGCCATGTGTTTATGAATGGAACACTGATCCATTTTTATGATCCAGAAGCAAAGTAGCAATCGCTTTAGTAGAAGCGTCATGGTTTTCCGATGCCGTCAAAAATCCGCCGGAAAGGTTCTTGCTGCAGTTTTTGGGAAATCCGTGAAATAAGTATAATCGATTACCTAAAAGAGATTAATATTCTAAATTATTAACTGCGCTCTGAGAGAGAAAGTAAGGAAACAAGCCGCGTCATGTTAGCAAAGGTGTTTGGTTTTTGCAGGACAATGCACCTCAACACAAATCAGGCATTGTCATAAATCTAATTTGGAATATACGATTTGATCCATTGGAACACCCAGCCTATGCCCGATATTTAAACCGTCGGATTATGTTCCTTCGATTGCAAAATTTTAAAAAGTAAGTTAGTTTTTGCTTAATGAAAAAGTAATAGAAAATGTGAAAGACTGGTTTGCAGAAAAGAAATTTTTTTCAATCAATAGAAGCGTTGTAAGATTGCTGTATAAGATTTAATAATTTAAGAGGAGGTTATGTTGAATAATAAAATTATCTAGTTGTTTCAACAGTAGGCTAAAAATATATTAATACCCCTTATAAGATAATTCTAATTTTGTTTTTAGTCAAATTCCCTTTTCAAGCACAAGGAGAACAATTTCAAACTAAATCGCAAACGTGTCGATTTTTGGCTCAATAGAACTACTCGTGTTGACAGGACAGAGAGATTTCTAAATGTATTTGTTGAAGCAATTAAATATATCTAGAACGGTTGACTTTGCTTATACAAAGAAAAATAAATGTTTAAACTATTGCTTTACTTTTAACTACCCTTCCGAGAAAACCTTCCCTCATTCCTATAAATTAAATAGCGAAATTGAATTGAGATGGAAATATGGAGTTCTGGAGTGAAGAAATATTTATTACGAATGTATTTTTTCTAAGTTAGTTACATAAAGTGAGCTCTCATTAAACATAATTAATTTTATTAGTTTTTAAAAATAATCAGGATATTTGGAAACAACTATTAAGGCAAATACCTTATAAATTAATGCAAGATTTTCTTAATTTCTATCCTAAAGGTGATTAAAACCTTTTATAACAGTGTCCTTTGACCCACTCCCTCTCGAATAAAAATAATTATATAAATTCGGATAAAACTTTACCTAGCAAATAGACATTTATTTTCTCCTTCCTTACATCTCAAAAGTTTCATCATGCTTTGTACATGAAATCGTGAAATTTTCTTGTGCGAATTTGTCATCTTTTACGTAGTAAATGCATCGATTAAACAATGTATTCATAGTTTTTCCGTTTATAATTTTGTCAAAATATGTAATCCAACAATACACTTATTACAACAAATTGCAACAGTGCTCAGGTTCAGTTTTGTTTGAAGGCATTTTACTTGCAGACTAGGAAGAACTATTTTCTTGATATGGGATTATTATACCGCGTTAATCCACCTTACGCATTTTTGATAAAGTGGGGAGGTAGTGATTCCAGTATAGGCAGTGGTATTTAAATAACTTTCAACAAAAAAATTGATATAAAGTAATTATTAAGGAACATGCAAAACACATACTCCAGGTTGTAAATAGTCCTGCTGCCGAACGAAGTGAGACGAGATTTTATCGTAGTAGGGTAGCTAAGCCGCTTTGGCAACAGAGATTCACAGCAAGATATGTATACGCCGATTCGAGAACAATATGAACAGCTGAGCCGCTTTGGGAAACAAAACGTGCAGCAAGATATGTATACGCCGCTTTGAGAACAAAATTGTCTTTGTGTGTAAATTTGTTGCGTCGGGGGGTCGTTAGGTCTTTGAAGTGTGCGTTCGGCGGGGTCGTTAGATTTTTGTCGTAGGGTGGTGCGCGTGCGCTGGGGTGGAGATATTTTCTTAAGAAAATTTTTAAGCAGCGTTTCCGACGTTAAATATTAAATATTAAATTTTAAAAAAATGTTGTGTGTGTAGAAAATGGAGTTTACGTGTTGGTTCGTATTTTTCTGGGGTAGGTTAAGCTAAAAATTAAAACGCCGCGGTGAAGAATTTTTTAATATTAGGCAAACGCGTGCAAGTGGTAAAGAGTGTTTTAGCTCTCCTCATAAGCTGCGTTTTGTACGAAGTAGCAAATAAAATTAAGAAAATATACGAAATGTTATATGATGGAGGTCAAATTTTTAAACGTTTGCAGGTAAAATCTTGTAAAAAAGAAGTCGTTCACTTCTCGCAATTTCAATGTCACGATAAAATAACAAGAATTCGCAGTCGAATATAACCTCGTGTTTTTTTATTGAAATTATAGCTCTCTGGTAATATATATGCAAATCATTCAACTTTTAATATAATAGATTTAATTAACATAAGGTGTGTTTGCAAAAACATGTTAAGACTATTTCCTTCTTGGTATGCAAATTATACCACCTTTCATAACGATTTATTTGGCTCTCAAATAAAAAAATTAATTTGATCTTATATCAAGAGGTGTTCTTGCTTACATTTTAGCAATTTGAATATATTTAAATATTTAAATGTAATTATACATTTAATTTATGTGGCAATAAAATTCTTTTACTTTTAGCGGTTTGGTGATTGTATGTAGATGACGTATTAGACATTGTATATATATAACTCGTTTAATTGCACAAACGTGATAAAAATTTATAGGTTATGCAAAAACGTGCATGTAGTGAAGAATTTAGCGGTGATCTTTAGAGCTTCGTCATTGTTTTATTCTCGTTGCTTTAGTTAATTAAAGAGAGATTTTTAGGTTAAGCAAAAATAGGAAATGTGGTGGATGACATAATCACTTTAAAATGATGAATGGTGGGGAAGGAGCTTCTAAACGTGCCTAAACGGGGCTCTGTCCCATTATTTTTGTATTAAATATCAAAAGAATAGGAGAAATTATTCGACTCGTATTTAATAATGGTTTTAATTTAAAATATTGGTGTGTGTGTAAAAAACATGTTAAGACAGGTCACTCGTTATTTTATTCATGATTGCACAACCAAAATAATTTATACAACCACACTGAACTCGTACCCGGATCTATATAACCTTTAAATGTATGCAAATAATGTCGTTATTTAAAACGTAGTAAAGAATTTGGATGGGGATGTACTCATTCTCAAATGCGGAATGGTACTCCATAAGGCGTTCTGAACGGAGGTTTTGCACGCATTAGGTGATTGAATACTTCGGAGATTTTAGGTTAAGCAAAAACGTGCACGTGCTGAAGAATACCCGAGATTTTTAAAAAATATTTTGTATTAAATATATAATTTTAAAAGAAACACACAAAATTTGAATGTTTTATTTATATTAGTTTCACTTACCAGCTTATTTTAATTACATGCTAATGAGTTCATATATTTTCATACAGTTTGATTGATTCACTGCCGAAACAAAACATTTTTACACAGCTGACAATACTGGGTGTCGTTTTTCAATACAATATCAGTAACTATTTACAATACAGCTGAATACTGAAATGTAAAGTAACTTTCCACATTTACCTACGTGTACTTAAATTTAATTGAATTCTAAAAATATATGCATATCTATGGCAGGCAACCCAGCATACACCAATTATATATTCTTAGTGTAAAATTTTATTGTTAGGTGAATAACCAGCAATTTATTATGTAATATTTATTGCTACAAGCATGGTAATAATAATTTGCAATGTGCAAAATACCTCTTTTGTTGTTAAAAGACCGATTTAATTAAACACTATAAAAGATTGTGAATTATTTATTCTAGTTAAATTTCACAGTGCTAGAGACACTAATTATTATTAGTACTAGATATAGGTATAACAAAATTTGTATTCCAGATGATAGTATGTTCAAAGGATATTATTATTTAAAAGACTCTGTAAACATGATTAGTGAAATTATTAAAGTTAAGGAATGTAAAGCAAAAATTTGTCCATAAAAGCAAATATGTTTTCTAAAAGATATGCATAATTTACGGATCTAAACGTTTCAACATCTCGCAAACTGAGATAAATATTACTTATTTCTTTGCAAAAACGTTCATATAACGCCCTTTAACAACCGCGTTCAGTAAAGTGCATGGTAGTTAATGACCTCGGCGATTGTGCTATTTATAGTATAATTATAACAACATATCCCCATATGTAAATTATATGGTTTTGGTTTATACCTAAAACAACTATTTTGCATTATATTTTGTTGATCCTGGCAGAATAAATTACAAGTATAGCTACATTGTCAATACATTTTATTTTCAAACTCGTTTTAATTATTGTAGAATTTAGTGCTTATAAATAACCTACTTTAATTCAATAAGTTATTCTTAAATTAATAATTATTGTCAAGAGAAATATATACACATATGGTAAATAATTGCAAGAATGTCTATAATATATCTGAGTTTTAATTCTGTTAAATGGAACATATGGCAACAAGGTAACTTCAAAACATTTTAGCATAATTGTCAATTACCAAAATTCACAATTTTCATCTTATATCAGCAAATGTTATTAAATTGATGCTAAACAATAAAAATAATACCGTTATATTTCAAAACATTTTAATAGAATTACGCAATGTTAAGTCGTTATTAAAAATTAATTTAAACAGAGTTTTATTGTTATCGCCGTCTGTTGAAGAATCGTAGCAGAATCTGAACTATATCGCTTTTACAAAGCATGTATTCAAGATCACATTTAGTTAGTTTCAAAAAACTTTTCATCATTGTATACGACTTGTTTTAACTTGCAGTAGGTATCAATGACCGAATCAACATTACCACCCGAACATGGTTGACAACTTTAAATTTTATTTCCCTATTACTTTCAAGGTATTAAACATTGGTATATATATATATATATATATATATATATATATATATATAGATTTAGCGACATCAGGCAACCTTTTTCTTAAGCTTCGTTGGGAATTAAACCACTCATAGTTTTTAAAATCATCTTTCTTTACGTTTCGATCCTAGGATCGTTGTCAAAATTGACAAAACCACAACAATCATACAGGGAGTATTTATCAGGCAACATATTTCTCGCATGGCTATGACAGCTTTTTGTGCTGTATGTAGAGTAATGATTAACGTTATGCTCTTTTGATTAATTTGCAATTTACCGGGCATGCATCCTTCGTTAAAAGTGAAGGATATTCCCATAGATAATTTGAATAACAATCTATCACCACCAACACACCTCTAATTGGATTTTCCTTAAATATATTGCTCAAATTCAACAGAGTCGCCTTGCCAGAGATCATCTCGAGGTTGTTGATTTGTTAATGCTGTTACAAAAACTAGTGGGGGGTTTATCAGACGAATAACTAGGTGATGCTCAGTATCACAACACTTTAGCATTACCTATTTTGATGAATGTGCCATAAAAGCTAGGTGCTTGGATAGACCTCGCAGTGAGTGGAACAACAACGATAGTGACGATAGTGGTGCGAAGTTTTCAAGTTAACATGGACAATGTACTGTACGATTTGTTCGAGAGTGAACAACGCATTTTACACCAACATCTGAAACATGCCATCGTATTGAATGATGTAGACAAAATCAAACGTATACTGTTCAGAGTAGGTGTTCATGTTCTCTTTAAAGCCTTCAAATGGCTAACGCTGACCAATGATACATCCATTGATGTAATGGACATGCTGTTTAATCAACAGAGTAGGTGCGATCAATTTGTATCACACTTCATTGATGCTTGCAACGGCAAAACAGATTTAAAATGTCATCAGGTGCGCGGTGTACTAGACGCAATAGAGAGTAATTATAGTTTGAGCGATGTATATTTCCTTGAAGAATTACTAACCAACCGAGCTGTATTGAGTACGAAGGCATATCCTATCATGAATATAAAATGCAACTATAAATCACTGGTCACAGCGATTGACGATATGATTGTAGATGTTGTATATTTCGCACAACCTATGGTATTAAAAAAAGTATTGAAGTTAATTTTAAAGTATAAGGTAAATTATAAGTACCAACCTAATGTAGTTGGCCCTCATAGAACAACATATAACTGGCTCCTCAAGAATTTGGCAATGGAGGGCTCAAAACAGCAACCAGGATGGACGTGTGGTCCGGATTCGGGAAAATGGCCATCAAATAGTATAGATGATTATAAAAAAGTGTATATGCTATTAAAGTTATTGTTTTAGTTTAATACTATTTTTGTATGTAAATCATGCCATCTTGGTAATCCTACCTGATGCGCTATAGATAGCACTTATTAGATATAATGGAGGATGCTATTGTACGTGTCGCATACCTTTACAATAAATATATATACCTCGAGTGTTGGTCAAGTACGAGGAGAAATTGTTAGCTGAGAAGGTAATGTGTTTTACCTGCTTGTTATTTACACATATTCACGGACATCGAAATACTCAAGTTCAACCAAAACAGCGAAAATCAACCTACATCAACGTTTTGCGCATCGGGCATGAGGAATTATAAACAACTTTCTTGACGTAGAACTAGTGTAGTAATTAGTAGTACATAGATGTAATTTGTGTGCGTGTGTGTGTGTGTGTCGCTATAATAAATCATATAACAGTAAAAAATTTTTATTGATGAATGACATATGATGGTAAACAAACACGTAACAGCAAATCTACAAAATATGATTTTGGATATCCAACTATTATGGCTAGAATCTAAATTTAACCATTTCACATATACTTGATTTTAACTCTCTTCAATACTTTTTCCACTAAATATACATCCGGATAGTGTGTTCGTTGAAGTTCTTCTGCATAGAAGCCGCCTAATATTGGTTGTCCTCGACTATCGCGCAATAGGTATGTTAAAGGATTAGTCAAATGCACTTTGTACACCGTAAAAATTTTGTTAGACCAATTTGGTGTGTATCCCTTGGTAAATTGACCTCTATGTTTACTAATGCGAACATGATCACCAGCAGAAAATTTTTTACTGTTTAAGTTAACTGTTTTGATCGTACTGTACACTGTATTGAAAAGTTTGCGTTCATTGCGTTTTGACACATCTACAGGTCGCATGCCGATTGTTCGATGTTTGGTGTTGTTATATGCAGTCACGAGTGAGGATAGTATATTCAGCCATCGATACGAACCATTCAAACTAAATTGTTTCCACATTTTTGACTTTAAGGTACGATTAACGCGTTCTACTACGCAAGCTTTTTTATTGCTGTACACACTATAATGTGTAATCTCATATTTTTCCATTAAAGCCTTAAATGTTGAATTGTAAAATTCTTTTCCCAAATCCGTTTGAATGTACCGTGGAATACGATGGTCTTTCTTGAAAATTGATTGAAAAGCGTTTGAAACAGCCTTACCCGTCTTGCGCTTAACCGGTACGGCCCATAAGTATTTAGAAAATACATCGATAACAACTAGAATGTATCTAAATCCTTTATTTATCTTTGCATATGGGATCATTTTCACCAAATCGGCTTGAAACAGCTCGTTTAACCCTTTTGTGATTACATGTCTTCTAGGAAAGTTAATGCAAGCAGGCTTATGTAACTCGTGGACGATTTGCTCCTTTACAGACATATTGCTAATATATGTGTGTGTATGGTTGACGGCTATATGCGTGCGTTTTAAGTTTCTCTTGCAACTGTTGAATATCTGCTTGAATTCGTGCAATGTCTATTCTAAATTGTGCTTTCACTTGTTGAATAGCAGCGTCTAATGTCTTATACATGCTATTCATAGAATCATCTATCCGTTTGGTTACGATTTGTGCAACATTAGCGTTCACAGTGGCTGGAACAAGGTTACGCATCATCTCTTCAAAATGGTTAAAGTCTGATCTTGTAACATACTCGCTCGAGAATTGTGTTATCATACTGTTTGTTGTCTCCTTCACAAGCGTGTCTATATACTGCTGAATAGTGGAACCACTTCCAAGCGTTGGTTCGCCCTCTTGCTGGTGTAGCGTTGCTAACCGCGATTCTAAGTACGCTTTCGTGACTGCATCATCATCTTCTTGTGGTGTAGCGACGCGCGTAATCTCATGTTGTCAAAATCGTAGTAATCATCATAAGAAATATATGAAGCACAGTCAGACGCATGTCCAAACTTGTCAATAACCATCGTGATAATGAATAACAAGTCGCACAATCTACGCTATTATACGCAATTCGCGTAATTCTTCCATAATCGATGCAATTTCGTTTGTGTGACCGGTGTTACCTGCATTTTGCGAGGCGACCAGAAGCTTGAGCCGTTCGCACAGTTCGTTGGGATCATCAAAGTATACATACTCTAGTGGCTTCTCGTTATAATCCATGAGTAGACCACGACCACTCGGGTTTATAGTTTGCTGTCGTAAGCTATACATTGCATTACTTCTTTTTTTAATGTCCGCATAATCGTTAATTTCTTTAAGTGAGAATTTACCCAAAGGATTGAGAAGCAACAGTTGCTCGTACAACCCTTTGCTACCGTTGTAGGAAAATCGTTCTACACACACCTTTTCACCAATCTCGAAGATAATGTCCGAATCACCAATCATTAATTTTCCTGTCTCCGGATTAAAACGTACTTTATCCCTGCGCAAGTGCTCCGTGTCATTGTTATAAATACCAGTAAAGTTGGAAAACAGATAATCGACATAGTATCTTACCGATGGTAATAATCGTTGTAAATAGGTCTGATGTTCTTCGCTGTTTAGGTACCGTTCGTACTCTGTATGGGTCTCTGGAGTGTTGCCGCTACTCTTCGATTCTTCGAAGGTGGACTCCACAGACTGGACTGGGCTATGAGGATTGTGTTCCCATGCTTCCTCTATTGGTGGTGCGGCGATTGGTGTGGAACTGCGCACCTGATCGAGAAATTTAGGGCGTCTTTTAGGAGTAGATTGTACGTCATGTTGTTGTGGTAACCAGTGCTGGCTTTCGATCTTGGACTCCAGTTTAATATCTTTCAGCAGACCGGTCTGAAGTGTTTGTAAACGTTTTGTAATAGGTGCATAGACTTTACTTAATGCAAGCTCCTTTTCAACCACACCTGCTTTTAGCGCTTGTAATTTCCTCTTGACTGCCTTTCGTACTTTTATGAGTTCTCGTTTGGTTTTCACGTCGTCTGCCATCGTCTAGAAACGGGTAGGAAGTGATATGCTATTTATGTGCTTTATAAGTATATATAGGTGTCAAAACCTTTTTGGTAGCGACCGTTCTGCAAATCGCCATCTTTATTGATCACCAGGAACCCATACCGATCTCGCCAGCATACGCCGCACAATTCTTTAAACCGGTTAAACGACATATCCGTGTTTACATGGTCAGCGTATACGTGTTTTAAATTGAGTTCGTCTTGTTTGAATAGCACTAGGACATTAGCATTGTCTCTAATCAATTGTTTAGGTATTTTGGAATAGGTCTGACATAGGTAAAACAATCAATGGCCTTATGTCGACCCAAAGAAAAATATTCTCGCATTACATTTTGTTTATCGCACGACACGTCATCGAAAATAAATATCGAATTAGGTTTTGCATCCGCTGGAGTAACAATTGCATCCCATTTGTTAAACGCAAAATATCCTATTTTTTTTATTGGTTGTAATAACCTCTCTAGGTACTGATACTTTGGTTGATACAAGGATTTTGAGTAGAGATAAACGTTTTCAAAGCGTACACCATTCGGATGTTTCAAGAGACCGATGACTACATTAGTTTTACCACAATTGGATGGACCTGTAATGATACACCGTATTGTTGATGGTAATAGTAGTCCATGCTTTTGCACGTTAGTGTTGTTGCTGCAGTTGTGGTCCGTAATTGGCATATACTAAAACGTAATTGCAGTATGGTAAGCATTTAAGCGAGTAATTCTACACGCATGACCAGTCTCCTTTAAACCTTTCGACTGACAAGATTAATGAAAGCCTATCGTGGCTACGGGTTACTCAATAGTGCTATCAATCGTTTACCGGTAGAATTACATTTACCAGGCTATTGCTTCTGTGGACCGGGTACTAAGCTTCAGAAACGCCTCGAGCGTGGTGATATAGGTCGTAATACCTTAGACGAAGCCTCCAAACTACACGACATCGCCTACGATCTTTCTACAGACTTAACAACCCGACACCAAGCTGATCGACGTCTTGCCGAAGCAGCACAAAAACGTCGTTAGGTTTTGCATCCGCTGGAGTAACAATTGCATCCCATTTGTTAAACGCAAAATATCATATTTCTTTTATTGGTTGTAATAACCTCTCTAGGTACTGATACTTTGGTTGATACAAGGATTTTGAGTAGAGATAAACGTTTTCAAAGCGTACACCATTCGGATGTTTCAAGAACCGATGACTACATTAGTTTTACCACAATTGGATGGACTGTAATGATACACCGTATTGTTGATGGTAATAGTAGTCTGCTTTTGCAGTTAGTGTTGTTTGGTTGTGGTCCGTAATTGGTATACTAAAAATTTAGTATGTAAATTTAAGTAATTCTTAACTTCGCTGCCTTAATCCTTACCTACAAGTTAAGAATCCTATCTGGCTAGGTTATTAACGTTATCAATCTTTACCAGGCTAAATTCTTTACCGGGTACGTTCTTGACCGGGCTAAGCTTCTGAAACGGTCGACTGGTATAAGGCGTAAACCTAACGAACCTCCACGATACTCTCCCTACACTTCACAACTAACATCCCGCACCAAGCACAAGCTTGCCGAAGCGTCTAACCGTCGAGGTTTTGCATCCGCTTGTTAACAATTGCAAATTCATTTTTAAATCAAGTTTATTTCTTTTATTGGTTAATAACCTTGTGTACTGATCTTTGGTTGATACAAAGGTTTTGAAGAGGAAAACTTTTGAAAGTCACAACTGGATGTTCAAGATACCGATGACTACATTAGACTTTTAACAATACGGATTGTTATGGTAATAGTAGTCCATGCTTTTGCACGTTAGTGTTGTTGCTGCAGTTGTGGTCCGTAATTGGCATATACTAAAACGTAATTGCAGTATGGTAAGCATTTAAGCGAGTAATTCTACACGCATGACCAGTCTCCTTTAAACCTTTCGACTGACAAGATTAATGAAATCCTATCGTGGCTACGGGTTACTCAATAGTGCTATCAATCGTTTACCGGTAGAATTACATTTACCAGGCTATCGCTTCTGTGGACCGGGTACTAAGCTTCAGAAACGCCTCGAGCGTGGGGATATAGGTCGTAATACCTTAGACGAAGCCTCCAAACTACACGACATCGCCTACGATCTTTCTACAGACTTAACAACCCGACACCAAGCTGATCGACGTCTTGCCGAAGCAGCACAAAAACGTCGTTAGGTTTTGCATCCGCTGGAGTAACAATTGCATCCCATTTGTTAAACGCAAAATATCATATTTCTTTTATTGGTTGTAATAACCTCTCTAGGTACTGATACTTTGGTTGATACAAGGATTTTGAGTAGAGATAAACGTTTTCAAAGCGTACACCATTCGGATGTTTCAAGAGACCGATGACTACATTAGTTTTACCACAATTGGATGGACTTGTAATGATACACCGTATTTTTGATGGTAATAGTAGTCCATGCTTTTGCACGTTAGTGTTGTTGCTGCAGTTGTGGTCCGTAATTGGCATATACTAAAACGTAATTGCAGTATGGTAAGCATTTAAGCGAGTAATTCTACACGCATGACCAGTCTCCTTTAAACCTTTCGACTGACAAGATTAATGAAATCCTATCGTGGCTACGGGTTACTCAATAGTGCTATCAATCGTTTACCGGTAGAATTACATTTACCAGGCTATCGCTTCTGTGGACCGGGTACTAAGCTTCAGAAACGCCTCGAGCGTGGTGATATAGGTCGTAATACCTTAGACGAAGCCTCCAAACTACACGACATCGCCTACGATCTTTCTACAGACTTAACAACCCGACACCAAGCTGATCGACGTCTTGCCGAAACAGCACAAAAACGTCGTACTGCACCCGACGCTTCGTTAGGTGAAAACTTGCTGCGTTTGCTGTTGGTTCTGCAATGACTGCCAAAGTTAAATTTGGTATGGGTTGTCGCAAGAAAACGATAAGGTGTAAAGGAAAACGACGTGGTCAGCGTCTACGTACAGGAAGTGGTATACCATTCAAGCGTTTAATTCGCACCATTTGGGAACGCATTAAAAACGTTCGTCCGACCGATCTTATTAAAACTGCTAAACTTGCAGTGGCACCGATTAAAGATATAACAGATGAAATTCGTGGCATCCCACGTGTAATCCCTGTACCCAAAACTGGTGGTTTCCTACCTTTGATACCTATTTTTGCAGCCCTTTCCGCAATTGAAGCGTTGTCGGGTGGAGCAGCTGGGATTGCAAAAGCTGTCAACGATGCTAAACTTGGACAACAACAATTAGATGAAGCGAAACGTCATAATATGGCACAAGAGGCAGTGACACTTGGAAAGGGTCTCTATTTGAAACCTTATCGCCGTGGACATGGACTGTACCTAAAGCCTTTTCTTACACACGGGCAAGGTTTGCGTAAACAAAGACAACGAAAAAAAAAACTCAACGCATTCGTTAAACCTACCTATGCGAGCGTTGACCAATGTTGACTTGAACAAATACATAAAACGTTTACCAATATCCCACTTTCGTGGAATATTCATGCGCAATTCACTTCCAAACACAATTCGTTGGCGAGAATGTGGTATTCTTAATCATGATACTACACGTGGTGTGGGAACTCATTGGACCGCGTACAAAAAGATGGTTCAAGGGCAGTCTATTATGATAGCATTGGTAATCTACGACCTCCGAGGAACTTGTCAAATACTTAACCTCATCAGGACCATGCACTCTCTATTATAATTATGAACAATTTCAACCGCTTAACACTGTTACCTGTGGACACTTCGTATTGAAATTTTTACTGCAAAATAGTCCTCCGTTAAGTTTCTAACAACGTTATATATTATTTGATTTTAGTGTATTTTTAACTGTTTTGTATAAAAAGTGTTTAATTAAAAACCATATATTGCAAGTGTTTCAGGAATTTGCTTTTTATTACCCCATCCCAACTACGAATACGACTAGTTGTTAGTTTATCGTCAACCACCGAACATGTACACATTTACTTTAACTGGAACTGAATCTACGCTCACCGCAATCATCAACCCACCAATTGTTCTCGATGATGACCATGAATACGTTATTGGTCATACAAACTTTGATACATATTTTTCAATTCCAAATGTAACGGAAGCGAACAATAAATTTTATATTGATGACATCGTGCTTACTTTACCAGAAGGAACTTATGAAGTGGCAGATATTAATAAGTTCGTACGACGTAATCTGAACGATCCCCGTGAACGCACATCATCCAAACGTTATCTTATTGATATTCGAGCCAATAATAACAGTTTACATACAGAAATCAAAGCATCAGGTATAGTGGATTTTACACAACCAAATTCACTTGCTTCGTTGCTGGGTTTTGAGAAACGTAAACTACCAGCTCTCACTACTGCTATTTCGGACCATCCGGCACAAGTCTTTCCAATCAATTCAATATGTATTGAATGTAATCTTGTGGTCGGATCGTATCGGAATAGCAAACCTGTACACATTTTGCATCAATTCTTTCCTGCAGTTGCTGCAGGGTACAAGATTATTGAAAACCCCGTGAACGTCACCTATATGCCACTTAATACACGAATCATCGATCGCATCATTGTTAAAATAGTTGATCAAAACGGTAATCTCATCACTTTTCGTCGGGAAACCATCACGATTAGACTTTATCTAAAGCGTCTTTAAACAATGGTTTTGCGCTATGAGCATAAACCACCAAAACCTATTAATAGACGCATTGTCAGCACCTTTACCAGTTACAAGACACCAGTGCACCGATTAACACCGGAAAACGTTAAATTTCTGCAAACATTAGGACTCAAAGTGCTACATAGCTAAAATGGATAGTAATATTTTAAATGTTACGCAACGTGCTATATTTGATACAACCATCGTCAATGCCGACAAACATATGCATACTCCGTACTCCAATACCACGTATGAGAAGAACGATGTTATACGGATTCCAATAGAAAACGAAGATGTCTATACACTACCATGGGACAGCGTAATTTATATTGAGGGTACAATGAATAAGTCAGATGGTGGCGTTTCGCCTACAGCCGATTTTGTCAACAACGGAGTTTTATTTTTATTTGATGAAATTCGTTATGAACTTGGTGGAAAGACTATTGACCGCGTTCGTAATCCAGGTATAACTACGACTATTAAAAATTTCCTATCCTACGATTATAGCGAAAGTCGTCGCTTTAGAAACGCGGGTTGGTCCCCCATCGATAAGCTTGATCTCCTTGATGCTAATGGTTATTTTAACGTATGCATTCCCTTGCGCATGGTTTTAGGATTTGCGGAGGACTACCGAAAAATTCTTTTGAATATCAAACAGGAGCTTATTCTTATTAGAAGTAGTGCTGACGATGCAGCTATATCGAATTCTGATACCAAAGAGTCAATCAAAATTACTATTACACATATATCATGGCGGATTCCACATATAACCGTTGCAGATGCAGAGCGCTTAAAACTACTCAAACATATTCAACGCAATGCCACCATGGACATAGGCTTTCGCAGTTGGGAACTACACGAATATCCAGAATTACATACAACACACACGCATACGTGGGCCGTGAAGACGGCTTCTCAAGTGGAGAAACCACGTTTTGTTATTGTCTGCTTTCAAACCGATACATCGCGCAAAAGGGCGCAGTCAGTTCGACCACTGTAAGTTGACCAATATGAAATTACATCTGGGTTCATCTATGTATCCTTACGATAATCTTAACATTGATTTCGATACCAATCGCTATTCTATACTATATGAGATGTATGCACAGTTTCAACAATCGTACTACGGGGGTATCAGCGAGCCGATATTAACACCCAATGAATTTCAAACGCACGCTCCACTTGTAGTCATCGATTGTTCCCATCAAAACGAAATAGTGAAAGTGGGAGCGGTTGACGTACGATTAGAATTTCAAATGAAAGAAGCGCTTAAAGCTCACACTACAGCGTACTGCCTCATTCTACGCGATCGTTTGGTCCGCTACAATCCTGCAACCAGTATTGTGAGTGAAGTCTAAAATTAATAGTCCATTAGTTGTCGACGTTCAAAGGTTTAAAATTGCACATAATAACTTTGTGTTTAAAGAAATGGCTGTTTTACAACTATCCCTATCGAATGGAGTTGCAATAACATATGTGCTGAAACCACCATATTCTTGGAACTGTCTATCAGCTCGCTTCAAATACCAAAAGGTATGGTTAAGCAGAAACTATCACGGTATATCTTGAGATGATGGCAATTTACAATGAATTTCCACACCTAAATGTTATTAACCTAGAAGATTTAGGGTGTACTCCTCTACATAAATTAAAGTATTACACCAATTCACACAAGTGTTTCTAGCATACCACACGACATTCGTCATTCAATTGCGCAACCACAGATGTAATTGTACTCAAAAACTGGTTTGTACATATAACCAATTATTTATTTTTAATAAAGAATAATGTTTACATTAAGTAGTGTTTTTATTTGTATATTTTGTACCTACATACATACATATTCCTTGAGACTAGTAAGATGTGTTTCAAAAAATGTCTTGAAATAAGTTTAATTGTAAAACTTACTAACGAATCTGTAAGTATCATATTGAAAATTCCTCTTAACGGATATGTATTTTGCATTTTTATGCAAACTTTTGTTACAATAATACAATTAAAAATTATATTCTACTACCGAGGTATTAAATTTTAAAGTATGTTATAGTTGTGTAAACATAAAATGCATTGCATAGGTTTTTATCATCAAAGTAGTACATTTTCATTTAATCCCACCTGTAAAATGATTAATTTCTTAAACCTAAGTTTCATAAAATTTATTCTCCAAAGATCAACCAGCTATAAACCAGAACTATTAAATTTACATAAATTTCGGTGTTATTTTAATTTAAACTATGCTCATAAAAAGTCGTTTATATATATAGCACCAACATTGTTACTACCTATGAATATCAAATCTTTAAAGGAATTTACAGTCATTATTAATTAAATAGTGGTCTTTTCATTTGTACACATTTTGTATATGTTGTTTTAGTTGCATTGACGAACTATTATTAGTAATCTGTTTATTATTTTATTGACGATATAAATTTTAAGATTGGAAGGGAACGATAAGAAATCTTCCTCTGACATTTATATGCACTCCGCATAGTTGTTTAAGGTAGCAAATATAAATAAGCTGTTTAATGTGTTGTAGAAGAATTTTTACCATTGTATTATCGGTATGTATAAACTTACTTACTTAATGTGTTTTTAACGGAAGTAGAAATAATGAATTTTGGTAATTAACAATTATGCTAAAATGATTTGAAGTTATGCAGTTTCCATATATAATTTACATATATCGGTATGTTGTTATAAATATCACAACCTCGAGGTCATTAACTACCATGCACTTTACTAAACTGTAATTAATAAAATCGTACATTTAACTAAGATACATTTTTCTTAATGTGGAAGTCTTATCTATATTTTATTCAAATAAGAATCTGCTACCGCCACCTACAAAAGATAGGGACAATTAAAGAATGTAAGTTTTGTAAATAAAACATTAAAATATTGTGTTTCTTTTAATATTATATATTTAATACAAAATAATTTTTGAAATTCTCGGAGATTCTTCAACACGTGCATGTTTTTGCTTAACCTAAAATCTCCGAAGTATTCAATCATCTAATGCGTGCAAAGCCTCCGTTCAGAACGCCTTATGGAGTACCATTCCGCATCTGAGAATGAGTACATCCCCATCCAAATTCTTCACCACGTTTTAAATAACGACATTATTTGCATACATTTAAAAGTTATATATATCCGGGTACGAGTTTAGTGTGGTTGTATAAATTATTTTGGTGATGCAATCATGAATAAAATAACGAGTGACCTGTCTTAACATGTTTTTTACATATACACACATATTAAATATATATTGAAATTGCTAAATGTAAGCAAGAACACCTTGATATTAAATCAAATTAATTTTTTTATTTGAGAGTCAAATAAATCGTGATGAAAGGTGGTATAATTTGCATACCAAGAAGGAAATAGTCTTAACATGTTTTTGCAAACACACCTTATGTTAATTAAATCCATTATATTAAAAGTTGAATGATTTGCATTTATATTACCAGAGAGCTATAATTTCAATAAAAAAACACGAGGTTATATTCGACTGCGAATTCTTGTTATTTTATCTTGGTAATGAAATCGTGAACAACATGTTTTTACGAGATTTTACATGCAGACTTTATAATTAGATCCATTATATCACATTTCGTATATTTTCTAAATGTTATTCGCTACTTCATACAAAATACAGCTTTTGAGGAAAGCTAAAAAATTCTTTACCACCTGCACGTTTTTACTTAACATAACAAAATTTTTCATATAGGTAAAATCACCACTTCGCTATGCTCTCGGCTACCTAGTTTCGGCTACTTTTCCAAGGTCGTTGTGACGTCATAGCCTTTTATAAATAAAGAACAATGTAATACTATTCTAAAATTTTTATTCTGGCATTATACATAACAAAATTTAAAAATATTTAATGCCAAGCATGGAGCCATTTAAACTTAATTTTAATATAAATTCGATTGTTTAACATGGCTAACAACCAATGCAAGAATTAAGATATACAACAAATTTGTGTCAGATAACAAATCCTGGTGTTAATAAACAACTTGGAAATTATATACTAGATTTTTTACGTTGTTGAATAAATTTTGGTAGGAAATATTTAATAAATAAGTATATGTTAATAAAACACATATTTTCTAAATGATATTGGTGCTAAGGAAAGCTATTTTTATTAAGTTCTATAGTTTGAGAGTGACGTAAAAACCTTAATGCTACACCTTGAGTTGTAAAAGTTAATACATAAGCCTTGATATAAGATCAAATCAAATAATTTGAGAGTCAAATAAATCGTGATGAAAGGTGGTATAATTTGCATATATTTTAAATTCATACGGGTATAACTAAAAGATTTTATGTTAGATCCGACTGCAAGTTCAGTGTACTTTTATAAATTATTTTGGGATGATGTAACCAAAAGGATATATACGACATACCTGTCTTGAAATGTTTTTGCAACACACCTTATGTTAATTGAATACATTATATTAAAAGTCGAATGTCGACGTGATTTACATATATATTACCAGATAAAAAACACTAGGTTATATTCGACTGCATGCAAATTCTTAGTATTTTATCGTGACATTGAAATTGCGAGAAGTAAACGACTTCTTTTTTACAAGATTTTACCTGCAAACGTTTAAAAATTTGACCTCCATCATATAACATTTCGTATATTTTCTTAATTTTATTTTCTACTTCGTACAAAACGCAGCTTATGAGGAGAGCTAAAACACTCTTTACCACTTGCACGCGTTTGCCTAATATTAAAAAAATTCTTCACCGCGGCGTTTTAATTTTTAGCTTAACCTACCCCAGAAAAATACGAACCAACACGTGAACTCCATTTTCTACACATACAACATTTTTTTAAAATTTAATATTTAACGTCGGGAACGCTGCTAAAAAAATTTCTTAAGAAAATATCTCCACCCCAGCGCACGCGCACCACCCCACGACAAAAATCTAACGACCCCGCCGAACGCACACCCCAAAGACCTAACGACCCCCCGACGCAACAAATTTACACACAAAGACAATTTTGTTCTCAAAGCGGCGTATACATATTTTGCTGCACGTTTTGTTTCCCAAAGCGGCTTAGCTGTTCATATTGTTCTCGAATCGGCGTATACATATCTTGCTGTGGATCTCTGTTGCCAAAGCGGCCTAGCTACCCTACTTATCGTTTATCGTTCTCGTCCTCAATAATTATTACTAGTAAACTATTGATTTCTATTTCTAACATTTTGGAAAGATAACTGTAATTCTAAACCTCGAATTCAAGAATCTCGGTTCTCGACTTTTTGAAAACGCCTAACCGCATTGCAAATGTGTAAGCATATTATAATAATCTCTTTTCAAAAGGAAAAGCTTTTAACTTAAAATCTTGGTGTTGGAGATTTTCAATTTTGAAATAATGTCTGAAATAAACGCTCTTAGATTGTCTTCTTTTAAAAAGCAAGGGTTGGGTACTAGCAATGAGCTAGATTTGTTGCAGTTATTCTACTTATAAATATAAATAAATATAGATACAGCGTATCAAAATTTGGAACCTTAATAATTAGGGTCGTTAGTTAATACAAACAACACAATGATGTCGCTTCACCTGCGTATAATCGTTTTAAAATGAACCAAGAAATTAACTTAATTATCCAGTTGCTTCTTCCTTTAATATCTACAGATTTACTCTTACTCTGTTGATTAAAACTTTACATTCCCACATCTAAATTATATTAATATAAATGAAAGGAAGCTGGACTGCGTAAAATTTTATTCAATAGTATTTAAAAAATTAATAAAGCGAAGTTATTACCGTTTTTCATAAGAACTAAACCAATTTAATTATAAGACTTTTTCAAAAGGTTTAAGAATTGATATTTTTATTATTTTGCAGGGTTTGATTGTTGTAAATCTAGAATAGAACAGAACTCGCTTTATTTTAGCATGACAGTCAAATACTTACACAATTCCTTATAAAAAAAACCGACAACTAATTTCAAGATATGTGTTTTCGTCTCGAACATTCGAGTTTAAAAAGCTTTTAACCGTGATTTTTATAATTTTAGAACGAGACGAGATTCGAGAAAAAAATCTTTTTCAACGACAATACTAGTAGCTGTAAGGAACCATATTTCTATAATTATTCTTATATAAAATTTTTCTTTATGAAATAATTATTTTACAAATTCCAAACAAAAAAGCCGCCTGCAAAATTTGCTACTGCAATAAGAGTTTCGGATCTTTTAAAGCCGGCTCTGGTAGCATCATATGTTAAAGAGGGCGAAGAAGTTCTATGAACTTGAGTAGTGAAGCATTTCCAGCTTGGATCTGGATAAGTTGATTATAAATCAGGACTTACTTCAAAAGAATTATTTTTTTTGCAGAAAACGCACTTCTACATTGAACAACATTATGGACTGCACTAAAATGTACACGAGTAGAGTATAAAGTTTATTATAATTAAAAACCTTCAACGTTAGTTTGGAAACTGTAAAACTGATCCAAGTAATGTAGGTTCCTTTAACAATTATTATATGTAGGTTGTATATTCAGGTGATATGAACCAAACTGGAGGGCAAAAAGTAGGAGAAGTTGTAATCGGCGGAATATTTTTTAGAAAAATAAATTTTTCTTCTTTTTTCCCTAGCGCTCACTTTTAGCAGTGCTTATTTTTCCAAAAACTCTTCTTAACAAAATTATATTCTTGGTTTTTACTCCATGCGATAACAAGAACTCATGATATTGTCGGAGGGCTCCACTGCCCGTATCATAATTCATAGTAGGTATTTTGATCTTGGCGTACGTTATAATAGATACTAATAAAACCTACGATTTAAATACATTTGCAAGGAAAATTGCCAGACCAAGCATAAATAAACTACTTTTGGACGTGCAGACTCGCACGTCCAATTAAACCAAAATGTGTTTTATTATGACTTTAATCCAAAAATAACTTGCGCTGCATTTATACATTCCCTGCAAGATATCATTCGGTTTAATTGGGCGTATGGGATTGCATGTTTAGACCTGGTCTTTTCTTGTCCTAACGATGATATTTATGAAAGTTTAGATGCGCATTAATCATAAGAATTCATAATTTTTTAGTTTATATTACAATTCCTCTTTTAGTTTCTTGCACTGTGAAAATATTTAATTTAAATGAAATTCATATTGCTTCTTTTGGCTTCTGTTCGCATACATATTATACGGCACATTTTCATGACCGTTTTCACCTTTTTGCTGTTGCGGTTCTTTTGAAAGCGGACACAAAATTAAAAATAAAAAGTTAGATTTTTTGGTGCGAACCTACACATTTCCCTAATATTTGCACAATCTGCATCTTTAACTATCTGTGTGCAATAGTCTGATATAGGTCTACCTCTATCTTTTTTTCCTATATCTGCTTGTAATGTATCCCGCACTATTTCTCAAAAATGCCTTAGAACGTATCCTGACCTTCTATTTCTACTATTCTTTTTTGTTTTCCACAGATCTCTTTGTTACCTTCACTATTTCTATAAGCTATTTGTTATTAACTTTGTCTGTCCATGCTATCATCCTCATACATCTGAAGCACAACTTTCCAAAATGCTTCTACCGGTTCTCTGTCTGCTTCTCCTACTGCCCCTATTTCATAGAAGTACTGTGCTGTGCTCCACACATATGGTTTCAACAATTTTCTCTTGATTCTATATTTGTTGTCTTCGAGCATCGCCTCTGCTCTTTCTTGTTAGATGCAGTTAGGTTCACTTCTATTGTTTACAAATATATACCTTATTTCCCCTATATTCAGTAGTATGTGAAGGGGGTTAAGCAGCCTGCAACTACCAAGATTCATCAACGCTTGAATATTTGCCGAATTAATAGTTTTCCAATATATCCTTTCGTACAATCAACATTGAAAGCATTTTAATACCAACACCTGCAGTTGTTTATAATGATCATCAGAAATAAGTGCAAGTATTTTTTCGCCAGTCTTGAAACTGGTTAGATGCGTAACTTATTTCTATACTGAGCTATCCTACACTGTTCGCTGAAATTCCCACAGCCTAGATACAGCTCGGTTCCTCTTCTGTTGTTTACTAATTATATACCCTATTTCACCAGGATTCACTGGTTGGTGAAGGGGGGTTAAGCAGCTTGTGGCTATCAAAGATCTCCCTACACTTAGGCAATTGCCGAATTAATAGTTTTGCAGTAAATCATTTCGCACAATTAACATTAATTAAGAGAATTGCAATACCAATACCTGTAGTTGCTTATAATAATCTTCACATTACTATAAATTTTTAAACAAAATTTGCCTTATTTTATGCAAAAGAGGTGGCTTGTGTTTTTGTAAACTTGTTGCATTTAGATGAACGAGATTTAAGCAAATATATAGATACAATCGGTACACAACATTTGAATAGGAAAAATAATAATCCAACAAGCAATTTATACTCTCCGATCCTATCAGTTCCGATTGCACTGAGATACAAACATCGAATGATAGGCTACGGATCAATTTGGAGCATAGTTACTTATTATAATATAATGCAACAGTGATTAAAAAGTTGTTGAAGTATTCTGGAAAGTACGCCAGTCCGGTTTTACCAAAGCGGTCTCATATCTGTCTAGCAATAAACGGCTATTGTAATATAATCGTAATACAATTTTATCTGTCTAACGATAAAAATGAATTGAAGGTATCGTAATACAATAAGGTTGTTCTCGAAAGATTTGAGTTTCTGTGTTTCTCTTATATAAAGGATTATTGTATATAAGTGCTAACCCCGTTGCGATTGATTAGTATTAGGTGGAATTTCGTTCAAATAAACGTTTGATGTACATAAATTAATATATAGATAAATTCGCTTACACGATATAAATGTGTTAGATAAATATTTCGCAAATAAGATTAGTGCTATAACAGTGTTTAGTCCGTTGTATTTAAAGGATTAAATTAGTGTTCACAAAAGCTAGTGTTGATGTAAACAAGATCCTGTATGTACTTGTGATTGTGAAGAATAATTATAAAGCTTGTATTCATTGGAAATAAAAGTCAAGGAACAATTAGAAAATTTGTTTTACTGGGGTCAAGTGTGCGCGGTTGCAGCAAAAACAGATAACTCGACGATTTTCTTTGCCTGTCTCACTCGCAGTCAACAACAGAAGATTATATAAAAATGCTTTCTTTCTTGGACTTCAAGTCAGGCTTACAGTATCACGTATAGAAACAGGACTAAAAGTCTGTAAATCTGGCAGCTATATTAGATGAAAGTGCAGAAAAAATTAGGAGAGAGTTACCCAAGTTTTACAGAGAAATTAGAGGGACACGCCACAAACCTTGTATAAAATCATAACTAGACCGTTGCAAATCTGCAAGATAAGTTTGTATCGCAATTAGACAAAAATGCAAAAGCGGTTGGGCCAGGGTTAATAGAAGATTACACTCAATTGAGAGAGAAATTTATACAGAAAGTTACAAAAACCACATATAAACTGAAACCCAAATTTTTTGGCAATTTACAGAAATTGGAAGCGCAGTTGGTAGACAACTTGCCAAAACTAGATTTTTAGAAAAACAGTTAAAGAGTTTGCGCATAATGGACGAAGAGGTTCTAAGGATGGAAGAGTGAATTAATTCGATAGTAGTAAAAGTGCCACAGCGCCACGCCCTAAAATTTAAAAATATCGGTGAAAGAAAATCGTCATCAAAGTTCAAAGTAAAACCAGCTACATTTAATGGATAGTTACCTTAAGCGATATATTTTAAACAGTTTGAGGCTGCCGGGATAGCTACCGACTGGAATGACCGTGACAAGATATCTGCATTGGTAGTCGCGCTTCATGGTTGAAGCCAATGAGAATTTACAACAGTTTGATGCACATTTAGTTCGCTTGGTGAGACTAACCTATCCTACAGTACCGGACATTTTCTTGCATCATAGCAGACACACCGTTGTCGATAGAATACCATATGGGTAGATTCAGCAAACATTACGACCGACTCGACTTAAGACACAGGATGATGTACTTGCTTATGTTTTGAGTTCGAAGAAGCAAGGCACACCTCGCATCATAATAGTGGCAAAGTTAGTTACTCTGTGAAAGAACAGCAACAAGGACAACCAAAGAAGATAAAACCGAAATACTGGAATTGTGTAGAACTTGGGCATTTGAAGCAGCATAGAAACAACACAAGAATAAAACAAAAGAAACCAGAATATCACCGGGGACCAACAATAATGGGCAAAAGTCGACCTCATCTGCACGGATTCTGCCTCAGAAAACACATTTGCACCGCGCGAACTGTGTAGAAACACTATTTACGTATATAGACAGCATAATAGTAAGATTATTGACCTGCTAGTTGACACCGGTGCCACTATGACAATTGTGAATCCTGCGGTAATGCGTAACCATATTAAAGTGACACTTGTAATGCGTCTTTGGACAGTGGTCGACAAAGAGGTCCAGACTCAAGGAACTTCAAACGTAAAGATAAGGATTGGTAGTACAATATACGACTACCAAGTGATAATGGCAGATATCACCGAAGGAGGAAATGAACAGTTTGAAAAGTACGGTTTTTTTAGACATGAAGGAGCATGTCCGAGAGCAGGGAACCATGAAATACCGTTTCGTGAGGTAAACGACGGGTTTGCTTGACAAACGACGTTCTCCTACCGGGAAGCACAGAGTGCGCGGTGATGGGGCAATTAAATGGTTTTCTTCAGGAGGGCATTATAAACGCTATCGAACCAGTCTGTAATAAATCGATTGTGAGCGGGGTGTTTGTGGAAAACAGTCAACAGATGAATCTGGTAGGGTTTTAAACGTCAACAACTATGACGTCGCATTGAAAAAAAGTACCACAGCAGAGTGGTGCTCGTCGGTAGTTCATGTAACGGGGAATACCAGTATCGTTAATAATACCATGTCAGAACATCGAACAAAAACAATTGTGAACTTAAAAACCTTTTTCGACGATACTCAGATGTGTTTGCGATTGGCGGCTGTCAGTTGGCAAAAACCGTAGCAGTCAAGCACAAAATCGATATCGGAGATGCGCGCCCAATACAACAGCTGCCGGGAAGGTTATCATTGGCCAAACGTGAAGAAGCCGAAAAAATTACTGGAGAGTTGGAGGGCCAAGATGCGATCAAACGTTTCAACAGCCCTTCGGCTTTGCCTGTTGTATTTGTGAATAATAAAAACGGGTCAACAGAATTCAGTGTTGACTATCACCGGTTGAATGACGTGACAAAAAATGACAGTTACCCATTACCGAGGATTGACGACACTCTAAATACACTCTCAGGGTTACGGGAGCTTTTGACTTGGACTTGAAGAACGGGTACTGGTAAGTGAATATGGATCCCAAAGATCGATAGAAGAGTGCTCTGAGTATTACCACTGGCCTATGGAAACCTACAGCTATGCTATTTAGCTTTGCATCGTTCCTTCCACCTTTAAATGTTTAATGGATAGCATTTTAAGTCATGGAAAGCTAGCATCCTGTATTTCAATGATGTGATAATGTTTGGGAAAACATTTAGAGAACACTTGACCAATTTGAAATGTGTGCTTCAAAGATTGAAAAGAGCCAATTTGAAGTTGAGCCCAAGAAGGTGCCACCTGCTGGGCAAAGGGGTAAAATACTTTGGGGCATGTAGCCTCTTGAAATGGAGTTAGGTTATATCTAGAAAAAGTCAGAGCAGTGCATTAGTGACAAAGCACAAATTATATAAGATTTGTTTGTGCATTTGCAAATATTGCTAATCATTTGATTAAGTTAAGAGAAAAAGCGCGCGATTATGTATTGGACAGAGGTTGTCAAGATGCGTTCCAACAGCTAAGCGATTAATTGATGGTAGATCCTATCTAAAGGTACTCCCCGGTCTGAAAATAAATTCATATTAGACTCAAACGCAAGTAATGTTGCCATTTGAAGTGTGTCGTTCCAGATACAGGGCTGATAATAAAAGGTGATCGGTCATTTCAGCAGGGTGCTCTCGAAACAGGAAAGAAGCTAATACGTTACGAAAAAAAAACTGTTGGTTATAGTAAAACCGATAAAACACTTGTATAAGTATCTTTAGGGTCGAAAGCTTCACCTAAGAGCAGACCATGCATCGCTGAAGAGATGATTGCAGTTCAAGATTCCAGAAAAACAGGTAGTGAGATTGATAAAACGGCTACAGGAGTGCTATTTCGATAATGAACATGGAGCAGGTTAAAAATTACTATAACGTAGATGCGTTTTTGCGACAGCTTTGTCCTGAAGATGGTAGTCATTGGTCACGGCTGGAGACAAAATACGATCTTCTTTGTTGGGCAATCATGATTAACGCCGATTGACAGTCACAGCAGCTGCAGACCAAATAAAAGTATGCCCCACACTTAGGCGTCATTATGGTTTGAAGAATCAGGAGAAGGTGCCCATCGTTGAAGAATGTCAGCACTCTAAGTAGCACGCTGAAGTTTTACTTGACACAGTTGGATTTTGTGGGGTTAGAGGACGGGATCTAGGTGCCATTCCTGGAAGAGGAAGATGAGTCTGTGAGTACACTTTAGGTGATCGTTTTCAAAAGCCGAGCGTCCGAGGTTTTAGGACTTCTACATAATAGAATGTCAAAAGGGCACTTTGACGTGAAAAAACTCAACAAAGAGGCCCTGAAAGATTTTACTGGTAGGTTGCAAGGATACGTCAGAAAATGGTGCAAAAGGTTTCAGTTTTGTGAGTGGTTGGGAAACTGGATAACGCTCATGAGGCAATACAACGTAGGAAGCCTGGTTCAGAGAGTGACAGCTGACAACGCAAGCGTCGCAAACCTTTTCCTCGTCCTACTCTGGAAATGTACACCTTGGTGGCCATGGACTATTTTACAAAATGAACTGACTCGTACGTCTTATCCAATCAGGAAGCAGCAACCGACGCTTACGTATTAATCAAAGAGCTTTTCTGTCAGTTTAGAATACCATTAGAGCTGTACGCTGACCAGTGAGCGCTATTTCAAGAAGTTTGCTAGTTACTGTGGATGATAGAAGTCAAAACGGATGTTATGGTAAAACGCAAGAACCGCACCTTGGAAAAGTATCCTTCCAAGGTAGTCTCTGAACATCAAAGGAACTGGGACCAATACTTACACCTAATTCTATTGACTTACCGTTCTACCGTTCACGAAAGTACTGGATTGGCTATTGCTTGTGCTATGCTGGGACGCAAGATTCATTTAACATACGACCTTGATTTTGGTAGTAAGCCTGGAGAAGACGCTGTAGACCCATATTATGTCTAGAGATCCAAGCAGTTACTGCACTGCATCCATGGAGACTCAGATTATGAGAGACCTGAGAAAAACCAAGTATGACACCAAAGAGAAGGAGTCTTATTATCAAACGGGAAACTGCGTATAGTTGTATAATTTTAGACGGAAACGTGAATTAACGACAAAGTTACACAGAAATTCTGTAAGTCCTTACAAAGTACTGAAACAAATCAACGGTGTAGCATGTAGGATTCGCAAGCTCGCAAAAGGATGAACGATAGTAGTGCACATTAACAGACTGCCACCTTTCGACAGTAACAACTACTAGAATGCCGGAGGACATAATAAAGTAAAGGGAAAATGGAACCACTAAGACTAACCAAGGCCTGGTCCAAATTATGAATGGTTCATGTCCGTGTAAAGCGGTATTGGCAAAGTAAGATTTGAGGTTACCGAAGAGGCCGACAGGGATCTGTTCGATATGCCGTTGAAATACTCCCCTGCTCATTGCATAGCGTCGGATCTCAATACTATACAAGGGATTGCTACGGTGTTCAAAAGTGAATTTATGGTATGGAACTGCTTCGCAAACAACAACCAGAGGTGGACAAAACCATACACATTAGATGTGGACGTCGTTGCATTTAATACCTAGTGACAAAGCAATTATCCCGCTGCAAACTTACCAAGACCTGCGGAGGGCATTAGCGGATCTCAAAGGCCTGATGGTAGAGTTTGGGGGTCAAGTATCCATATCTAAGATTGGTTGTGGGCACGATAGATTGACCTGGAAGGTAGTACAAACCATTGTGGAGGTACTAATTCAAAAGACCGAAGTCGAAATCTCGGTATTTGGTACCTGCTATTAGGAATGTCGATTGTGACTTCTATCAATACGAGAAATGTAAGATTGCTTCCGGTTGTTCATATCGCCATTGCAACATTCAGCTTCTGGCCAGCGAAATGTTCTAGGACAGAACAGTTCCAAGAGTGGGGGCTGAGTAACAGTAATTAATATGGAACCTTCCGGAAAGTGCCCTTATTTGGTTTTTACTAAAAAGGTCTCACATATATCTAACGATAAGAAAGGATCATTATAAGGTATCGTAATACAATCGTACTACAATCATATCTGTCTAGTGGTAACAATAGATCGACGGGTATTGTAATAAAATGCGCTTGTTCTGGCAGGTATGATGACTCACATTCTTGAATAAAGGATTACTATATTTAAGTACGAACTCCGTTGCGATAAATTAGTGTTACTTTGAACTCGGTTATACTAACCGTTTGATGCACATAAACTAATGTAAATATAAATTCGATTACGTGATATAAATGTGTTAGTTGAATAGATTGACAGTAAAAATTAGTGCTAAAATAGAGTTTAGCTTGTCGTATTTAAAAGGTTAAATTGTTGCATTCGAATAATAATTGAGCTAGTGTTAATGTAAACAAGACTAAAAATATTGTGATTGTGAAGGATAACTATTATAACTATATTCATTAGAAACAAATGCCAAGCAGAATTAGAGAATTCGTTACAGTTGCCTAATTAACGTTGCTGCTATAATATAGTGGTGGTGAAGTGAATATTTTTTCATAAGAGTAACTTATGTTGTCGTGGAAAAAATAATAGGTTTAGAAATCATCGTGCTTGCTTCCCCATAATTGCGATTTACTGTGTTGGGTGACGCTCGCTCGTAGCTAGGTTATTCCTAGTATTGTCTACATCGACTGATTTTTCATTAAGCCAATGTTCGTCGCTTAGACTTTTCACTCGCCCGGCAGTATCTTAATCTATGATCGCGACGACAGACTTTTACATGAAACTCAATATCTAATATTTAGTACAAACTATTTTTATCGTTTTGCAGTCCATACGTCAATAACTTGTAATTGCAACTAATCCATATATTTGGACCTCTGCAGCAAATACAAGTTTTCTAATCAACTTGGGGCCCGTAGACGGCAATTTTGGTATGCCTGCTAGAAATAACTATTGTGAGTCATTAATTTCTCAATGGTAACACTTTTCGATAAACATGATCTTGCTGCTGGGATTATGTTCTCTAAAAAGACGGATGCGTCAGACCCGGGCAGCTATCGTCCAATTAGCTTGCTATCGGTGCTGGAGAGCATTTGATGCTGCCCGGTGACCATTGATGGTTTGCGATTTGGAAAATAGGGGTTGTCCGCGAAACTTGATGTCTTTGGTCAAGAGTTATTTCTCGGGGCGATTGGCACAGGTTAAAATTCTGGGGGAAGTTTTGTCGCGCGAGGCGGAAAGGGGATGTCCGCAGGGGTCATGCTCTGGTCCCACATTTTGGAAGTTGTTGTATGAGAGCATCTTTAGGGTCATGTTGCCCACAGGATGCTCAATCGATGGGTTTGCGGATGATACGCTTTTAATTGTCAGATCGTGATTGTTAATGGATATGCGCACAAAACTGAACGAGGCGCCTAATAAACTACACGAATGGTTGCAGGCAGTAAAATTAAAATTTAACACCGCGAAGTCAGAGGCGCTTTATTTCGGAAAGAAACCGGGACAGCGACCCCAGAGCCGGGAGGGGAGAAAATACCGTTTAAGGAAGCAATTACATATCTCGGTGTAAAGAAAGACAATAAGTTAAATTGGAAAGCTCGCGTGCAGTACGTTATAAGCAAAGGCAGCAAAATATCAAACAAAATGATGGCGGCGGCGAAAATCAACTGGGGTTTCAAGAGCGAATCGCTGAGGACGATTTATGCCGGAGCAATTGAGCCGGCAATGTTGTACGCAGCTTCTGTATGGGCGAAAGGTTGTAAAGTCCGGGAGATGCATCAATTGACGAGCGTACAACGCATAACCGCGGTAAAAGCGGCCAGGACGTACAGGACCACCTCCACGGAGGCGGTCCTGGTGATCAGTAGGACTGCCCCTATCGAATATGTCGTTAGGGAGATTAGAGATAGGAGATTGATAAATATAGGGAAAGAACGCGAAATTATCGAAGATATTTATCTTGGTAATAGGGAGGTAGAGAGAAAGATCGTTGTATTGGAGTTGGGGTACCCGGCCGATATAGAGAAATCGAGTTTGTATTAGGCGATGGGGACGCGAAGGGTATCAGAATTTATACGGACGGTTCACGCATGAATGGCGGGCAAGCAGGCGCGGCGTTTGTCGTATTTAAGCATGAAAGAGAGGTGTTTCGGTTTCACACTCAACTCGTAAACTGGAGCACTATCTTCCAGTGCGAATTGGTAGCCATACGAGAGGCTATCGATTACGTAATAAACCACGCGGGCAGAGATGAATATTATATAATCAGCGACAGTAAATCAGCGCTGACAGATTTAACAAACATGAACACCTCGACCAACCTCCAGGCGGACGTCTAGAGAATAGCGCATACGACGCTCGAGTTTCGACGTTTAAAGTTCTGTTGGGTTAGGTCGCACGATGGTAACGTAGGGAATGATAGGGCTGACGAAATAGCTAAAGAGGCAGCGACGGGCGAATTTCGGATATCACATTCGTTAATACTGAGGTCTCAAATTAAAAGAAACCTACGCGAAAAGTCAATTCGATAATGGGAAGAGAGGTGGAAATCCGCTGCCACGGAGAGGTTGACCCACAAATTTATACCAAGCATAGAAGCTAGAGGTAAGATCGAGGTGAAGCTCGATCATAAAATGGTGCAATTGTTAACATGGCACGGCACCCTGAAAGCGTATTATCAAAGATTCTGTTTAACTGATAATGACTGCTGCGAGTGTGGTGAGGGCGCAGAGCACGAGCTCTTCGACTGTGCACTAGAGGTGGCAAATTGGGGGTTAGCCGATATGAAATTAGCTATCGCAGGGCTAGCATGTCCAAAGGGCCTAGAGGAAGTTGGGAAAGTGGTTAACAAGAAGGTGTTCTGGACCGCCTTCAAAGAATTTTCGGGAAAGTTAGCGAGATTGGACGGTGATAACCGCGCGTAAATCGGAAGGTAAAGGTAGGGCGGAGGGAGGATTGGAAAACTTTAGCTTTGACTTGCTGTGAGAAATGATATAAGCATGATAAAGATAAGAAAATGTATAAAAAAAGATAAAATAAAATAATAATAATAATATAAAAAAATAATCAAAAGTATAATGTGCACGGCGAACCCCCCCACACCACTAAAGTAATCGCTATCCCACCATTTACGCGCGGAAAATTGATAATAAACGAAAACAAATAAATAATAACAAACTAAATCAGAAAACCTCATTAATTTAAATCAGTGTAATAAATAAAGAAATAAAATAGAGTAAAACCGCGCATCCCCCCAGGACTTATAAAGTGATAGTGATTGTGAAAACTCCTCCAGAACGTTTAATTTATACCCTCCAGGACTATAACAGTGCATAACCATCCCCTAGAAGTAAGAAACAAATAGACGTAGGCAGACGACCAGGTCCTCGGATGCTGGGAAAAATTATATTTAAGGTAAGAATAAAATTGTGGCGGCTGTACTCGCATAAGCATTGATTTGTATCAATAAGAAGATTTTGAAATAATTTAACGCCCACGTTTTTGTGTGTAATGGCGCTAGCCGACATAATGCTTATGCGAGTGCACCTGATAATTTATTTGGGCGATGCTTCTGCTAAATGTACTGATACATGCTTATGCTTTTAGATGTTTATTTGTTTATATATATATATATATATATATATATATATATATATATAGATATAAATATATATATATATATATATATATATATATATTTATTTTATATTTATTTATATTTATTTTTTATGTATTTGCATGTATTTCATTATTTTTGGGGCTTGAATTGTTTTTTTCTGACGTTCTGTCGCCATTTTTGGTGGCAGCATTTTAATAGGAAGGAAGAATGTACTAGAGAAGATTGTAATTATAATATATATCAGTTAGGGCATGATAGGGAAAGCTAGGGACGGATTTAGGCTAAATTACTTAGACCAGGGAGGACAAATTTGTAAATATATAGAGCAAGAAAAATAGCTGGATTCACTATTAAAATATTTGGCGAATGCTTAGAAATTTGAATCCATTTTTAATTACTTGGCTAGCTTTGGACAGTTTTAAGTCGATCCTTCAGGTCGTACCGGTAAGCGGAGCTGGCGACTGCTACCCGGTATTACGGATCCCTCCTCTTTTACTTTCGCGTGTGTCTTGTTGATCGTACACACTCCAAAATCAACGCTAGGGATACCTTTATTCAAACCCTATTTTTAGTTTTGTTTCAGGTTGTTAGATTTTTATTGAGGATGGATTAATTTTGACGTTAGGTTTAATTTAAAGCACGTTATATTTTCGCGTTTAAACCCAATGTAGTACCTTTGGGTGGAGCATTGGGGACGTGGCCGCAAGTACAGTATTGCCCGAAATAAACAGTACTGAAACTAAGTTGGCGGTGTTTTTATGCGTGCGCTGTCACACTCAAGTTAGCTAGTATAGACCTGTCAAGTAAACCTCAAACAAGTAATTAGTAGGGCCTAATTGTTAAAAATGGTGTTAAGTACAGAGGAGAAAGTGTTTCTGGTAGAGCATTATTTTCGTTCATACGGAATCGGCCGACGTAATGGTGCAAGTTTGCTATACGTGTCTGATCAATTCACACAAAGGTTTAATAAACGTTCTCCAAGTAATGCTGTAATTTTGAAGGTTATTGAAAAGTTTAGAAATACAGGTAGTGTATTGTGCCAACGAAAAGGAAACTCGGGGCGTCCCAGGACAGTTAACAACAACAATAACCATGAACGTGTTTTTGAGCAAATCTTAGAAAATCCGAAAGTCAGCCAGGCAAGGACAGCGTTACAACTTGATTTAAAAGAACTTCCTTTCAAAGAATCCTGAAGGAGCTGGGTACATTTTCGTATGTGATTCAGGTACATCAACAACTACATCCTCGGGATTATCGCAGTAGAGTGGAATATTGCGCCAGAATTCTCGCGTTACAGTATGAAAATCCTGAATTTTTGAAAAATGTTTGCTTTTCAGACGAAGCACATTTTCACTTGTCAGGCTATGTGAATCGTCGCACAAATCGATTTCTGGGCTTTGCCAGACCCGATGAGGTTCAAGAGGTTCCTTTACATAGTGAAAAAGTAAGTATCTGGTGTGCTGTTTCCGGACACGGAATCATTGGTCCGTACTTTATCGAAGAGAATGGTAGGCAAGTCACACTTAATTAACAGAGGTACAGACAAATTTTAACACGATTTATCCCTGATCTACGTCAATTCTGTCGTGCACGTAACTTGGCATTTTGAAACCAATTTTTTCAGCAGGACGGGGCAACTTGCCATACTGCTGCCGCAATTCGTCAATTTCTTCAAGAACATTTTCCAAGCAAATTCATATCACGATTTACTGACTTCCCTTATCCTTCACATTCTCCAGACCTCACACCTCCAGACGCATACATTTGGGGCATGGCTAAAATGCCGTTTTCAAACGGGCACCACAAACCATCGATGAATTAAAGGATGCCGTTAGAGTCTTCTTCGCAGCCCTGAGACAACCCTTATTCAATAACATGACCAGAAACTTAGAACATCGTTATGAAGTCTGTCTCGAACGAGGAGGTGCACATTTAGTACATATAATAAAGTGTCAATAATATGTATTTTTTAAATATACAAAACAATTACAATTTCAGTACTGTTTATTTCGTGCAATACTGTATAACGACCCTTATTTAAATTATAATGTGATTATATTCTACTGCTAATTGAACCCTTACATTGAAAGAACCACGAGAAATATATATATTATAAATGTACTAAAGCTAAACCTCTGGAATCCTTGAACTGCTATGAGGATTTGATAAACTACCTACCAATAGTTCTTAAAAATAAAAACACAAAAAACTCTTGACCGCTCCCGAAAGAGGAGACTTCAGGAACGTACATACAAACTAAAATATGTCTCTGTATGCATAGATTTTTGCCGTCACAATTTGCAAGAATAAATAAATTTCTAAATCAGTATATATACCTTCTTATCAGACAATAATATTTATTCAGTAACATACTCCAGATTTTTGTTATTTGAAATAAATTTGCACCTACCTTTAAAACCAACCTGATATATTCATTTTTGGTGGATTCATTTATGTATGCATGCTTATATTAATATTCCTTTTTAAATTTATTTTTAATCTGCATACAGCTCCTAATCTCTTCATAAAGATGAACTAATTCACGTCATTTGTAGTTTCCTTTTAAATTTGTACCTTGTAATGTAAGGTAGTTTCAATTAATGCACAGATCACGACCCTACCGGATAATGTATAAATAAAAAGGAAGGGCGTCAAATATAGCTTTAGTGCTGAGTGTTTCTTGGTGAGTTTCTACATGAACACGTACTAGTAGCGTAAAATAAAAAAGGGTTAACATTTTTTTAAATATTAATTGTATCAGAATTTTCTGAATTGTGAGATTCTGTTTGGAATATTTATGTCACAATTTGTTCGAAAAATGCAAGCTGCAGTAAATTCGATATAATAGAACTAATATCCGAGTATGTAATTGATTTGCCTTAAGACATACAAGTAGTTTCAAAGGATTCCATAAAAGTGTTTCCAAGATGATTGATTCAAGCGGTTTCAAACAAAAAATCTATTAAGCATCTGTTGAAGATATAGATTGGAAATATATGCTCAAATTAATTTTCATCTATACCTTTTCTAATTATACATATTTCTGTAATCTAAACAAACAAAAGATCCGCATTACTACTATGTTTGATGCATATCATAATACATAACCAACCCAATCGGAATCAGGACTGTATATTCAAGCCAGCGTTAAATCGTTACTCAGTCTATTAATTATTACAAGAAATATTTAGGTGCTACCAGTTTCATTTAAAACAGCATATGCGCATCTCTCGACAACAATAAAAACTTTAAAGGAACTATTATAAATAAATTTTTGATACCTTTCAGAACCAGAAACATATCTGCTTTAGAAACTTTACAACTTCTTAAGCTCCGATTCTTGAGGTTTAGCAGGTAAGAAAGAGCTGGTTGCAAAGTACTAAGCTTAGAGCTATATCTTAAAATAAAGCTGCTCTCCGAACCTTTCTAGAAAACATTAAAAATAAGTTCTGCAATAATCTGTAGGACACGATTTTGCTTCTATATGAGATAAACTAAAAAAATATAAAGCTTTGCTGTGTATTAATGTATTATTTTCAAAAGGTATGTTAAACTGCATATTTCCAAGTGAATAGGATTTTGAGAACTCCACAAATCTTGGTTTATAGTATTAGATTTAACGTTTAAAACTCTAATGCAGCAACAAGAAGTTTTGTATAAGGAACAGGTTATAGAAAGTTGATGGATGGATGATTTACGTAGATTTTGCAGGGTAAAAGCCTTTCTACGCTTAATACAGAAATGTTTAAATATAAACTCATATCTAAGAAAATAGAACAGTGAGATTGAAAGGGGAGGATAATTCAGTTTAAACCAAAAAGTGGCCAACGTTTTAATTATATGTACTAATACAGTGGCTCTCAACCTTTTTGGGATCACGGAACACTTTTAAGTGGTCTCGATTTTGGCGGAACACCATTATCATAAAATTTGTAAATCTAATGTAAATCACACAAAATAATTGGAAAATTAATATTTAATTGAAATAAAGATATATATTACATGGTAACTTATTTTAATGAGAAATTTGCGCTTGACGACCTTTACAAATTTCCTCAAGGTTGGGTCTTATGTAAGAGAGCGCTACTCTCATTTCTTCTTCTAAATTGGTAAGTCTTTCTCTTTTTTTGCTTTTAATATTTGTTAGAGTTGAAAATCCAAGTTCGCACAGATAGGACGTCGAAAAGAGCAACAAGATATTCAACGCTCGTTTTGCAATAAATGGATGTTCATTCTCGATGGAAATCCAAAACCTTTCCACTCCTTCTTCTTTGAATTTTAGTTGTAACGTTCGATCCGTTGATATATTAATAAACTCATCTGCTTCCTGAATAGAAAAATCTTGGTTCATTATATCAAATTCACCAAATGGATTTCGCGCCCAATCAAAGTCTTCAATATTAAGAGATGGAAAGTAATGAGTTATTTTGTCTTGCAATATTGACAAATGCTCTGCCACATTTGAAATCATTTCGTTAATGTTAACAATATTTTCTGTTGCTAATAACGGAAACATATCAAATTTGCGATTTTGAGCAATACGATTTTTCCAAAGCAAAAGCTTTTTCTGGAAAGCTAGCAATTTGTCTGTGGATGTCAGAATATTTTCATTTTTCCTTGAAGAGATGTATTGACTGAATTTAAGTAGCTGAAGATATCGGCTAAATATGCTAGCTTAGTACACCATGCATCATTTTCCAAATATTTTACGTATACATCATTACCCTCTTGTCTAAAAAACTAGCAATTCCTGTTTCAACTCATGAACTCGGGTTAGCACTTTTCCTCTTGAGAGCCACCTCACTTCAGAGTGCAAAAGCAAACATTCATATTTGGATTCCATGGTGTTACAAAGTTGTTTGAACATACGGGTTTTAATGGTCTCGATTTAATATAATTCACCATATGTACGACTTGTTCCAAAACAGACTTTAAGTTTGCTGGTAGACTCTTCGAAATCAAAGATTCCCTGTGCAGAAAGCAGTGAGTAAAGACTATATTTGAATTTATTGCTTTAACTCGACTACAAAATCCCTTAATACTGCCACGCATGGCTGGAGCTCCATCAGTACAGATTCCTGCGCAATTTTCCCAGGATAATTTCCATTCTTCCAAATAAGATGATACTGAATTAAATATGTCTTCTCCAGTTGCGTGACCAATAAGTTCCTTGCAGAATAAAAACTGATTTATTATTTCAGTGTCGTCAACAAAGCGAATAAATCCGATTAATTGGGCTTTGCCACTTATGTCAGTGGATTCGTCAATTTGCAGCGCAAAATTTTTTTGTAATTAATTTCGCCGTCACTGCGTTCTCTATAAAACCTGACATATCTATAATTCTTCTTTTTTATCGTATCGTCCGAAACGAAAATTTTTAGGACGTCTCGCTGCGCTTCATTGCCAAACATAATCTTAACAATTTCTAAACATGCGGGCAAAATTAGCGATTCTGCGATATCATGCGGCTTTTGCTTCAATGCAATTAGTTCTGCCACTTTATAAGAAGCGATTTGCGCTTTATCCGAAATTGTAACGCTCTTTCGAAAGCATGTTGCTTGCACTTCTTGATTTTTCAGCAATCTTTCGAAATAATCTTTACCTTTCGAAGTTAGACAAGAATGTTTTGTTGAAAGGTGTCGCTGTAACTTAGCTGGGACCATTGCACTGTTAGCCAATTTTTCACCACATACAATACATCTCGGAATAGGAACATCTTGACTACCGCTCCATGTAAAACCAAACTTCAGATATTCTTCCGAATAATGCCGAACTGATTCGGATATCTTTTTACGTTTATTTTCGGCATTTTTGTTGCCTTGCATATCTCAATGTAGTACCTTCGGGTGGAGCATTGGAAAATCAAATGTAATGCCTTGCATATCTCCTTCAATTGAAGAAGACCTGCTTGTACTCGCCCCAACATTAACCTTACTTTCAGTCTTTCTTTTCAAAAATTTGTCCATATTTCAGATTTAAAAGTCTTGTATAAATGCTAAAATAAGCAACTAAAAAGATAAGAATACTGTTAAAACTACACAACTTGCATTTCATCTTACCAATTTCCAACAATATAAAATATATATACAATAAAAAACACACTCACGAAAACTAGATATTTATATTAAATTATGGCTGAACCGCAGATCGAAATTGCGCTTTTGTTATTTACGTACGAAGAAAGAGAAACAGCACGAAATCAACACTACGTAGCGCTCCCTGCGTTATCGAGTACACTAGAAATTTAGTGGTATTCCCCGGAGTAACTCCAAACGACGTAACTGCGTCGTTCGATAATTACACTGTTAATATTATTGACTGTTCCGCGAAAATTTAGAATAATATTGAATATTTTTGCTAAATTTCAAATAATTAACTAAACTATGTAGTATTTATTTTATAGTAATAAAAAAATTTACTGTTTCTTATTATATTATATTCAAAATTTTCGCGGAACACCTGGGACAGCTTCGCGGAACACCAGTGTTCCGCGGAACGGCGGTTGAGAACCACAGTACTAATATAAAGATATACACCGCGGCTGTTCGAAAATTAAAATTTTGGTTGGTCATATTTTTAAAGTATTATCCAGTATTCAACATTAAATTATTGGAAATCTATAACCCTAAAAAACCCTTTGTACATTTCCTTGTTCTGTTGTCAATTTTTTTGTATTTTCTGTTAGTAAAGTTGTCTTTGACTTTATCGTAGAATTCTTGAGTTTTTTTTTAGTTCATTTATTGGATTTAAAATGGCTTGCACTCAGTAGTGATTGTGCCATAGTGTCCCTTTAAAATGCTTTTATGCATTTAGGGTTCGGTTCACTCTCAACATTGGCCATTAAAGTAAAATTAATAAAATAAATAAATAAATAAAATAAAATTTCAAATAATTTGATATTTTCTGAAAAAATAGATCTCACGCGTGTTCATATTTAACAAAAACTGTAGAATTGAAACAGTTCCTAACATCCATAAATATGTTCTAACTGTAATTTTAGTTTTACAGTGCTTATAGTGGGATAAAGTAATTTCACAGGTTCGATTGCCACAGAGGGAAAATGCTTGTTATAATACAAAACTTTTCTGGCTGGTATTAACTGGAAAATCTATTAATCATGTTGCAGCTACGCCCTTGCACTAAGAGTTGTATTGGATACACAAGCCCATGCATGTGAAGGTTAAGTTAGGGCGTACTGCTTAATAAAAGGGATATTTTTGTGCAGACTTTCATCCACTTGGGGTGGCGGGGTTTTGGGGTCGCTGTAGTTACTCAAAAAATACTCGTGTGTAAGTACTTCCAAAAAGTGACATTATTAAACAACAATAAAATTAAATTGGCTGTTTTATTTCATCATCGTACAGTACATTGCAAATGAAGCAATGCTTGATTTAGGAAAGAATAATATCAGAGATCTCTATAGATTTTTTGAGTGCGACTGTACAACGAAAGCCTATATCTGTCCGTTCAGATATTTGGACTTTCTTTCACGGCTTTTCTGGACTCCAGAGCCATGCGTACCATTTTTGGTGGCCCCAGTTGGGACCGTTTACGTTCTCTACATATTCTACTTCCTATTTTCTCTTCCTCTTTCTGTAACTTAGCTGATAATTCCAAATGCGCCACCCGTTTCCGTTTCTCTTCCCATTAGTTTTCCAAATTCCGTCACTAATCTGGATGTCCTTGTCCTTCCTGACGTTTGCCATCAACCGATTCTGTGTATCGACCTTTGGAAGTCGAAATAATGTGCTCCAAATCTTAGCGATGGCCAATGGACTTTTGTTCCTCCTTTCTTATTGGTTATCACTACTCCACATTGTGTCCGAGATTATTCTTACTAAAAGTCATCAATTAGATTTTTCTCCCGCCTTTTCCAAACAACCTCCGGGCTTTGATTGCATCTCCTTTATTTAACATCATATCTGCACTTCCGCCGAACCAATTAAGCAGCGTTATTTTTTCCTCTCTCCTATACTCTACTGGTTGCTTATGCTAAACTGAACGAGATGCTTCGTCTTTGTGTGGAATTTGGTAAGGCCAATCAGGTCATCCAAAAAAATGCGTACCTTTATCCTTATATTTTCACTATTCTTTTCTTGCGAGATATTCGCTTTTTCTACTTGCAAACCCTTGTTGCTCCAAAATCCAAACCGATTACTGCCTTTACCGTCCCTCATGATAATTTGTTTCAATTTTGCCGCCTCCCTTTCGGACTCTATCATTCTCCTGTCACTTTCCAACGATTGTCATCGGTTCTGACCTGAAACCATTTTGCTTCGCGTACCTCTATGATATTATCATTGCTACACCTTCCTTCAATGAGCACCTCCGGATTCTTGACCTAACCCCCTCTCGTCTCTTCCTTGCAGGTCTTACTCTCCGCCAAGATCAATGTCATCTCTATTTTCCTAAACCCCGTTATCGTGGTTACACCAGGATGGTCTCTTTTTTGATCCCGACAAAGTTTCTGCTATCCTTAAGATGCCTTTTCCTTTCTCTGTTACCGAAGTCCATCAACTGACTGGTCCGGGCAGTTGGTATCGGCGCTTTATCCCGAACGTTGCCACCTCCTATGCTCCGTTATCTAAGCTCATACGTAAAAATATCTCTTTCTCGTAGACCCCCCGATTGTCAGACTGCGCGCACTTGTTTTAAACAACACTTAGCTACTGCCCTGATCCTTTCATACCTGACATTACTTTACCCTTCAGTGTCCAAACTGACACCTCCCACTTTGGTTTGGGTGCCATCCTAAGCCAGTCCAACCCCGACGGCGAAGAGGTCGTCAGCTATATCTGTCGTTTGCTTTCCAAGCCTGGACACAACTACTTAGTTACAGAGGAGTGCATGGCAAAGTTCTGGGCGATTGAGAAATTCCTTCCTTACGTGGAGGATTCCTGCTTTTCTGTCATTGCCGATCACCATACCCTCTTTTAGCTTTCTTAAAAGCAAGGATCCGACACAGAAATAAGTAAATGCGCTCGTATTTAAACGCATAGTTGGTGACACCTTAGATCAGGAAACTCACTCACCGAATAGTAATAAATCTTATTTCGATCGTAACGTCGCTTAAAAACCGTCCATGTTTCGATAAAACCCACCAGTTCGTGCTTTTCCAAAAACATTTTCATTAAAATTATATAAGCTTTTATAAAAAAGTTGAGATTTTGTTCTGTTGCCTATAATAGCACCGTTTAATTACAATTGACTTTTAAGATAAAATAATTTTTAAATAAACACTTGTGGTACATAAACAAAAACAATCACCATTAGGTCTTCAGTCCTGGAACTGGTTAGACCCGTACCCTCATTGAATACTATTCCTAAATAACCTACACATTCCCCTGAAATTTGCACAGTCTTCATATATCACTATCTGCGTGAAAAAGTCTGATCTCGGTCTACCTATACTTCTTTTTTCCTATCTCTGCTTGTAATATATCCAGTACTATTCCCCAAAAAGGCTTTAGAACGAATCCTACACTTCTATTTCTCCAACTTTTTTTCCACAAAATCTTTCTTCCTCTACTATTACTATAACCTATTTGTTATTAACCTTGTCTGTCCATGCTATCATCCCTATACATCTGAAGCGCAACATTCTAAAGGGCTTCTATCCCTTTCTGTGTGCTTTTCCTACTGCCCCGATGTCATAGACGTACTATGCTGTGCTCCACACATGCTTTGAACAATTTTCTTCTTGTCTTTGAACATTTCCACTGTTTTTTCTTGTTAGATGTAGTTCGGCCACCTTCTATTGTTTTACAGTTATATACCCTATTTCCCCGATATTCATTGGTATGTGAAGCACCCCGTGGCTGCTAAGTTCTCCCAGCACTTGAACATTTGTCGAATTAATAGTTATTCCAATATATCATTTTGCACAATCAACATCAGTTGAAAATATTTCACAACCCACACCTGTAGTTGTTTATAATAATCAAGAGATTTAAGTGCACTTATTTTTTCATCACTAGATTTTCCATTAAAAGTTCTTTAGTTACAGGTACCCTAAATCTTATACTTTGTATTGATCGGATTGATTTGAGATTTGCGATAAAATATATAATTGTTTAAATTTATTTTAAGAAATAATATTAAAATCTACGGAAGGTATCTTTCAAGTCTTACATCTCTTAAATATTTAAGGAAATTAACTCAGAGCTCTTCGAAAATATGTCATTGATCATTACAATTTCATTGATTTTGCAATGAAACAGTGCTCTGAGCAAGATGTATAAAGTAGTAAGGTAATCTACAGAAATTTGCGGTCAGCTTTGGTCGACATATTACGCGTCAAAGTGCCTGCCCTTTGTTAATGTTTACATTTGCGCTATGACGTTGTTATTAATTATTCGCGTTTTTCTTCTGGATTATTGTCAAGATGAATACCTTATACATCTTAAGGTGTTATAATTTTTTTGTTGTGTGACAAATATAACATTTGCAGGACATTATACATAAGTTTTAATTTATTATTCAAGTGAACTCCATTTGTTTAGCGCATTATCTTTAGCAAAATATGATTTAAACACTAATATTTTGCGATTAGATTTTCAGATGTTAAAAAATTACATACAGTTACTATTTAGATATAAAGATATTTTGCTGTTAGGTTTTTGAATATTAAAACATTATACGGGTTTTTGTTGGAGCTAATTTTAAAAGACGTGATAATTGATTTTGATTCCCCAGGAAATTCTATACTAATTTGATAGGTTACACGAAGGGTTTATCTCAAAAGACAAAGCAATACTGTTTAGAAATAGATTAAAGATGAACATCATAGGGTTTGTAAAAGGTTGATCTGCAAATCAGTAGGGGGTCGTTCGATTTAAATAAAAATTCCGAACGATTTGAAAACTTGAGGCAAACACAATAATAATTGATCTCTTACACAACGGAGTTATATTTAAAATGCCGTTAAGTGTAATTTTTTATAAAAATTCTAAAAATAGTGTTGGTGGTTAGATACAAACAGGTCAAGCCCACTATAAAACAATTATATGCGCCACTTTTCCAGTCAAGACTTGCATATAACACCAATTAACATAATAATGATCTGCGCGCTTTCGACCGTCAGCATAAAAGTCGAGGGAGCCATGTTCTAGAGCAAGAGTTGTCAAAGTATTGTCGAGTTGATCAAAATTACAAGTTAAAGATGGATTTTTCTGGTCTTGACATTACAAGTGATGTAAGAATGAATTTACATCAAATTTTCATTACTATAACGTAGAAGTTTGTTACGGTGTTCCGTGCAAACACAATAGAAAAAAGTAAAAGTAAGTAAAGAAATCGTTTATGCTGAATACCGCAACAAAACGGGAACAGAATGGTAGAATTCGGGCTAGCTCAAAAACGTCGTAGAGGGGCGTAGGTGAAATAGAAAAAACACATTGGAAATCTCTGTAAAACTATATTGTCAACATACAATCTCAAAAGACTATTTACAAAACAACAAAGTCCAATAATTTGCCTAATCATTTGCTACGTGATAGTAAATAAAGCGTCATAACATAAGAATATAAAATTGGTAAGCAAATATAACATCTTATAATTTAGCTACTTACTTAATGCTTCACCTTAAATATATACAAGAAAAAATAAAACATAAACTATACAGTATTTCTAGGAAAGGAAATATACATAAGTTATATATACATGCTGCATTGTGAAGTGCACCTACTCAAGAGATATTGTAACACTAAACTTATACACCCTAACTTAACTTAATCAAGTGTCAACTACTTTTAAATTTATAAGTAAGTTGTTAACGTTAAAAAGACAAAAGAAACAGTTAAAAACGAACTCTAACATAAACTTTGATTAGCTAATTTTTAATTTATAGAATGATTACACAGTCGTTGGTACATTGTGCATGAAAGTTTTGAAACGTGGTGGTGCCAATTTATTGGATAATCATAAGTAACAACAGCAAATGAAAAGTCTATTCTTCACAGCAGCATCAAAAAATTACGAAAACATAACTGTACCTTGAGCTATCGGCTTCGTGTTGGTATCATTTTAGGACTGGGATAATGCGGCTGCATTTCTCCATTGGCTGGATGCTGGAACCACCAACTTAACTCATATTAGCACAGATAGCATTTTTAGTAGCGCCACTTTACAACGTGTATCTTCGGTAAGATTATGTTGTATTCAATCCTTTTTCAAAGCACGGTCTCTACATTATAAGGACAGAATCATGTGTGGGGTAGGTATTTGGCGTTCAAAGTGTGCAAATTTCCCAGACAACAGCTACCGAAATACAAACTGTAACAGCTTGCCAACAAGAAGATAACGTAATTATCAAAAGATTTTTAGACAAAGGAAAACAATATTATTACTTTGTAACATCTTATCAGCTGCAGAATAACAGTATACATATAGATAACAAACCCATTGTAAGCAGGTGGTAAGTGGCCTTATCTTTTAGAAGAAAGCTGTGCATTTACGTACAGTTTTTAATTAAAATATAGTAACTGTAGGTGGTAGAAAAAATTGCAATTACTTTGTGACGTATCATTTGCTAAGCAGCTGTTTGATTTTATAAAGCAAAATTTTATAGAATAGTTACTTGGGAAATTTTATTAAATAACACTAATTTCAAATGGTAGGAAATCGAATTTGTTGAAAAATTTTTTGGTGTTTTAAATATGAATGCAGAAAAATTATTTGTAAGGTTTTGTACGTTACAAATTCCCTCCTAGCAAAATTAAAAGGTCGGGGTAGGAAGCAGAAACAACGGAGCGGGCAGTATATTAATAAAACAAAGCAAACAAAAATTTGTGAAGAAAACTACAGGAATAAATTAAAAACCAACAAAAGAATTTTTATGCGGCTAAAAGAACCAGTACACATTAATAGGAGAAAAGGAAAATCTTACAAAACTACAAAAAAAACTAGTACATACAATAGGATGAAATAAAAGAAGAATTTTTGGAAAACTACAAGAAAAACTAGTACACTCTAAAAGGATAAAATAAAAAACATCTTACAAAACTACAAGAAAACTCAAGAACTAACACAAAAGTTTTTATCCGGCTTGAAAGACCGGTACACCAGACCAAAGTCAAGAAGTGTGAAGGATATAGGAAAAGGAAAGGTATAAAGTAGCAATCATCGAGAACAAAGATGGAATGACCTAACACTGCAAAAAGTCGTCGCAAGACGAATATCTCTAGTAAGTAAACGTAAAGTTTTCCTCCTCAAAAAAAGAAAAACCACAAAATACGAAAAGGAGCAAGGAGGAAAACCTACAGTAGAAGCCAATACGAGACAGTAAATGTCAAGTCTCAAAGAATAGTATTAAACGAACAACAGAAGAAAGAAATAGATAAGTAGGTCTAAAAGTCAACTAAGTCGTGGTTTCCGAAGAAAAGAAAAAGATCTAGAAAGCATCTACCATAGGAAGCAGGTTGAAAAAATTTAACTAAGTTTGTAAGAGAACTAGCAGTAAGAAAACCAGCGAAGGGATAGGGAAAAGAAGGTGCACCAAAAGAAATGAAGAAGCTAAACTAAAAAAATTACAAAAACTAACCTAAAAATAAAACTATAAGTAAGTAGTACCAAAACTAAAGAAAAGAAACAACCTAAAATATGTTTGTGTGTTAGGAAAAGCGGGTGTGTATGTATGTGTATGTGAACGTGTGCGTGTGTGTATGTGTTGGGCCGCTTTAGTCATCTCTTACGACAGGCAGGTCGTGCCGTGGGCATATTCTAATTCCAGACCCACACGGGGTTGGGGTATAAGGAGAGAACGAAAGAAAAGAGAATTAAGCAGAAATGTGTATTTATGACGTGTGTGTGTGTGTGTGTGTGTGTATGTATGTGTTGGGCCGCTTTAGTTGCTTTTTACGACACGCAGGTCGTACGGTGGGAATATTCTAAACCGGGCCCACACAGGGTTGGGTACAAAGAGCAGAAACGAACGAAAAGAAAGAAAACCAATCAAAACAATAAAGTTATTAAAAACAAAGAAATCGTATAGTCCAAATATCAAGTCCTAAGGAAGGGCGGAGTTAGCAAAGAAATTGGGGACGTAGAGGGCTAGTAATGGGGCTTAAGGCGTTTGCGTCGCCAAAAGGAAAATGAAGCAAGATTAAGAATATTAGGGTTGTGCCGACCTACATCTTCGGATTCGGAATCAGTATAGAATAGTTTTTTTCCTCTTATTTCTTTTGTTAACTGGTTTCGTTGGTTGATATACCGGAGTAAGGGGTAGTGTTGGCTGGGCGGTTTTCCGCAAAAGAGGATTAACAGGGAGTGTAGTAGTTGTATCACGCAGTTGAGAAGACGGTGGCAATGGTGGAAGTAGTTTAAGAAACACGTTATGGAAGAAAACCATTTTGTTCATAGTAGCGGTTATAGAAGAATCAACGATAGAAAAAGGAATAGCATTGGCTGTCAGGGTATCGACATTAGGAAGGAAAACAGAATTGGCCGTAGGAGTATCAACCTTAGGAAGAGAAACAGAATCCGATAACACTTCAGCAACATTACATAAAGAAACAGCATCAGGTAGAATTTCATCAACATTTGATAAAGGTGCAGAATCAAATAGAATTTCATCAACGTCAGATAAGGGAATAGAAACAGGCAAAACTTCAGCCTCAATAGGAACTGCTTCCTTGACAACAGCAGGATCAGGTATAACTTTGACAACAACAGCAACATGCATTATAGATACGGTTCACTAACTTCAACAGGACCTTCTCTATCCGCATTAAAAGTTATCGTCACTGCAGCTACATCTGTTATTGCAGACACGACAGAAATGTCTTTGGTAGAGTCATTTAAAAAAGCAGGAACAAACTTTTAAGTTGCTACCTGTAAGTCACTAATTTTAAGTATGGGCTCAATTCGTGAACGAGGCGCAGAAGAGAACGTAGAACTAGAAACAAAAGAAACTTGGTTGGCATTAGTGGTAGGATGACAGTTCGGACAGTTGCGGCGAGTAAATCCCTTATGTCCGCAACCATAGCAATGGGGTATTTGAGGACAAATACAACGTGTCGACACATGACCAAGTTGATCGCAATTGAAGAAGGTGACCTGACGAGTAGAAGTAAGCATAAAAAACAGTAAAAATTACAGAAGTATTTGGTCTATTCGTAGGCGTAGGAGGAGTCTTAAACCTTTAGTCATGTGATTTAAAAGTACTTTTTTCAATCGCAATGGATTTGTAAGTAAAATTTGGTTCTACGTATGTGTGTTTGACTGCGTCTAGAAGAGTTTCGTCATAGTTAGCTGGTTGAAATTCTTTGCGTAGCAACTGAACAACATCGGACCACTTGGTTAGTGAATTTTTATAAGCCCTATATAAGATTAGAGCCTTGTCGGATAGTAAATCGGACACAGAAGCACATAATTGAGAAGTAGAAACATTGTGCGCTAAACATAATGTGTCAACGCGTAACAAGAATGCGTTCAAAGACATCTGGCCATCGTAGGAAAATTTCAAATTCCAGTGACACACTAGCTGACCATAACTTGGAATAGAATTAGAAATAGGGGTAGGCATTATTGTAGATACTACGATCGAAAGTTCTGTAGCAGGAGCGTGTTCCTCTAGATGGGTCGAAAGGATCGAAGGAGTATATAACCCATTGGTACAGACAAATTTGTAGAATTATTGAACTGATCATGTAATTTGTCACAATTATTGCGTAACTCAATAATAGTTACCAACAACTGTCGCTGTTTGTACTTTTCCGCGTCAGAAGCAACATTCAATCGATTAATTCTACCTTCCAGATGTACAGTGAGTGAAATAATACGTTTACCGTCGATTGTAGAAAAATGTCCGTCAACATTTTCGCATTTAGCGGTCAACTTAGCTAAACTTTCAGTCACTGCGTCGTAATCTATTTGAAAATCGAGTTCAGATATAATCGGGTCTGTACTTTCAGAAGATTCTGATTTAAAAATTTTTCTTAGAGTTTTTCTAAGTTTGTTTACAGATAACTCAGCATCAACTCCACGAGAGCTAAGCTCATATTTGAGTTCGAGCTCGTGTAAGCGATCAACGTTTAACATTTAAAAAGTACTAGCCATTTTTTTCAGAAATATTTACTAGGAACAAAAGTAGACTATAATATAACGCGGTATTCTCAACGGGGTAGTATAGAAATGTCTCACAACAAAGTATCCAAAAATACCAGTAAATATAAGGTGGTATTAAGAATAAAAATAAAGCGCCAGTGTCTTCAACAACAAAAAAAAAACAAATCGTCAGCAAAAACACAATTCTGGTAACTCGGCAGATCGAAAATCTAAAGTAATTTCAGTAGTAACATAATCTTTCAATGAAGATATGTTAGCTTTCATCACACTATAAATTAAAATGCAAGCATTCGTGATTATTAATTTGTCTGAGTGCTTAGAAACAGCTGCGAAAAAGAAATTTAATCTTGTCGAATAAGCAAAAGGTAATTACTCAGATCCTTTTAAAAGTGAAACGCTTATTGTTAACCAGTGAATACAAAGTATCATTGTAGTATCTTTAAAGTGTTGAATTACGATGTCGGGATTGAGCTTTGTATACTTTTAGTTGACAATTCAGCGTACAAGATTTTTAATCACAGAAAAGTCTACGGATTAATCCTGCTTAACCAACAATAGTTACTTAGTCGAAGGAGTTTTTAGAAGTGTAGACGTTTGTAATAAAAACCGTTGTTTTAATACCCTTTTTCAAAGAGCATATTTTGCATCTTCAGAAAGCTTTATGGAGAAGTCAGATTACGTGAAGTAGCAACCTTAAAGTATTGAATAACAGTTGACGCATTAAACAAATGCACGCTGAATTATGCGTTAGGTAAAAGTGTAGTACGGATCAAACACGGTGGTGTTTTTTGTATCGTTCAAAATTTCAGCAATGAAAGAAATGATGTAATTAATTGTAGTGCAATTGTTAGAAACTTGGTTGAGAATCTCGTCAGTTAACGTATCATTTGTGCAGAAGGAATAAGAAATTTTTTTTAAATATTTAGTTACAAATTACTTGCTTATTTCTCGTATACGTAACAAGGACATTTATAATTATTATTGAAAGATAATCGGCGTCTGTTTGACTTTATGTTATTTCATTTACATAAAATCCGAGTAATTTAGGTATATGTACAGAAAAATTTGAGACGAAACGTACAATAGCAAAGAGGTTTCCAATAACCTGGGACGAATTTTTAAGTAAAAGAGAAGTTTCAGAAATATAGCAAATTTTAAGTAAAAAAGAAAAGTTTCGAACTCCAGCGCACGTTAAGCGCCAAAAATTATATGTTACGGTATTCCGCGCAAACACAATAGAAAACAGTAAAAGTAAGTAAAGAAATCGTTTACGCTGAATATCGCAACAAAACGGAGACAGAATGGTAGAATTCGGGCTAGCTCAAAAACATCGTAGAGGGGCGTGGGTAAAATAGACAGAACACATTGGAAACCTCTGTAAAACTACATTGTCAACATACAATCTCGATTGACTATTTACAAAACAACAAAATCCAATAATTTGCGTAATCGTTTGTAACGTGATGGTAAACAAAGTGTCATAACATAAGAATATAAAATTGGTAAGCAAATATAACATCTTATAATCAAGACATATTGCTTAATGCTTCACCTTAAATATATACAAAAGAAAATAAAACATAAACTATACAGTACTTCTAGGAAAAGAAATACACATAAGTTATATATACATACTGCATTATAAAGTGCACCAACCCAAGAAATATTGTAACATTAAACTTATACACCCTAACTTAACTTAATTAAATGTCAATTACTTTTAAACTTATAGGTAAGTTGTTAACGTTAAAAAAACAAAAAACAAAAGTTTTTAACGTGGTGGTGCCAATTTATTGGATAATCATAAGTAATAACAGCAAATGAAAAGTCTATTCTTCACAGCAGCATCAAAAAATTACGAAAACAAATAACTGTACTTAAAGCTATCGGTTTGGTGTTGGTATCATCTTAGGACTGGGAAAATGCGGCTGCATTTCTCCATTGGCTGGATTCTGGAACCACCAACTTAACTCATACTAGCACAGAATGCATTTTTAGTAGCGCGACTTTACAACATGTATCTTCCGTAAGAAAATGTTGTATTCAATCTCTTCTCAAAACACGGTCTCTATTTTATAAGGACAGAATCATGTATGGGGGTAGGTATTTGGCTTTCAAAGATATCGCCAAAGAATCAATTGTGCAAAATTCCCAGACAACTGCTGCCGAAATACAAACTGTAACAGCTTGCCAACAGAAGATAACGCAATTATCAAAGGATTTTTAGACAAAGGAAAACAATCTTATTACTTTGTAAGATCTTAATAGCTGCAGAATAACAGTATACTTATATATAACAAGCCCATTGTAAGCAGATGTAGGCAGGTGGTAAGTGGCCTTATCTTTTAGAAGAAAGCTGTGCATTTACGTGAAGCTTTTAATTAAAATGTAGTCACCGCAGGTGGTAAGAAATATTGCAACTACAGTGAAACGTAACGTTGCCTAAGCAGCTGTTTGATTTTATAAGGCAAAATTTTATAGAATAATTACTTGAGAAATTTTATTAAATAACACTAATTTCAAATGGTGGGAAATCGAGCTTTTTGATAAATTTTAGGGTGTTAAAAATATGAATGCAGAAAAAATTATTTGCAGAGTTTTGAACTTAACAAGTTGGTTTTGATTTATACAGTGGTCTGCAACCAGTCGTATAAGTTATTTGCAATAGTAGAATGTGTCAAAATTATGTTATAAAAATAGACTACTTTATATGGAGAAAGTTTTGTAATTTTTAATTGGAATTTAGAATCATAAAATTTACCCAAGAAACAGCAAACGTAAGATTGAATGGTTTTTTGGTAGAAATGTTTTAGAATTACAATTGAACCGTGAATTCAAATTGAAAGTGATTGCCGAAACATCTAATAGAAGTGTATCGGTGACGAATAAATTTCAAGAAGGAAACTTATATAATATGGAAATTACGAAAGATCGGAATGTTATTGTGTTACCTTTGTACCAGTGCATCAAGGAATTAAATTTGCGAGAATTATTCTGTTATAATATACAGGAATTGAGGTGTAGAAATTTTCCAGAATTTTACGAAATATTTGTAGGTGATATAAAAAATGTGAGTGAAAATACGACGGACAAGGTTCAAACGTTATTAGAGGAAGGAAGCCGTGCGAGCATTTTTCTGTTTAATAATTGCAACAATTTAAATTACTTGACAGTATTGAAAACTATTAAATGTCACATCATCTAGCACTTAGAAGATGCGATTGCGAAGCAATCGCTTACGCAAATGTTTAGAGATTTGGCTATCCCAGATTCACCGCATTCTGGTTATCACAGCGGTTTATAGATGTTAGCAACACATGTATATATTTTATTAATAACATAATATTTCTTGATAAAGTTTGTTTTGCTTACTTGTATCGCCAACATGCAAAAATTATTAATAGACGTATTAAACTATCTTGTTTTTTATTCTTAGGTTTAAAGTGGTAGCACTCCTAAGTTTTTTTATTGTCTAGATAAAAGTAAATGTCCGAAGGAGGTTTAAACGATGGAGTTGAATATAGATAAGCAGAAATTATAGGTACAACAATTATTTTTCTTTGAATATATACTAAAACTGTAACTGATAATTGCTTCTTTTAGCGTCACCAAATATGCAGTTAATAGTACCTCAAGAAAAGTTACTTGTATTGGGACAAAGAAGTTTCACTTACAAAGAAATCGAATGACCTGCTATTTCTTTATTGGTACTCACACATCACTTGTAACATTAGCACCAGCATATATATATATATATATATATATATATATATATATATTACTCATATTTAGACCAGGGTAGAAAATTATATAATCACATCAAATAATTTTAATCACTGTGTAGAAGCTTTTGGAAAAGATACGCGTTATTAAATAACAGCGTGAAGCATAAAAATTCATTCGTTTTATTAAAATTAAGAAATTTAAATTATTTATAAGACGCTTTATATAAAAGGAAGCAGTATTAGAAAACTTTACGGGTAATTTAATTATCCTAGTAAAGAAACAAATAAAATTACGTGCAAAATTTATATTAATTAACTCTATTTTAAGTAACCGGTATTAAAACGTACAGATAATAATTAATATTTAGTTAGGATTCACTAAAATTTAAAGGGTATTAATTTTAATTGAAGTTAATTGAACCGTTAGTAACATATAATATCTATAAAACCTTGTAAAAACCCAATAAAATAAAGCTCTGAGAATTAATAGTATGTTTGAACACCTGCGTAGTTTAAAAAGCTCATTCTGCGTAAATTTTGCAGATAATTAATGGTTACAAAGAATCTTGGAGAAACCGGGGCTTAATATTCACGGGAAGGCGCGATACGGGGTTATTTAACCCAGATAGTCCACATGGACTGAAAATAATCGATAATAAAGAATATCAATTTGCACCAATACGAACAGGTTAGAAAAGGAAAGAGAAAATGCGTCAAGCAAAGACACATATAGTAAAAGGCGGGATTTGAGCAACGTCACGAGGGTCACGATTGGTTGAAAATAAGATGCAAATATGAGAGGTAGAAACAACAATTTCTGTACAAAATTAATTAGCTATTCTCGGACATGTTTGCGTGCCGTGTGAGAATTTCTGAGATTTTCAACTGGCGAGTGCAAAATTCGTAAAAACCGACGCGCGAGCGACGGAATGGGAACATAGCATGCGAAATTCTTTAGAACTGGCCGTTTTGGGGACTCGACCGACAGACGGGCTAACTTCTATATATACCCAGGGGAATATGAACAAGCTCTCTTAGATCTTCAACTTGATTGAACGCGTTAAACAGTGCTTTTTAGTTTTCCGGTTTTAATATTAAATAATTTAAACAGTTTGCTCGAATATGTTTGTGATTTAAAACAGCTTGTTCTTTACGTGCTACAATAAATGTACTTTAGTGCACTTAGTAAAGAAGATACAAGGTAATAAAGTTTAGTATCACTGTACCAATTGGTAAAAAAAAAAAATTTACAACGACAAATATATACACAAAAGTAGGCAGTTTTGGCGTATATTGGTGAAAGTAGTATGAAGTTCTTTGTTATTTTCGGGGTATTAATACTTAAATGGTGCATAAACGTGTCTGGATCCACAAAACAAGGTTCAGATATACACAGATTAGTTCCGGAAAAGGCCTGAAACAACTTTAAATAAATGGTGATGGAGAAAATTTTAAAGCGTTGAGAATCAGAAGCCATAAATATAACCCAGTTGGAATGGTGTAATTAACAAAGGGACGATGTACATGGAAGCTACGAGTGCAAGTAACCTTCAGGTAAATTATACTATTTTGTTTGAACTTTGATATTTTTGTGTGTGTTGAATAACTTTATAATTGATTTACTCAAAATGGACAGTAGTGAAATTGTACTAACAATAATATTTTAATTTTAAGGTGAAATTTGCTTGTTTAAGTAGAAAGGGGTATTTAGTATTGATGTTCTGGATTATGATGAAAATTTAGGGTATGTCTTTGAGCTCAATTAGACGAACCTGGTTAATTAACGTAAAGGGGTGGTAGATGCTCCCTTTGTACTCTGCATATATTGTTATAGTAATTAGTAGGCATCCTACAAGGACTTTAATTCTGGATGCACATTAAAATGATAATAAATTTAATTTTGAAATTTTCCGATATTAAAATTTATGCTGAATATTAATTTTGAAATTTTAATGTATTGTGAATATTGATGTAAATAGAGTTGACGTTGATGTTTGTGGTAGGAATGGGTTTGTTTTTTTTTATGTATGAGGATGAAAGCTATCTAGAGGAGCAGCCGAGGCGATTAACAGAAGAAAGTCAATGGACCAACACACAATAAGGTAATGAATAGCTTTTTGTAGGTTTCACAGCATTCTTGACGCCCAATTTGTGAGGCTCGATTCGAAAAGCGTAGTTCACGGATTTTGTAGGTTTCACAGCATTCTTGACGACCCAAAAGTGAGGCTCGAGTTCCAAATAAAATTTTTGTGATTTTATTCTAGGAAACTGGCGATCTGAGAGAAAGAGTTTCTGTGTGTGTATAAATTTAAGAGTATTTTAGAGTGTGTGAGAGTGATTAGAACGTATGCAGAGAAAAGAGTGGTTAAGGAGTCAAGGAGTGGAAATTGGAAGTGACGATAGTGCATTGTGTGAGAAAAATTCTAAAATGGAAGAAGCTGGAGGCAGTAGAGATCAGTCGAGGACGGAATCAGGGATCAAGGAAACGAGATGATAATGAGAATGCTAGAGAGAATGAACGATGAATCTAATAGAGCTAGGAAGAATCCAATAGAAAATTAGAACAGCTAAGCGAAGAATCTAATAGAGCGAGAGAGGACTCAAATCGAAAATTTGAGCAAATGAGTGAAGAATCGAATAAGAAATTTGACCAATTAAATCAAGAATTAGGGATAAAATAGAAAAATCGACGAGAGAATTTACAGAATTTAAAATTGTCTTACCGTGAAAATGGGGAAGTAGAAAATAGGGTAGATAAAATGAGCGTGATATTACAGGTCTTCGACAGGAAATGGGACATTTAAGGTCCGAAGTACGCATTTTTGTGAAGAAGAGATTAATGTAAAATGACTGAAGTGACGGACTCATGTAGGGATCAGTTAGGCAGGGTAGAACGCGAAGTTAGTAGTATCAAATACAACATGTCAAATTTAACGGGGGATGGTCCCAGATTTTATACAGGTGGAGTATCATTGGACCAACACATGAAGTTTTATGGCGATAACAGGGTAAATCCACAAATTTTTATTAATAGCGTAAGAAATCTAGTGGGAAATTTATTTGACGAACAGACTAAACTGAATACGATAAAGGCTTTATTAAAGGACAACGCAGAAGCATGGTACAATTTAGTAGGACAGGACATAGACACCTACACGGACTTTGAAGACAGATTTTTAAAGCACTACTGGAGTGACCACAGACAAGATCAGGTACGAGACGACTTAATCACAGGGAAATTTAAGGGAGAATTTTCAGGAAGTAGGGAGCAATATGCTATACGCAAGTATAGCATAGCAAAGCAACTGAACCCACCACTGACGGACCGACAAATTATTAAGTATTTTTCACGACACTTCGAGGTAGAAATAAGACAACACGTAGCACTACAGAACATAGTGGACAGAGAAATGTTTTTGGAATACCTGCAGAGGTACGACGACGTAAGTAGTGGACGACCTCGGGAAAATAGGGAAAGACAGATCAACACAGTTAGGTTTGACAATAGACGGGACAACTATGCTAGAAGGGGGAATAATTACGGATACCAGCGACAGAATTGGGAACAGGGACGACCATACGTTAGGAGTAATAGTTTAGGAAGGGGACCTGCACCGAGACCGGAACCTACCAGAGGGAATAGTTCACCGGACATGAGGGGGACTGCTAATACAGACACGGAACGAGTGGAAACGCCTAGGACATACGCTGAGGTGACGGCTAGACCAGGACCAAGTAGGGAAAACAGACCTGGACAGGATTTTTAGAACGCGACAGACCACTAGATTTCAGTGTAGATGTATATGAATATCCACGTGAATTTTTCAAAATTGAGGAGGAAGTAGAGCCAGAAACTAAGGAAAAATTATGTTTGCCAATTATTAATTTAGAAATTTTTGAGAATAATGTAGAAGTATTACTGGATACAGGGGCAGAGACGAGTTTAATATCGGAGGAATTCGTCAGCAAAATTAGGGATAAGGTTTGTGATAGAATTATGCCTATAAAGCGTAGCCATTTAGTAGCTCCAAATAAAAAGAAGTTTGCTGTAGTAAATAGTGTTGTGGTGCTTAGGATAAATATAGGAGGTTTAAGCTGTGAACAGGAGGTTGTAATTGTACCTGGACTGAAGTTTCAGAGCATTTTAGGTGTTGACTGTATGATGAAGTTAGGGGTTTTGATAGATATGGAACGGAAGGTAATAAGGATTAATGATAGGGTAGTGCCATGGAAGGGCAGTTATGAAGTCACAGAGGATGACACGGGGTTAAGTATTAATGTAGTAGAGGTAGAGGATGATGAAGTTAAACAGATCAACACAGTAAGATGTCCAGAGGATAGGAGAGTAGAGGTTCAAGCTTTAGTACAAAAACATGCAGAATTAGTGGGGGTAGAAGCAACAGCAGCATATCGGGAGCAGGTGAAGGCCGAATTATTTTTGATGAGGTTAAGTGGCAAGTTTGTTTTTAATAAAGTAGATTTAAGGAATTCATTCTGGCGGATTCCATTACATAAGAATTCTAGAAGGTACAAAGGATTTTCCGTAAAGAGAAAAATCGAGAATTGTAAAGTAGTATCGTTTGGTTTGTCGGCAGAAAAGGAAATGATAATGAATAAGAAACAGACAAGTATAGGGCATGAAGAAGAAGCAGTATTTAAGAGTAAGGATAATAGGGATGATAAGTTTATTTTATGTGAGATAATAGGGATGTTAAGTATAGATGTAGAAGGGGGAGAAATAGGGATGAAGAGTATTAGGTTGGTAAGAAGAAAGACGTGGAGGGTCAAGAAGAGAGTTAGATTTAAATAACTTGATGAACAGAGGATAGAGATAGGTGAATTTTAGTATAGTTATAGAAAATAAAGCTAGGTATAGGATAAATATGGGAGATAATTAGAAATAGGTTTAGGATGAGAATGAAGAGTAAATGTAGGAAGAAAAGAAGATAGGTTAAGTATAGATATTTCATATAAGATTAGTAGAGAGTTAGGAATAGAGTAAGAGTAGGATAGGTATATAGGATTAGGTAGGGGGAAGTGAAGTATAGGGAAGATTAGTTAAAAGTTAGGAATAGGATAGGTATATAGGAGGTATATAGGATTAGATGGATAAGTAGGATGAAGTTAGGGATAATTTCGGTTTATAGAATTAAGTGAGAGTTAGGAATAGGATAGGGATATAGGATAGGTGTAAATATTTTTTTATTGGATAAGGTAGGTAAGTTAGATAGATAAGGGTAGAGAGAGATAGGCAATTTTTTTTGTAAATTTTGTTTGCGGTTTAAATATTTTATATTTGAATTCAAATAAGTGGGATTATTTGTATTCAAATAGGGGGAAAATACTCATATTTAGACCAGGGTAGAAAATTATATAATCACAGCAAATAATTTTAATCACTGTGTAGAAGCTTTTGGAAAAGGTACGCGTTATTAAATAACAGCGTGAAGCATAAAAATTCATTCGTTTTATTAAAATTAAGAAATTTAAATTATTTATAAGACGCTTTATATAAAAGGAAGCAGTATTAGAAAACTTTACGGGTAATTTAATTATCCCTAGTAAAGAAACAAATAAAAATTACGTGCAAAATTTATATTAATTAACTCTATTTTAAGTAACCGGTATTAAAACGTACAGATAATAATTAATATTTAGTTAGGATTCACTAAAATTTAAAGGGTATTAATTTTAATTGAAGTTAATTGAACCGTTAGTAACATATAATATCTATAAAACCTTGTAAAAACCCAATAAAATAAAGCTCTGAGAATTAATAGTATGTTTGAACACCTGCGTAGTTTAAAAAGCTCAACCTGCGTAAATTTTGCAGATAATTAATGGTTACAAAGAATCTTGGAGAAACCGGGGCTTAATATTCACGGGAAGGCGCGATACGGGGTTATTTAACCCAGATAGTCCACATGGACTGAAAATAATCGATAATAAAGAATATCAATTTGCACCAATACGAACAGGTTAGAAAAGGAAAGAGAAAATGCGTCAAGCAAAGACACATATAGTAAAAGGCGGGATTTGAGCAACGTCACGAGGGTCACGATTGGTTGAAAATAAGATGCAAATATGAGAGGTAGAAACAACAATTTCTGTACAAAATTAATTAGCTATTCTCGGACATGTTTGCGTGCCGTGTGAGAATTTCTGAGATTTTCAACTGGCGAGTGCAAAATTCGTAAAAACCGAGGCGCGAGCGACGGAATGGGAACATAGCATGCGAAATTCTTTAGAACTGGCCGTTTTGGGGACTCGACCGACAGACGGGCTAACTTCTATATATACCCAGGGGAATATGAACAAGCTCTCTTAGATCTTCGACTTGATTGAACGCGTTAAACAGTGCTTTTTAGTTTTCCGGTTTTAATATTAAATAATTTAAACAGTTTGCTCGAATATGTTTGTGATTTAAAACAGCTTGTTCTTTACGTGCTACAATAAATGTACTTTAGTGCACTTAGAAAAGAAGATACAAGGTAATAAAGTTTAGTATCACTGTACCAATTGGTAAAAAAAAAAAAATTTACAACAACAAATATATACACAAAAGTAGGCAGTTTTGGCGTATATTGGTGAAAGTAGTATGAAGTTCTTTGTTATTTTTCGGGGGTATTAATACTTAAATGGTGCATAAACGTGTCTGGATCGACAAAACAAGATTCAGATATACACAGATTAGTTCCGGAAAAGCCCTGAAACAACTTTAAATAAATGGTGATGGAGAAAATTTTTAAAGCGTTGAGAATCAGAAGCCATAAATATAACCCAGTTGGAATGGTGTAATTAACAAAGGGACGATGTACATGGAAGCTACGAGTGCAAGTAACCTTCAGGTAAATTATACTATTTTGTTTGAACTTTGATATTTTTGTGTGTGTTGAATAACTTTATAATTGATTTACTCAAAATGGACAGTAGTGAAATTGTACTAACAATAATATTTTAATTTTAAGGTGAAATTTGCTTGTTTAAGTAGAAAGGGGTATTTAGTATTGATGTTCTGGATTATGATGAAAATTTAGGGTATGTCTTTGAGCTCAATTAGACGAACCTGGTTAATTAACGTAAAGGGGTGGAAATGCTCCCAAAGTACTCTGCATATATTGTTATAGTAATTAGTAGGCATCCTACAAGGACTTTAATTCTGGATGCACATTAAAATGATAATAAATTTAATTTTGAAAATTTCCGATATTAAAATTTATGCTGAATATTAATTTTGAAATTTTAATGTTTTGTGAATATTGATGTAAATAGAGTTGACGTTGATGTTTGTGGTAGGAATGTGTTTGTTTTTTTTTATGTATGAGGATGAAAGCTATCTAGAGGAGCAGCCGAGGCGATTAACAGAAGAAAGTCAATGGACCAACACACAATAAGGTAATGAATAGCTTTTTGTAGGTTTCACAGCATTCTTGACGCCCAATTCGTGAGGCTCGATTCGAAAAGCGTAGTTCACGGATTTTGTAGGTTTCACAGCAATATATATATATATATATATATATATATATATATATATTATTAATAAATTTTAATATCTTTTTGCAGTGTTACATTAGAAATTAAAGGGTCTTGAACGGTAAGAAATTAAGATCTTTTTCATAGTTTCCATGTACGTAGCACTGGTCATTGGGAAATGGAATAAGTGTTAAACCCATAAAGGCGATTATTAATAGTGGTTTAGAAAATAGTTTTTACTTAATAAAGTACATTAGACTGATTTATGTATATGATCACATATTTCCGTACACATTCAAACACACACACACGCGCGCGCGCGTACACGCACACTCACATACACACACTTACACACACACACATCTGTTTACGCTCACATAGAAACATGGCAATGCGGATAGTTTTTGTTTAACAAATGGTAGGAAAGATATGTTACGTGTTAGCGTGTGGAAGCCAATCAAATCGTCGGATCGAAAAAGAACGGTGCGGCGGAATGCATGGCGATCCCCGTTAGAATAGTCAAAAGTGGTGAATCAATCGTATAAGGCGTTTAAATATGTGAAAAGTGTAAAAGTGTAATAGCCTACATGAGCAGAATTTAATTATCAGACAAAAGAAGTGCTCGATGTGTTCTATATATATATATATAGTATAGAATGGTTCATTGCGGCTGCCGCAGCAGTAAAAAAAGGCTGGCTTTTTCAACCAATTACAAGAATAGCAGTCGCACTTGGGTGATATCACGTATTTGCTGGCTCTAGAAATAATTACGTGCTACCGACCGCTATGCAAAAGATTTGGTTCTAGAAAATGAGCAATCTACGAAGGTACGGAATACTTGGTATTAATGCTAATAGGTTTAGTGACTGCGCTTCCGCACCCTTCGAGTGTCTTCAGCAATCTTGATTCACTTTTCTATTTATGAAGTGAAGTATGTCCATACAAATAACAAAAATGAAGTTTGGGAGGGTTTTTACAAGAGACTATAATTTGTGTGTGTATGTACGTAATCTGTGTGGAAAGCAGTATAAGGCTTGTGGCAGAACTATAAATTTAAAAAATCATATATTGCGCAAGCATAAATGTGCATACTGCAAAAGAAGCGTTAAAGTACCACCATTTTCATTTGATGTGGAGGGATGTGGAGTGATGTGGAGAGAGGTATAGTGATGTGGAGCGACATGGAGGGATATGAAGTGATGAGGTGTGATGTGTAGGTGAGATGAGTGATGTGAAGTGATATGGAGTGATGCGGAGGAGGGTGGAACGATGTGGAGTTATGTGGAGGGATATGGAGGGATGTGAAGAAATGTGGAGGGATGTGGAGGGGTGTGGAGTGATGTGGAACGAGTGGAGGGATGTAGAGGGATATGTAGTGATCTGGAGTGATGTGGAGTGATACGGAGATGGGGGGTGATGTGGAGTGATGTGAAAGGATGTGGAGTGATGTGGAGTAATGTGAAAGGATGTGGAGTGATGTAGAAGGATGTGAAGTGATGTGGAGCGATGTGGAGTGATGTGGAATGATATGGAGTAATGTGAAGGGGTGTGGAGTGATGTGAAATGATGGGTCGAAGGTATATTTGATAAATCTGTAGTCGTAGGTTCAGTAGGATTTTATTTCTGCTGTTTAAAGTTTCTTGTAATATTCCTTTTATCCGTCGTGTTTTGAATAGAGTGTGTCTAGTGTGTTGAAGTTAAATTTTCTGTCGATGTAGACGCCCAAGTATCGGATGTTTGTTTGCCACCGTAATCTTCTGGCCATTAATGTTGGAAGTTGGTATAGTGTTGGTTTAAGCTTGGGGAATAAAATTGTTTCGGTCTTGTCTGCGTTGAGTTTCATTCTCCAAGTGTCGAACCATTGCTACAAAGAGTCCAGTTGTTTCTGCATTCTGGATGTGGCGGTTTCAGGAAGAAGGACGTCCGTCAGCAGGTTGGTGTCGTCAGCGTGAAAGGCGCATTTTATATTCCTCTAAGTCGGGAAATTGTAAGGGTATGCGTTGAACAAGGTGAGTGATAAACAACCGCCCTATGGTCCGCCTGCTGGGATTGGTGTGGAATTGGAAAGTTGGTTTTCCACTTTGACTTGCAGCGACCTTCCACTAAGGTAGCTGGGCAGTAGTCTCAGGTAGCTGGATGGGATTTGGTGTGTAGCTTTGAGTTTGTAAAGCAGTCCAGCGTGCCAGATTTTGTCGAACGCCTTCTTTATGTCTAAGGAAACCGCTACGGTGGCTTTTCTTCTGTTATAGTTATCAGCAACGTGATCGACTAGCTTGATGATCTGATGCATGGTGGAGTGATGTTCTCTAAATCCAAACTGTTCCTCTCTGATCTTTAGGTGTGGCTTCGGACGATGTAAAATTATCCTTTCGAAGATCTTCACTATAGAGTAAGGATATAAGACGGTAGTTTTTAGTTTCGGTTTTGGTTTTTCCCAGCTGGGGGATCATCACAACTGTCGCGTGTTTCAATGTCAGTGGGAAGTATTTTAGGTGTATGATGCTGTTTTAGATTCGTGTTAGTCGTGCCAGTGTGGGTTTGGTGATGTTGCGTAGGGCTTCGTTGATGATGATATCTGGTCCTGAAGCTTTCTTGCGGTTCTGTGGTGTTATCGTCAGTTTTACTTCCTTTGGGATAATAAAAGGAATGTCTTTCGTCGGAGTCTTCCTGCAGGAGTCGAACGATAGTTGTTCGAATTGTGTTTGTTTCGTCTGCGTTTGTTGTGGGATTCGTTGTAAATGTTTCTTGTAGTGTCCTTTCGAATTTGTTAGCTTTTTCGTCAGCGGCATACAGTAGTCCTGTTGGCTCTTGAAGTGGAGTCTGGAGTCGTTCGTCACAGTTTTTGAGCGTCCTCTTCAGTTAAAATAAGTATTCTTTCTTGTATAATATCGTTTTAACGTGTATGGTTCAAGATTCTTCGGAAAATTCTAGTAGTAAAATTTTTAACGCTTGTTGTTTGTTGTTCAGTCTTGTCTTCGTCACTGAATCTCTCGTAAGTTGACATCTTCTCACAAGTTGTCGCTTCTCATTGATCAGGTCTTATGTAGGTCTTATGTAGTGTGGTAACTTGTTTTTTCTGTCCTGTGGTGGAGTTGTCTTTATACTGTGTTGTAGGGCTCTTTTCAGTGTGCTTGTTAAGTCTGTTACTGCTGAGTTCAAGTCTGCTATTGGAACGATGTTGGGGTCTTGGTGTGGAATGCGTCGCTGAAGAAATTTGTTAAATTTTCACCAGTTCGTTGTGGAAATTGTTCTGTTGTCCCGTGTTGTAGGGTTCGTGTGCAAGGTAGCGATGACTGGGAGATGGTCGGAGCTTAAGTCCTCGATAACTTCTGTGGATACATGGCAAGGGATGTTTTTCATTACCATAATATCCCGTGTGTGAGGTGGATCAGTAACTCTTGTTGGTATTGGTGTCGGATGGTCCGATCCAAAAATGTCAAAGTCTCTTCCCATCGCGTGTGTGTAGAGAATGATGCCGCCCTGGTTGTTCACTCTGAAGCCACATGAAATGTGTTTTCCGTTCAGGTCTCCAGCGATTAGTGTCAGTGTGTCATCGTCAGGAATTAGGTCTGTCTTCGGGCCTTAAGCGGATATGTCCAGGACTTTTGTATGCAACTACCAGTTTTAAATGTGAATGATTTGTTCTAATTTTTTACTGCAACGAAGTCCATGTGTGTGTCCGGGATGTCGATTGATAAATGATGTATTCGTATGTGTACCAAGATTGTTGTCCTGCCGTGTGCTTGCTGTCCGGATTGTAGCGTTATGTCTTTCCTGTAGGTTGTGTAGCTGGCAATTCGGAGTTGTTTTGTTGCAGTTAGTTGGGTTTCTCTTAGTAGCGCCAGGTCCACGTCGTGCTTGTGCGGTGTCAGGCGTTAAGGGATGAGCGAATGTCAGTAACAGCAGTCCAGATTATAAGTGACGGATTCTCCTGCCATGTATGCGCTGATGCCTCTCTAAATTGTTTGCGCCAGCTTGTGCAGTATTTTTTCTAACGTCGATGTGTCGTCGTTGGTAGTAGGTCGCTTTGGTTTGAGGGTCTTGGGTGAGATCAGATGGAGTGTACGTTGTATTTGTGCTTCTTTTTCTAATTCAACTATAGGGCTTGTTGTTTTGCGCCGTTGTCTTCGCCTGTTTTTGGTGGTTTTTCTCTCTGTGGCGTCTTGCGTCGGTTGAACACTCGTGTCGGTATCGCTTCAATCATAAGCTAGTCTTGGTTTCGGTGTTTTGTCGATTGGTTTCCGAGTCGTTGCTTGGGCGTAGGTCGATACTTGTGCGTCGGTTGGCTCTGTGCGTGGAAGCGTTGCTTTTTTTTGTGTAGTGGCTTGTCTGCTTCTTCCGTGCATGACTCTGGTTCAACCTTCTGCATATGTGTCTGTTGGTGCTGCTTTTGGTCGGGGAGGTGCTGGGATTATTTTATGTTTCAGTTGTAGTTGTCGCTGATACGCCGAGTAGTTTCTATAATTGGCCAGGTGCGGTCCGTTGCAGTTAAGCGCACGTGGGTTACTCTTGCTTCCTCTTCCTGCATTGCGCTGCATGGTGTTGTCGTGCGCACTTTACGCGCCAAGAGTTGAAACCGCAATTGAGACTTGATGGACCAAATCTTTAGCATGCTAAGCATTGCGGAATTTCGATTCTTGTTTGAAAGGTGGTGACGTAAACTCCGGTGCAACACAGTAAGTCGGTGATCTTATATATCTCCCTGGAGATAGGCTCGTTTTTGAGAATCACCAGGAAGATGTTGCAGTACTCTCGGGTTCGACTTTGTAGCTTTCCCACGTGTGTTACTGGATATCTCCTATCCACAAGCTTGTCATTAATGTTATCGGTTGTTAGGTTGCTGGCGAGTCTACGTAGCACAACTTTCAATTCGCGTTCTGTTCTAAGCGTGTAAGTGTGAAATTCTATATTGTTTTAAACTCGGTGATGTCGCTCGCATGTATACGTGCTCGTTGTGCAGAAGCACGTATATCTTAAGTAGATCGTTGATAGTTTTAGTGCGATTTAGAAATTTTTTCCACATATATAGGCGGAATTGGAAGTGTGCTGGCTTTCGTTGTCGTCGTCGTCTAATCTTGCGGCGCTGGAGCAGTCGATGAAGTCGGGTCTGGACGGAAACGTTTGTTGGTATCGGAGACGCTGTCTTCTTGTGGCGTGTTGTTGGCGTTTCTGTCGAGTTTCAGCAGCTGTTCTTTCGAGGTGTTAATTGTGACTCGTGTGCGTTTTCTGGGTTTGTCGCTGATGGTTGCGATCATGCCCGTAGCGGTGTCTGAAGATTGAAAATCCATTTTGGCGTCAATGTATTGTATTTGTGTAGCGGTCATCGTAGGAGCTGGTACGGATGTAGTCGGTTTTTCCTCTTCCATAGCTGTACTAAAACAAACGCTTCGCAAGGAATAACCAAACGTTGCACATTAAGCCGGAGCTTTAATGTACAGCACCTTCTAGTAATCGATTTATTCTATGCTAGGAAGTGTTGTTTGTACAGCAGTTGTAGGTAAACGTTGTAAAAGCTTCTAATTCGGAAATTGAAACGTAAATCAAAGCGCGATGCGATCTCTTTCGATGCTGAAGTAATATTTCTGCAGCAGGATAATGATAGCTCCTATATGACACGGCAACCAACGAATTATTTAACCAATGAGATGGTGGTATTAGTGGCTCGTCCTCCATACTGTTCCTGCTTAGTTTTTAATAAGCGCTATATTTCCGTAAATCAAGGAACAAATTTGCAATAGAAGATTTTCAACATCTGAAAATACTATAAAGGGTTATAAAAATGAAAAAGCGTGTAGATTATAAAGGGGAGTATTTCGAACAGTTGTAACATGTTTTATATTTTTATATATTTTTGATTGCTTCTTCGTAAAATTTTAATAGTGGCCTCAAATTAAATTCGTTCATACCTTGTTCGTTCATTTTCATCAAAAGGAATTTTTGTCCGAAATTCGATTAGATAGTTGCTAAGCCGCAGTTAGAACACCGCATTATACACATATACGTGTAACTTGCTACGTACCTAGACGTAGCCGGAAAAAAGTAAAATTCGCCTACATACCAAAAAGAAACCAAAAAATAAAGTACATCGCCCACGATTTTCTATTAACACATAAAAATAAAATAAAATTTCTTGATTCACAGGTACAAAGCAAAGTATTAAATTTAAGTTATATATTAAAGAACAAATTTTATAAAGGATCCACAAAGTACGTATTTCGTAGCTAACAGGTAATAAAAATCATTAAAAGAATAATGCTTAGATTTTTCCAATAGCAAGTGTGTTAAATTAAAGTGTTCAATGTAGGTTTTCTCAATAGCCGTGTGTTAAATTAAAGTATTAAATGTAGACCAAGGTGTAGTAAGAATTAAAGAAAGATAACCAGAAGCACTAGCGAAGCTAGCTTCTAAGCATGGATGGTGAACTGGTTTCACAACATCAACCGCTGATAAATAAGAATCCTCGATGTACGTACCTCTATGCGTCGGGATGCGTATCTCGCAAGCAGCCGGGGGTGAGTCAGCACAGCAATGCCATGGTCGTCAGGGTTCATTCACCCTGCCAGTGAAGAAAAGGAACGAGGAAGAAAACAGACAGTACAAGCCCAAACAGGACCCAACGGTCAAGCTTCAAGTAAACAAATGGACAACAAAGGAGAACGAGAGGAAGAAAGGAGGAACGCTTGTAAAAGGAAACTGTGTACTGCAAACTGTGGTAACCCAAAATTGTAACAAACGAAGGACCAAAGAAAAGAAATGCTAACTAGTCCTAAAGTCGACTAAGTCGTGATTACCGAAGAACGAAGAACGGACTAGAAAGCACCTACCACAGGAGTGGATGGACGAAATACAGTCGGTCTAGGAACCGACAGCAATGAAGACCAGCAACAGGAAAAAGGGGAAGAATGTGGAACTAAAGGAACGAAATGAAAATTTGTAGAAAGCGTATTTATTATTATAAACAGGTTGTTATTGAAGAATTTAAGAGATTACCGCATACCTAAACAAAGCAGAGACCTTTTAATTTATCGAACAAACCTTCGTTTTAAAAGAAAAAGAGATTTGAGTTAAGGAATTTATAGGAGAGCGGGTTTATTATTAATTAATTTAAAAATAAACGTAACAAATTTTGTTTTTTTACGGAATTGATGGAGGTTTATTATAGCTATTATATAATATACCCTCATTATTTTCATTTCTCTCCACACCTTTATAGATGTTTATAACGCCTTTGCTTGATTAGCTTACATAACTCAATTCATACAAGCTCCTTACAACTCTCTTACATGCCTGCCTTTTACTTTTTCTTAATGTGATGCATAAACCGTTGGTATTAATTTCTAGTAAAAACGTTACTGCTGCAAAGTAAACGGCTTGTATTCAGGATTAATTCGAGTAAGAAAACTTTCAAAACTTTGGTTACTGCATCTTCAATGTAATATTAGTACATCTTTCAATGCTGAGAACTGTAGAAGGAATTCATGAAATATAAATGTAGCGCTGTGATTAGTATAAATGAGTGCATATAGATCAATGGGGACTAAATATTCAACCCACAGACTACAATATGGGTAAATTTTTAGCTGTATGTTGTTTTTAACCATATGGAAGCATATTCATGTTATTCGAGGAACAAAAGAAGTTGATTCTGTATTTGTACAACAAACCCGCCCTGGCTTTATAGAGGTAGCAATCGATTCAGCATGCCATAAAGCGTACAGCGACCCTACTAAACACCCTCAGTGTTAGAGCGCAAACCATATTTTTGCGTTCCTTATAAGTTGAGAGAAATAAAGCACCACTTACAGTCGACGTTCTATCTAGGAGAAACTGTCGAAAATTAACAGCGCGTGTAGAAAATATTGCAAATAACGTTAGTGTTCGTACATCTTGCTGCTGTAAAAAGAGCTACGTTGCTTTATTATGTTACATGTTTAAATTGAGCAATTTATCAGTGGTATGTAGCACTCTTATGCGTCCTTATAGTCGTCCGTAACTGATAGCTCAAACCTCAAACCGTTGTAAAATTATTGGAGTAAATTTTTAGGTTGGAAACCTCAAATTATCTACGCTAGGTAATGTTAAATGAAAAAATTCCGACGCGTCAAAATTTGAATTTAGCTTTTCTTTTATTTTGAATATCCATAGATGTTGACGTCATGATAACCTTGTGATGACATTATGCATTTTTTTAAATAGTAACCTATGTTTTTTATATCAGATTTAAATCGATGGGACAATTTTAAAAACGACGATATGTATCAGTAATATCCTAAAGTATAACTTTTTGAAATATGAGGGGCTAAAGTTTCAAAAATAAGTTAGACAGTATTAGGAAACAACGTTTAATGTATAATAATGTAGGAGGTCATGTCAATTTGACAATTCACTACTGTTTACTTGTTGTTCGGCATACAATTTAGTAACTATTATTCATTGTATTTAGCATTTTAAAAACTAAAGTAAAGCATACAATGATGCGAAAATTAAGTAAAAAACGAAAAATTGAAATATTACTTTTAAGAGGGTGTGGGTGTGATAACATGATTCTATCATTCTGAGGTATGTATTATATTCAGTAATAAATACCCAGAAGAAGTGCCACTTACAATATTATTAAAAAAATTCAAGCAATTTGGAAGTGTTATAAATCGTTTCTTTGTCGATAAAGAATATCATAAAATGTACAATTAGATATGCTAATCGAAGTTCAAGACAATCCACATGTAAGTTCTAGAACTATTTCTTCCAATCATGATATCAGTCAAAGTTCGGTAATAAATTACATGAAAAAACATAAATGGCACTCATACATAATCAATTTAGTTCAAGAACTAAACGAAGATGACTCTGACCAAAGATTACAATTTTGCGAAGAAATGATGGACCGGTGTAATCGAAATCCGTTTTTCGATACCAATATCGTTTCCTTGGATGAAGCTACATTTTGTCTTAACACCGTGAATATACAAGCTGTCGATATTGAACTTCTACTAATCTCCACTGGATGCTGGAATCCCATACTCAATACTCTAAAAAGATTAACGTATGAACGGAAATTGTTGACAACGAAACTATTGGCCCATATTTAACAGACGGAAATCTAACGAGTGCAAAATATTTGGAAATATTAAGGCAGCAAATATCACCAGATTTAATCCAGCTCTTCCCAAATGGTAATAACCCGAACATTTCAAATAAAGATTTATGGTATTAGCAAGGCGGAGTTCTCCCACTATGTTGTCAGTCTGCACCATTAATTGAACGAAGTATTTCCAAATCAATAGATCGAAATAAGAGAATTCATTGAATGACCAGCTAGGTCACCAGACCTTAATCTGCTAAGTTTTTTGTGGGGTTATCTAAAATCAAAAATATACACCAATCGGCCTAATGATATTGAAGAGTTGAAAAATAGAATTTGCGATGAAATTAGAGATATTAGACACGATACCTTTGAAAAGAGTTGGCTTATTGTCAAGAAGGAATGGTTTCTCAATTTGAACACCTTAATTAAGCTGACTTTTATTTTAATTTTTGTTTGTATATATAATTTTTGTTTTCTTTTTATTTTTATTGAAATCATTAATATTTACTGTTGTTAACAACTACATTTCGTTTCCTGAAAATCTCTTATTTTTGAACTTTCAAAGCCCTGTATCTCAGAGAGTACTAACTATAGTATAAAAGTATCATATGTTGCCGTTTTAGAATTCCACTATCTATTTAAATCTGACATCAAAAATTTAGGTTACTATTTAAAAAAATCGATAATGTCACCACAAGGTTATCATGACGTCATCATACCTATTTTAAAAGTATATTGCACGCTGCTATTTTTATTATAGTGACCCTCCTTTGCAATGCACAAGAGCAATTTATCATGCACTTTTTGTATTTTTTCAGAAAAAATTCTTGTAGTTGCTGATGAACCCATTCCAAAACAGCTTCAAAGATTCCTTTAAGGTACCTGAACTTTGAACTTTTGTGTGTTTCATAGGATCAAACACACGGAAGTCAGTTGTAAAGGCTGGACTATAAGCAGGACATAGTATAATATTCAGCTTAGTTCGCGGGAGGTTTGTTACCACCGTATGAACTGCTTCGTCGACACAGGCGTTATTATATAAAAAATTATTTATTTTCTTACTTTATTACAAATGGTAGTATTCAACGGATCCTTTAATAAATTTGTATAATGGTCGACGTTTGTAGTTTATTGCGCGGTCTGAATATCATTGTATAGAACGCCTCATTGGTTCTAAAAGACTAAAGTCATAATTTTTATTGTCGAAAAGGTTATCTGGTTTAGTTCTTTTTTCTGTTTTAGAGATGAATACAGCTCTATTGCATAGGTGTGTTGTTGCTTTCTGAGATAAAACAGTTTACCCACGTTTTGTCAGTAGTGACAATCGACTTTAAAATATAAGGGTCAGCTGTAAATGCTATTGCAATCTTTAACTGGACACATATCCTCTGAGAGTCTACTTATGATAAATAACAAGCACTATTTCTGGAATGGAAGCACTCACAAGCTAACCGTTCGACACACTGGTGCATTTCCAATCACAGCACTTACAACAGTTTATGTAGAAATTTGCGGAAACTAGGAAAAAACTAGTTCTTGATAGTTTGAAAAATGATACATATCTGTTTTCGTTATGACTGCTTCGTCAGAGAGAAATCGTTTTACAGATGAAAATTTTTAGTGCACTGTGATGCAGTTGTATGAGGAAGACAATAACAAGTCAAGCGATATTGTCAGAAGATGATGGTATTGAATCTGACCATAATGCGTCTTCAAAAGTCTGAAACTAAAGCAAGTGCAAATAGTGATAATAAACAGAATCAAAATATCGATAATAATGTGTTAGGAACGAATTATTGGTACGGAAGGATCGTTTTAAGTGGTGTACTTTAGATGTTGTTCTTTTATCGCGCACTAGAAAGCAGAACATATGCACGAAACTACCTATTATAAAAGGAAAAGCAAGAGAAAGGGACAAAATAGCTGATCCATATCTGGTTCGGAATTTACTATTATGCGAAGGTATTCTACTTAAGGCTTATACAGTGGACAAACTATAAATTTTCGCAAATGCACTTGCGATATCAAAATAAAAACAGCCGTCTTAGAAATACAAATTTGTTGTAGGTGTAGGTTTTCTTAGGACTCCTAGCTTACACATCAATTTTTAATTCAAACCATGAAAACAAAGAACTACTTTTTGCTACAGGTGGAACGGGCAGACATACTGAAAGCAGTAATTATTTAAAAAGAGTTTGCAATTCTTCTTTCAGCCTTATGCTTTGATTATTGCGACACTAGAATTAAGCGCAAAATAGTCAATCCACTTGCAGCAGTATCATCAATCATTAATAAATTTATTAAAAATTGTCAAAGTGTACATAGAATGAGAGGCTCTATTACAATAGAAAAAATGCTTGTCAGTTATAAAAAAAAAATACGTACAGTAATTTATCGATTGGTGTAAATTAATGTATAATTCTGTCAGTTCTTCCTTCTTTTGTTGGTGTCCTTGATCGGGGAGGGTACGGCTCATTTTCTGTACAGACTCGAATGTTTCTAAAAGATTTAGCTCATATACTGACATTTATACCAGTCAATGTTTTTCAAGTCACTGCTTTCTAAGAATTTCTGACGGTTTCGCATTTCACTTCACTAAAAATATTGTAACAATGTGTTGTAATTCGCTAAGATGAATTTTTTTTCTTATTTACACTTATATACACAAACGGCACGTCGTAGCTGGTTGACAAAAGACTGCAACAGGTTAGTACATGATTCCAGCTATCGGGCAGTGTTACTAATTACGCTCTTTTTCCTACTTTTGGCACCATATTTACTTTACAATTTAGATGTGTAGCAAGTAGTTCTTATTGTTAATTTAACACATACGCTTCATGTGTAATTTACTTAAACATAGCGGCGTACATAGCACCCTCGCCGCCCCCGCTGTGCGAGGGGGAGCAGCCTTTAATGGGGCGCCCGAATAACAACATAAAGAGTTATTATAATATTATGTCCTACCCGTATTAAATGTGATGTAAGAAATAAAATATTCATTTTCTTTTTAAGAATATGAACAGCATTATTTTATTTTATTTGTAAAATTTCAAAGCGTACAACTTCTAAAACTTAGTGTTATAGACTTGAAGGATGGTTAAGTGGAATTCCATTCATAAGTAACATGAATAATATAATATGTTTTTCAGCTTTTCATAGCAAACTATTAAGCGCCAAGCGGTCATAAATTAAGGATATGGCCGGGACTCTGTTACGTTTTTTTCGTGGCAGCCACGTTGGGCGCCAAAGTTATGCTACGTTGGCTCGTAGCCGTGCGTAACACCAAGAAAATCAGAGAAATGACCGGGCTCAATCGGAGAGTAGGGGGGGTTGTAGAAAGCAGACCAACATATATTGTATGCGGCGGTAAGGAGTTAGTGACAATACCTGCAAGAAAATTAGTTAAGCAAACCTGAAAAAAAAAGAGAATAAGCATAGCAGCAATGAAAAGTCTAGGTTATTCAGTACTTTGTAGAATGTAAAAAAGAAACTGTTTAGATAAACTATATAATATAACAACGGTAAAAGCAATACAGAAAAATGTTTAGTACAAAGTGAGGTAATATTGGGGAGTAGCAGAAACGTTTCCTCACACACCAATTAAACATAAATCAGATAAAATGTTGACAAAAGATAAATAGATAAGACACAATTGGTATGAGTAATTTAGTAGTATTGATTTTTCTTTCTTTCATGCAAGTCTATTGTAAAAGGTATCAGAACGACAAAGATATGGTAAAGCAACGGATAGATATTTACAGTAATAACAAGTAGGAAATAGTTCAACTTACAAAAGTCCTTCAGCAACGCTTCCTTGCAACGGAAGTGTGAGATTTACGATGTCCTGCACTAACGAAGCACTTCACCCTGGACTGTGAGGGTGTTGATGGAATTTCTTACACTTTACACTAATCACACCTATGTATTTCACTGGCTTTAGCAGCAGACATTAACATGCTGATGGAACTGTGTAGCATTGATAAATTCTTGTTAACTCTATTTCCTGAGACAATAATTTCGAAATCTTTTGTAGCACTAGTTTAATTTCAACTGGGATCAAATGTATATTATTTTCAAAAACCTCCAAAAAGCAGTGAGAAACTTCAACCAATACCTTTGGCAACCGGTATTCTGTTATATTTCGCAAATAACGAAATTCGCGCAAGCGATGATCTATTTTAGATTCTTTGGTGTTACAAAAATGCAGAAACTACAGTATCCACTGTATTCAAACAATCCAAAGTATGCACTAATCCGATAAAACAAAGGGACACTAGACTAGATCGCACACACATTAATCCTAATGAAAGAATCGGTCAGTTTAACAAGTTCGACGACTCCTATGTCACCAGACAAACAACTAAAACCACAAATTAGTAAAATACGTGTATCACTAAAGTAAGTCAATGTTCCGTAAAACGCACGACAAGTTCTATCACTTTTATTTACAACAGAAAAGCAACAAAAAAACAATTAGTAGAGTAACGCGCATCGCTAAAACACGTCCGTCAATCAAACACGTTACATCTAAAAGCATACTTCCTTCAAAAGTAATCAGAACTACACTTTATACAGTTAAAATACAACTTTTATTTCACAAGAAAACCACTAAAATCGTGCCGCGCTTGTTCAGGAACAATACGAGAATTGTTACCGCATTAATTCTCACTATTTTCAAAGCAACAGAAACAGTATTTTCACGTAATTAAGGTATAGGAACCAAGAACAAAACTCTACTCTTCGTCTGTTTATTCAACTCGTTCTATTACAACCGCTTATCGTATCTTATCTAGACTTGTATATCCACATAAGGAACAAAATTTATATTTACGGCAAGACAAAAACGATGCAATCTATTCATTATAACACGACACATTCGTCAACGAGTTAAATATATTAAATATAGAAATAGTAATTTGTAGAAGTGTATTTATAAATTGGGAAACAGCGTAAAATGTTAAAACTACCAAAAGTGCCCGTTACAACTCGGTCGGATACTAACGGCATAATGGAAAAGAAAACAAGGACAAAGCGTCGACCGAGCGGGTTCACTTAATTTTATATTTTGGTTTTAGGGATCACAGTAAAGTTTATTATTGGAAGTATTTTTAACAAATGTTAGAAAACTTGAAATACTGCATGCATAATACTCCGGGTTCGGGTGTTTATGAAGTAATTCAAGGAAGATTTTTTTTGTCAGTGTCGGTTTATTTTCAGATAAAGCCTCGTGTTTAAATACTAAACTTGCCTACATTATTATATAATTTAATTGTGTTTTAAAATTGGATTTTAAGTGTTCGGGTGATACAATAGGTTTCAGTAGTTTTGTATACTGTGTCGAAGTATAGTGTATTATTTTTATATGATCATGTTTGACTAGGATTACGCGCGCAATCGGAAATAGTTGTAAAAAATGTTTAAAAGTAAAAACTAAGTCGAGCAGAATTCCGAAAAGAAAAAGGAACAGGATAGAGAAAACGAAAAAATTCCAAAAATTGAAAATTTCTTTAATAATTCTACGATACAGTCTTCATGTCTACGGGCAAATTAAAGGAAAAGGTGAAAGAGACATCGGTTCGATTTCAACAACCCAGCCACAGCCAGCAGAAGGCGGTTGTATTACCAGTGAAAGTACCCGTGGTGAAAATGATGTATTTGTACATAATAAGATGTCAGTCAATTGGAATCCGGAAATTTGTACTGTAAGTATTAGAAATAGTGATATTTGTCAATATGCTTTAAGCAGTGTGCTAAATAAGAACACGATTATGCATGTATTATCTAGTGAGCCATGTCAATCAAGCGGACCGTTTCCAAAAGATACTGTAACTCAGCGCTCCTTTAGTTCTGACTACTATTATGTCAAAACAAAAACCGAAAAACAACTACACAGCTCCTGGCTTTGTTATACAAAAGTTCGTGGCGGTGTATACTGTGAGGCGGCTCCGTGGCGTAGTAGTATGTGTGTGACTACTACGCCCAAGGTCCCGGGTTCGAATCCCGACACGGTCCGCTTGAAAAATGTTAGGCGAGTAGATGAGAGGTAAAATGGAGGTCTCGTGTGTGAGTGTTGTCACGCACGTTAAAGATCCCTACCTTGCTTGGAACAGCAAGGGTTCGGTAAAATTCAACATTTTCCAGGTAAAAAAAACTCGCATCCTCGCCAATGTAGTACCTTCGGATGGAGCATTGGAAAATTACATGTAAGGTGTATACTGTGAGGCGTGGCCGTGGATCAATGTAGTAAGCGTAAGACTACGGATCCCAAGGTTCTGGGTTCAAATCCCGATACGGCCGACTACTTGAAAAATGGCAGATGAGCATTTTTCACAAATATTACGCCCTTGTTCGGATGAGAGGTTAGATGGAGGTCCTATGTATGAGTGCTGTCACGCACGTAAAAGATCCCTATATTGCCTGGAACGGCAAGGGTTTGGCAAAATTCTAAATTTCCAGGCAACAAAAAACTCGCTTCCTGGCCAATGTAATACCTTCTGGTGGAGCATTGGAAATGTAAAGCACGGTGTATACTGTGAACCTCGCTGGCTCTTTGCTAATACACAAGAAATGTATTTTTAGGAGACTGGTGCAAATGTACAATTAATGACTGGCAAAGTTTAAACAAGAAACTTAAAGAACATAAAAGTAGTCAAATACATATGACTGCATGTTTTGTATACAGCAGCAGAAAAAAGGAAAATAATCTTGAACCTATATTTGAGCAAGAAAACTTATGATGAAAAGAAATTTTGAAAAGAATTTTAGACGTAATAGTCACATTATCAATTTGTATAAATATCAAACACGTAGACAGCAAATCAGAAAATTTTTTAAATATTATTGTTTTGCTAGCCAGATATGATCCACTACTTAAAAGTTATAATGATAATCCGCGCATTAAAACCAAATATCGGAGTCCACTTATCCAAAAAGAATTAATTAGTTAAGCAGCCAACAACGTGCTAAATGAAATTATTGCCGTAGTTCAATTATCCCGTTTTATTCATTAATTATAGACACAATTCAAGACATTCCGAAGGTCGATCGACTATCATTGATGATAAGACATGTGTCAGTGGAGTAGAATCTAAATATTACTATCCATGAAAGTTTTTTAAAATTATACAAATAAGAAGCCAGTCTTCCAACAGTCTATAACATGAAATTAATAAACATTTAAATCGTTTAGATATACCCTCGGGGATATGATGCAGCCGCCGTAATGAGTGGTAAATATAATAGATTGCAGACAAAATTCAAAGAAATGTCACCTACTGCTGAGTATGTACACGGTGCTACTCATAGTTTAAATTTTGTTTTAAACAATTCTGTAGAAAACATCAGAGGCTTGTCTACGTTTTACGGTTTAATTAATACTATCAATATATTTTTTAGCGACAGCCTGCATAGATGGCAAAAATTACGCGAAGAGAACAATGGTTGCAATCTACTAGCAGATAATTGTATGGCGAAGAAGACTCTTAAAAAGGCGTTGCCTCACTAGGTGATTTCTGAGATATGATTCAGTAACTGCAGTAAAACATAACTTTTCTTTTGTGATGAACTGCTTATCCAAATTAAATGTAGTAACCATAAAACAAAATGAAGCCGATCAAGCTAGAGCGTAGTTGAAAAAGATGAACTCTTTCGCCTTCGTCTTATATCCTGCTCTACAATGCAAAATATTGGAACATGTGAATTTTGTATCAAAAGTTCTGTAAAACCCAGAGACTTCTTTAGACAAAGCATGTCGCTTATTAAAAACCGTCAGAGATAATTTTCAATTGTTTTGAAGTAACTTCAGTATGTTTCGAGACGAAAGTGAAAAAATCGCAAGAAGCTGGCGTATTGATATTGCATTTCAAACATGCAGTACAAAAAAAAAATTGATGATGACTAGCTGAAGACACTGTGTTTGATGATCTGGTTGAAAAACTTAGATTCACCGTATACAATGCAGCTCTAGATATCTTGAATACACAAATAAATGTAAGACTTCAGAGTATGAGAAAAGTAATTAATTTCTTCTCTTTTCTGTAACCAAAAGAAATGCTAGAACAAACGGACAAAGAATTAGTTGCAGCAAATGCATTTTTTAATAAATGCGACATAGGTATATCAAACTCGATAGCAACACAAATAATTAGCTTCGTAAACTTAGCCTCCCACTATTTCAAAATGCACAACATAACCACAATTGCCAAAGTGGCCAAATTTCTTTTAGTTGGCAATAGCTCTTTAGCTAGTAGTTTACCAGACCTTTGTATTACGTTTCTCTTGTTTTTAACACTACCGGTTACATCACATCGGCGGAAAAGTTTTTCTCAAAATCAAAGTTAATTAAGTCCTATATAAGAAGTTTGGCTATCTTGTTTGGCATTGAGAGTAAACCTTCTAAAAAGATTAGCCTCGATAGTATGGTGCAAGATTTTGTAAACTGTCGAAAACGCCGTGGACTCATAGAACTATAATTAATAAAAATTTTACTTAGTTTTCAAATGTGCAGGGATGACCAAGGACAAAGTAAATACGGCGTAGGGTGGGTTGCGCCGTGAAGGGAACTAGACTAAATACAAAAGCAAAAACTGACGTTCTTTGCGACAAGTCAAATTTTTGGGATGTCAGATATATACGTTCGCGTATATTCGAGAACAATCTCGTTTAGTTAATTATTGCATTGATAGTTATGAGTAAGTTGCTTTGCCTTCCTTTTTAGAATATAAGCGCTACGTCCGTTTTATTGTAGGTCCATAGTTTAGTACTTTTTTGGATTGTGTTTTGTAAAGTTTTGTATGTGTAGTGCATGCATATAATGAACGGTTCCCGTTGAAAAATTCAAGCATACTGTCTTTATGTTTTAATTTTGGCTGCTTGTATTTGATTGAGTTATCAAAAATGATCATAGAAGCTAGATTGGGTTTGCATCAGTTTTTATGTAATTTTTATAATGTAATAATGATACATGGATATAAGATATCACAGCTACAATTTAGAGGAGGCTGTGGCAGGGGGCGCAGCACTTCTAAGTTGCGCCACTACTTAAACATATTGAAGGAAAAAACACCCTACTACGTTAAAGAGTAACCGACTGTGGACTACTTTCTAGATTAACCCATATATCATACTAAACAAAAAAACATGATAACTTATAAAAAATTATGAATAAAACAAGAAAACTGAAATAATAAAATCGTTTACTTTACTACTTTCACTATTTATTGAAATTTTTTCTAGGTGCTTTAAAGGGCTATTTTCTACTCACAAAATAATCGATAGAAAAGTTGAAATATAATTTTTACTTTTAGAATTCTTAATCGACTGATAGCGGTTTTGGGCATAAAGTATTTATATATGGGTTTTGTATTTTGTATTTCCCGATCTGTTTGCACAGGTACTTTTAGAGGTAATTTGGATCGAAAGCACACGAACAAACACTATATTGAAAACTTCGACGTATTTTGCCTTTGGCTGTGGTCCGTCTTAAAGTGCACACGGTATCAATCGTTTTCGCCAGTGTCTACAATCCTCCGTCGCTGTCGTGCACTTGACAACGTATGACGTATGTAGGGTGCAAACCTGCATTACTTGATAGTTTAAAATATGTGATTAGCGACTAAAACATGTACAAGTGATTCTCAAAATCGCAGTGCGGGTTTTGAATAGTGCAATATCTCTTCTAAGTAGCAAGTAACGGAAAAATGGAAGAGCGTCTCAAAGCAGTTTTTGGCAAGCAACAAAGTAAGTTTAAAAATTCATATTTTGTGCCATTCCTTTGAAAACGATTATAACCGTTTATCAGTTTAATAGTTTTTGTATTAGTATATCCCACCTATAGAGAGAGGTTATTTCGTTAAAACAAATATAAGTTTTTAGCTTACTTGCATTTTCGATCTAACAAAGGATTAATTTTGCATCTCATATTGTTCATACTCAAGGTTTGCCAATTCATTATGGCGGTTTGAAAGGTTAGAAATGATATCAGCAATGAAACTATATATTCTAAAATTATTTCAGGTTTTGATTCCTTTGTTTTGATTAACAATGTATCACGTTGGCGCCTATGTCCTCATCATCTGAGCACGAAGACGTTCACTCAAAAATGTGTGCAAAAAAAACTGGAATGTCCTTACTTGTAAGTCTAACAAATATTTCCTGTTAATTCCCCTTTCTGAATTGTGCCAAAGATGCCTTGACTTGTTTAATGAAACAAAGAATTTTTTTATTGGGTACTTTGTAATTACCATCCAAAGAATTAACATGTAACTTCAGGGTGTTAGTTTCCTTGAAGAATAGGTATTGAACTGGCTGCAATTAATTAATATACTTTGAATTGTACTTTACCAGCTTGGTTGTGTTTAATTTTTGAAACACCCTGGTTTCCATTAAATCGACAAGTTTATGTTGGACGAAACCATGTCTATTTAGAACAGTTAGTCCAAGGAGGATCTAGTAAAAGCAAAATACTCCAAGAGATAAAGACTTTTAGCGGTGTTCGTGTTATGTACAGTCAAAAGTCATTTTTCAAATATTTATGATCAAAATTATTGAAACTAAAACCTACAGTTACTATAAGTAAATGAATATTTTTAATTAACTGAATTAAATTTATAAACCTACACGCAGTAAGTTCTTGTTATTAGGTTAAGAAATTAGATAATATTCTTATTACAATAACGTTTTCTATTATGTTAAGTATTTTGTGATATATTTCGTTTATAAATTTTTTTTTAAGAATGTTTATATATATATATTACTCATATTTAGACCAGGGTAGAAAATTAAATAATCACATCAAATAATTTTAATCACCGTGTAGAAGCTTTGGGAAAAGATACATAACTCGCGTTATTAAATAAAAGCGTGAAGCATAAAAATTCATTCGTTTCATTAAACATAAGAGATTTAAATCATGTACAAGACGCTTTATATCAAAAGAAACAGTATTAAAAAGCTCCACATGTAATTTAATTATTCCTAATAAGGAAACAAATGGAAATTACGTGCAAAATTTATATTAATTAACCCTATTTTAAGTAACCGGTATTAAACAAAGTGTACACATAATAATTAATATTTAACTTGTATTCGCTAAAATGAAAGGATAGAAGTCAATTTTAATTGGAGTTAATTAAACCATTATTAATAATAAGCATAAAAGTCTGTGAAAATCCAAGATTATAATACCAGAAAATAAAGCTCTGAGAATTAATATTATGTTTGAACACCTGCGTAGTTTAAATATCACGTACGGCGAAAATTTTGTAGATAACAAATGGTTTCAGAGAATCTTGTAGAAACCGTCGCATAATAGTTACGAGAAATGCTAAAGGTGGGTTATTTCACACTCCACATGGACTAAAATAATCGATAATAAAGAATATCAATTTGCATCAATAAGAACAGGTTAGATAGAGACAGATAATATGCGCAAGACCGAGACACATATAGTAAAAGGCGTGAGTAGAGCAACGTCATGGGGTTGCGATTGGTTGAAAGTAAAATGCAAAATTTGAGAGGTAAAAATAACATTTCTTTATAAAAGTCAATTAGTTATTTCCAGACTTTGCGTGCCGTGTTGAAATTTCTGAGATTTAACTGGGGTGAGTACTAAATTCGTAAAAAACCGACGCGCGAGCGACGGAATGGGAACATAGCATGAGAAATTCTTAAGAATTGTCTGTTTTGAGGACAAAAGCGACGTGCCGGCTATCCGCTATATATACCGGTGGTAATATGAATTTCGTTCTCTTAGACTTTTGACTATTCGATGCGTTAAAAGCTCTCTTACATCTGCGACTTGATTCAACGCGTTAAACAGTGTTTTTTTAGTGTGATAGAATAATTTAAAGTTTGCTCGTATATTTTGGTGATGTAAAACAGTTTGTTCTTTACGTGCTAACATGAATATACTTTAGTGCACTTAGATACAAGGTAATAAAGTTTAGTATCACAGTACCAATTGGTAAAATTTACTACGACAAATAAATACACAAAAGTAGGCAGTTTTGGCGTATCTTGGTGAAAGAAGTATGAATTTCTTTGTTATTTTTCGGGGGTATTAATACTTAAATGGTGCATAAACGTGTCTGGATCCACGAAACAAGGGTCAGTTATACACAGATTAGTTCCGGAAAAGCCCTGAAACAACTTTAAATAAATGGTGATGGAGATAATTTTTAAAGCGTTGAGAATCAGAAGCCGTAAATATAACCCAGTTGGAATGGTGTGATTAACAAAAGGGACGATGTACATTGAAGCTACGAGTGCAAGTAACCTTCAGGTAAATTATAGTATTTTGTTTGAACTTTGAGATTTTTGTGTGTGTTGAATAACTTTATAATTGATTTACTCAAAATGGACAGTAGTGAAATGGTATTAACAATAATATTTTAATTTTAAGGTGAAATTTGCTTGTTTAAGTAGAAAGGGGTATTTAGTATTGATGTTCTGGATTATGATGAAAATTTAGAGTATGTCTTTGAGCTCAATTAGACGAACCTGGTTAATTAACGTAAAGGGGTGGTATATGCTCCCTTTGTACTCTGCATATATTGTTATAGTAATTAGTAGGCATCCTACAAGGACTTTAATTCTGGATGCACATTAAAATGATAATAAATTTAATTTTGAAATTTTCCGATATTAAAATTTATGCTGAATATTAATTTTGAAATTTTAATGTATTGTGAATATTGATGTAAATAGAGTTGACGTTGATGTTTGTGGTAGGAATGTGTTTGTTTTTTTATGTATGAGGATGAAAGCTATCTAGAGGAGCAGCCGAGGCGATTAACAGAAGAAAGTCAATGGACCAACACAGTTAAGGTAATGAATAGCTTTTTGTAGGATTCACAGCATTCTTGACATCCAATTCGTAGGGGCTCGATTCGAAAAGCGGAGTACCCGGATTTTGGTGGTTTCACAGCATACATGGCGCCCAATCTGTGGGGCTCGAATGTTTTTTTTAAGGGCCAGTTCCCGATTCAAATACATGGATCACAGCAATATATATATATATATATATATATATATATTTATATGAAAACGCCTTTGTATAGTAGTTCAATTTTGGTATTATTCAGAACTAGTGTAAAAATAATAGTTTCAATTTTGTTGTAATAAACTATTTTGCAATTACCTAAAGGCGAGATTAAAATTCAGATAATTAAACATTTGCTTTTGGAAACGTCCTTATAGCTAGTAATTTTTAAGTAGGTACACTAAGGTTATTATTATTCATGTTTGTTTAGGTCTGAATTACTTTAGTGATTTCAGGCTTTGGGATCCTTGCGTTATTCCTTAAAAACCCTAAAAACCCTTGTAGTTCAAGATTCGGTGGCGTTTAAGATACTTCCCGATTAAGACATTTTACACACGATTGCATTTCAGGACTCTCTTCAAACACTTACACCACCCGTTCCACTGAGTTAGCCGGCAATCATTCTTGTTAGTACAGCCAAGGTTTTCGGTACTTTACCGAAATAGAATTTTAGCAGGGTACTTTATTGAGTTTTTCTATGGATTACCAGCTAGCTTTTCAGGGACCAAAACTGTACGTAGTAACTTTCTGTGGTGCGGAAATCTATAGTTAATCGAGTGTTTGGGAGGATCATTGTTAAGTATACGAGGTAGAGGTGATGAGGATTTTCACTCAATAAAGCGGTGTATTTATGTAAACAGTCAAATATAAATGTTGGCAAACTATAGTTTGTAATGTTCATAAAACCTTTTTGTCCACGGCTGCATCAAGCTTGGCTTCAAATGTGAACAGCTGAAAATTGTTAGTTGTCAATGGTAAATTTTTGAGCCAAATTTCATAGATGTAACCTGTACGTTATTCCAGTTTTATAGATCAAACAAACCACAACTGAGTAATTTATAAAATGTCCGGGGTTTATAAAATTTACGTACCCGTTAAAGAAAAGGTTTAAGATATGTTATTGCCAAAAATGGAGAATGACATATTACGAAAAATGTTTTTTTTAATTTCACTTAAATATTTCAGTTAGTAAAACATTAAATAGCAAAAAACGCAAAGCTGATGAGAGTTCACGATCCATACAGGTATGAATAAATAAAACTGACAGGTTCATTCGTTTGAATGCATAGATGTACTCGTTAACTCATAACTGATGCTCTTGCAAATCAAAAAGCATTCGTTGTAAATGCTGTCGTCTATTTTAATTAAAATTAATTAAATTAGCGAACTTAGTACGAAGTGCATCAACTGAAAAATTATTATTCAGGAGCATTCTTGTTTTGACTTTAGAAAGAAATTTAATACGCTATTTTTAGTCACGTCAGTTAAACCTGAAACGTTAAAATTAAACAAAGCGAATCTCTATGAATTCATAATGAACTTGGAGCTCATTTGTATTATTTACCTATATACAGTAACTTTTACAATAAGCTTCAACCAATTAGGGCTTCATTAGGAAGTTTCTGCAAAAAGTTTTGAGTTTTCATTCCGTTTATTCATTAGACAATAGCGTACATATACATTATTTTAAGATGAAATTGTTTTGTAAAGACTGAAAGAACGTTTTCACAATATTGCGCTCGCTGCATATGAAAATACATAGTAATTATTTCAGAAAATGTGTAGCAAAACAATATAGCTTTTTAACATACGCCGTAATCCTTACATTATGTTAGGAAAAAAGTAAGCATTACTAGAAAATTAAAAAGTTTTTCCAATAAAAATTTGTTTGTATATTTGCAATAGATAATAGTTGGGACCAGTTATAGCCACTTTTACTGCAAGTAATTTGTTATTTATACCTATATACCTATACCTATACTTAACAACAAATGACTTTTTATAAATAACATAACTACAATACACTAGAATGCTGAAACATAACATTCCCACTATTAAATTCTAGATTTATCATTATACTAATTATCAGTGGTTCTCAAAGTAGTCCCTACGTACGTATCCTCAAGGGCGCTTGTGACTGCTGAAAAGATCTATCGTAAATTAAAATTAATTTGCAAGTGTATGCACAAGAATGAACGCCTTATTTAGGTTTAATTTACAATAAATTAATTGTAACTTATCTTCATTATTCTGAAAGTGAAAGTAATAAATAGATTGATCAGTATTTTTAAATTCAAATATGGATATAGGTGCATAAAATATAAGTAATAATAAGCATCGCAGGGTGTGTTTGACCAACCGCGAGTCCATCTATTTATCAAGTTCTAGTTGACTTTTAACAAAAATATAAATTCGATCCGCAATAACCTGTATGTAATTCGCAGTATGTTACTGTTTTTATTGAACCACGATACATATGCCTTATTTACCCCACAGTGAGTAGACTATATCTTTAATTAGTACTAGTGTATCTCGACTTTTGAACAGCTAGCAATGATATGTGTGTTGGTGTATAAATGTTATCTCCAGTAATATAATCAAACGTCATAGTGCCACCACGTATAAATAGGCAACTACTACATAGAATTGTGGCCATATTCTGGTAGTGACGTAAAGAGATCTTAAAAGTTGACTTTACAACATGAGCTAAGGTAATAACTGAATGATAATATATCCCATCTACAAAAATTTATTATTAATCAATTATCAACAAAAAACATTTTAGTAGGTTCTAAAGCAAGAAACGTTAAAATGCCAAATATCAACTGCTTAAATACAATTTCTGTTGTCATTTCAATGTGTTTAGCAAAAAATGTGTTTTGTATTTTTTTGGTAGTTCTATTTTATAATCCAGCATTAACATGAAAGAATTAAGAAATTATGCTTCGCCTTTGAATGCTATAGAGTTGAGGAAAATATGAAGATCAACTTTAACCTAAAAACCTACTTAAAGTGTTTGTGGACTAGTTGGGTTTCATCTAAAGAGAGATTATAATACGTAAATGTAGAAAACATCCTTTCCTAAATATGGAGAAAATGGACGTCATCGTATCTTTAAACATAAGCCAAGGAAAAGTGCACAAGTTCTCTGGACACTAAAACGTGACTACATATGCTATGGTACAAAGTCAAAATACTACATATGCATCTAGTAAGCACATTCAAAATTCAGGCCACCGTACTGAACCATAAATCAACTACATTTCCTTGATCCAAAAAGGGCCAAGTACTTTAAGCAGTATCAAAACTACCTCAAGTCGTCGAGGAGTAGTTATGGTAACAATCATAGTTTGGTTTGCCTAACGTTCAGAACCTGAACTTTTAACAAAACAAACATACGATATTAATGAACAAAAATCGGGTAGGCAGCAATAGTAATGCGGTAGCTCTAGGTGGTAGTGAAGGAATCTCGTTACTAGCCAAAAATTCTCAAAAGCTATATAATAAAACAAAAGAATTCACAGTGTAGAGTGGGCTGATTCACTATAACAACCAAAACTCTCTCGGAAATAAGCACATCAATACATGTACTTAGCTGTATTCGAAACTATTAACCGAAAGAAATACATTCATTAATTAGCATATATAAATACACATATGAGATACTTTAGTCCGCCCATAATAAAGAAAAACGTCGTTAATAAATTAATCCTAATAATCTCAGACTGACCAGGAATATAAAAATGAGTTCATACACGGAGTACCATACGTGATACATACACTTCAATAATTAGAATAGCAACCATAGATTTATGTGGATAAAGTTATGACTATAAATGCCATGCTTTTACTTTTATTTAACAAACTATATTAAATGGTAGATGTAGTTTTAAAAATTTAACATTTATAGTGTACACTAGAAGCGGTTTGTAGTACCTACGGGACTACTTTGGGCGCCACTACTCGCTTTGCGTCCCGCCCTTTCTTCGACCCGCCTTTTCTTTGTCTCGTCATCTCCCAGCCCCGCTCTCTCTTCACCCCACTCTCTCTACGCCCCGCCCTCTCTCCGACCCGACTTCTCAGCGCTCCATCCTCTCTTCGCCCCGCCCTCGCTTCGTCTCGCCCTCTCTGCGCCCCGCGCTCTCTACACCCCGCGCACTCTACGCCCCGCGCTCTCTACGCCCCGTGCTCTCTAGGTCCCGCGCTCTCTACGCTCCGCGCTCTGTACGCCCCGCGCTTTCTACGCCCCGCGCTCTCTACGCCCCGCGTTCTCTGCGCCCCGCGGTCTCTACGCCCCGCGGTCTCTACGACCCGTCCGCACTCCGCCTTAGTAGAATTCATTAAACAACTTTGAGCGAATCAAGATTACTTCGCCTTAGTAGACTGTCGAAATCACTTTGGGGAGTCGATCGGATCAAGATCACCTTGCCTTAGTAGACTTCGTCAAAACCAATTCGGAGAGTCCATCGGATCAAGATCACTTCGCCCTAGTAGACTTTGCCGAAAACACTTCGGAGAGTCGATCGGATCAAGATCACTTCGCCCTAGTAGACTTTGTCGAAAACACTTCGGAAAGTCGATCGGATCAAGATTACATCGCCCTAGTAGACTTTGTTGAAACCACCTCAGAAAGTCGATCGGATCAAGATTACTTCGCCGTAGTAAACTTTGTCGAAACCACTTCGGAAAGTCGATTGGATTAAGATCACTTCGCCCTAGTAAACTTTGTAGAAACCACCTCGGATAGTCGATCGGATTAAAATCGCTTCGCCCTAGTAAACTTTGTCGAAACCACCTCGGATAGTAGATTAGATCAAGATCACTTCGCCCTAGTAGACTTTGTCGTAATCACTTCGGATAGTCGATCGGATCAAGATCACTTTGCCCTAGTAGACTTTGTCGTAATCAATTCGGGGAGTCAATAAGATCAAGATCACTTCGCCCTAGTAGACTTTGTCGAAATTACTTTGGGAAGTCGATCGGAAAAAGACCAGTTCGCTCAAGTAGACTGCGTTAAAATAATTTGAAGGAGTTTATCGGATCAAGGTCACTTTGCTCAAGTAGACTGCGTTAAAATGATTTCAAGGAGTTTATCGGTTCAAGACTTCTTCGCCTCAGTAGACTTTGCCGAAAAATCAATTGGGAGTTGATCGGACCAAGGCCACTTCGTTCTAGCACACTTCGTTAAAACGACTTGGAGTAGCCTAGCGTATCTAGACCACTTTGGCCTAGTAAATTTCATAGAAAGAATTAAAAGCTATATACAATGTAAATAATGGAAATACAGCTTATAAATATTTTACAAACATAGCATTCGATGGGTTTTTTTAGCAATGTGAACAATATTAGTTACGTAAATATAAAAGAGCAACGGATAATATATACAGTGGTTTAATAATGGATTGTAATAAACAGTAATTGTAGAAAGCTTAACCAACTGTTGTTTAACAACTCAAGTCATGTTTCTGAACGTACCGTGGTCTGCAAAGTTATTAAAATCAGCTGATCGTTTAGCTTAATGTAAGTGCTAAAATACCCTTGTAAATACATTTACAGCTAATTTAGGCAATTATTGGTTTTACCTTCTCAGCCTTATTTTTACGAATCAACTCCGTGATGCCTCTATTTAAAAGTGTATAAGTTTTGTTTTGTGTGACGAATAAAATAGAACAAATAAAATCCATACATGCTAACCAATCAAAATTAAGCAATATTGATTAATTGGTAATGTAGCCAATGTTACATATGTGCCAATGTTACATATGAGCATGTTCTTAATAACGTGTTTGCTAATTGCAACTTATCTTAAACATAACCTTTGGCTAAAGTGCAGGCAACTAATGTAGGTGAAAAAGAACGTTTCATATGCCGCAGCATGCGTTTAACATTTCTCAATTTAAATACAGAAATGAGTGTAAGACGTATATGTAACCGGTATTGAATGTAGGTATTACGCTCAGAAAGTTTATGTTTCAGCACATATTTGGTATTTTATAAGGATTTTTAGTTAATGCAGGTAACTGTTTATTTTTATCTTTTATGCCATACCTTTACAAAACTACACCATGCGGCCTCGCGCCTACCATGTATTAGGTATGCTCGTTAAAACAAAGTTGTCAATTACTCTTAATGTAAATAAGTAATAATTAACTTATGTATACAGTTGTATAGCGTTTTTAAATTTTGATTGAGTATTTTTTCCGTTGGATGTTAATAACATTTCAACTAAAAATAGAAAAGTATTTGTATTTGTGATTATGAATACTTAAGTTGAAAATGCGTACGTATTTTTTCAATTGTTTTGATTCTTGACTTTAGATGTTTGTTAAAGTGAATGTAATCATGAGTGGATCCTAAAGAAATAAATATCAAAAGAATGCAGGACCTTTCCCACGTCTGCATTTAAGAGAAATAAAATATAGAACAAATTAGAAACCAAAACGCTGGAAATGTTAAGGTTGTCAATTACTGTTTATGTAAATAAGGAATAGTGAACTTATTGTTGACCGTTATATAGCGCTTATAAATTTTGTTTAGCTATTTTAACGCATATTAGATGTTAATATAAGCGAATACGTTTTTGCAAGTTGGACAATATCAAAAAAGCAAAGCGTTGCAAATGGTTTTTAAGTAAAATATAACTTACAATTTAGAGATTGTAGACTGCACTGAAGCATATGAAAAAAATGTGTTGGTTTAATTTATGCGAATTGTTAAATAAATGCTATTTATTCCCTGTTTAAAAAAGCAATACAAAATTTAAAAAAAAAATAAATTTTACTGGGCATTGAACCGCCAATGTTATAAATGGTAGCCAAAGATGATAGCCCTGCGATATCGAGGTGACGTTTATTGAAAATGGCGTTGGTTGTATACTTGCCTTGCAAAACGTCACATAAGAAATACATCGCTTTAGGAACAAATTACGCTCTATTGTAATCGTTAGGCTAATTTCGTAAGCAAACGTCAAATGTAATATTTAACTATTTCGGGAAAAAATAACCCGTGTATATTAAAAAGCGATGTTTTCGTGCAATAATAATCAATTATCGGTACTAATAAGCGATATTAGAAGATTTGTAAGGTTAAATTTTAGGAATTTTAAAAAAAATGTGTAATCATAGATTTTGAAGGTACATATTCGTTCGTATACGCCGGCTTTCGTTATCCGTGTTTGATGTTTGTCGAATTAATTTTACAAACTGTAATAAATGTTTTAAGAAAATACCATAGCACCAGCTTGCAAACCGTTGATAATTCAGGTTATAGGATACGGATAGTGTTATTTGGTATGTATTAGAGATTTTTTAGAGGCCTGATAACAATTTTAGAAACCAACTCGATTTTCCATCTCTCTCGTACCAACGCTAACTGACGTGTTGCCGATCTCGTCGCACGGCTCGTTCGGCTTTTGAAATCGGAAATTTTTGAGGCATCCGAGCTTTTTAACACGTAAGCAAATACGTCGCTGCAGATTCATCTTTTCCCGGAAAACCCTTATTTCTCACCTATTTATAGGTTTTTCGCGATAAAAAGCGGCCTATGCAACGCACGCAAAAATTCTTCACCGAACCACGACCCGCCCGCGTCCCCAACTCGGAACCCCTCGGACGCAAATCCCGAAAAGCGATTGATTCGCGCCTCTCAACTTTAGCACAAAGACGGGCTAACAAAACTTATAGTTTTAGATGAGTCCTCAACAAAATAAACCTTCTTAACGGTAATTTTGATAACCTTCCGGTTTATGCAACTAGCCGCGACTCAAGTCGGATGAGTGTAATGCAAGCGTACACAATAATAACGAATGAACTAGTTTTGTCACATTATATTCTAATAGTACATATCTTAACTTGCAGTACGGATCAGGCCATAAACATTGTCAGGGTCTCGAGCTAATACCCTCTAAACATACTTTACTAAACGAGTGTTATAATTATGCTTGTATATATTCCACCTAAATTGAATTATTACGGCACACTGCGTACGTAATTGAGGTATCCTTTTCTTGTTATCCAGACAACAATATATATTTATTGCTAAATTTAACAATTTAAGTACTCAACAAACGGGACTGCATTTATGAGTTTGTGTTAATAAACAACCTCGTGTAGAACTACTAAAAATTGTTACTCCACCACAAAAGCATTAAAAATCGGCACGATAATTATACAACCTTATTAACCCTGATCTACATCACGAATCCATGTTGCGTCTCTTCATGCACCTGTAAAATTTATCAAATAATAGGAAAGGGGTGCGCGATACGCCTCTTCGATTAATATCATTATCTACAAGTTAAAATTAAATACCAAATAAATACAGGAACGGACTTGGGGATTATTTTTTTAAGTTTAATAAAATTAACAGAACGTAACATGTGTTCAAATTTTTAATCCCAGAAGTTAACGGGACTAATAGACTTGCGCATTACGTAAAATGTTACAACAAATTTGAAATAATCTTTATATAATTGCCCCGGCCAACGTTTTTATACGATTTAATGTAAAAGGCACATTGTGTACTTCGACCACTGCTTCATGTTTACTAAATATATTTAATGACGATGAGTACTATAACCTCAACATAATAATTATACAATCGTCAAATAAAAAATCAGTCATTAAATTTGCCGGCTTCAGTGACTAAATCGGTATACCCTCTAGCGATTTAAATATTGTTAGCACTCCGGTAAACGAAGCTCAAGCATCAACTTATTCAACGCAAAATTGTCGTTTTTTATAAAATCTAAAATTTGCGATTTTTAAGCATTGAAATACTGCAGTGACTTGTTACCTAACAATTTATTAAAATATCTTAATTTAAGAAATTTCATGTCATGGTCATTTTTGAGAACAAATAAGCTTTGAAATACATAAAGATAATTGAACTATGGTGTTGGTATTTGCGCATATGTTAACCGTATTCTTTAGTATTTTATATTCACAGAACGTTACTGAGTAATCTAGTCTACCAAATTATTTGTAGTTGCAGTATCACCTATGTAGGCCACGCTAATCAGTGTATTAAAAATTGTTTCACCCAACACAATAGTGATGCAGGTTACAGAAGGCCACCTGCAAATCAACAGAACACGTACATAAAACTAAACACATATTTAATAACACTGACACAAAAATCCTAGAAATAAAATCAAAATACAAAGATCCCTTATTTCTGGAGCTTTACATATTCAACAACAAACTAATGGCCTTAATGAAAAATTAGACTCTCAACCTCTAAGTACAGTTTATTCTTTGCTATATTCTTTAAATAATAATAATTCCTATACCTTTTTTCTACACATCTGTTTAATTCTTCTCCCACTATACAGAAATTACTAATATCCTTAAAAATTTTGAATTTTTCCCAGTTGTTTGCTTTTGGCTTTTAGATACTTTATCTATAGCAAGAAACATATCTAAAAGACAAATCTTTAGTAGATAAAATCATTGTATTCTCCTTCCTTATTGGTTAGTTATATTTCAATATTATAACTTTTCAAATATCAATCATTCACATCTATTCTTACTTAATACTAACTTAATGTTTTTATCTGTCACACTGACACATAATACCGTATTCAATGTTTATTATAAATTATTTTTATTAATTACATTAAACGTAAGTACTTTATAGTAATGTCGGTTTTCCTGTTGTTTGTTAATTGCAAATTTTAGCTCATGGTTACCGATTCATACAATCCGAAACGTTGATGTTTAATAACAGATTATTCACTGATCACTGATTTTTATCGGACACCTTTATCCCAGATCGATCTTCCATCAATATTATTATTATTATTATTATTATTAATATTATTATATATATATATATATATATATATATATATATATGTATGTATATGCGCAATACATGACGACGAATCTAGAGGCTTACTAATATAAAATACACTTAGGTTGAGAATAATATGGGTTGTGCATTTACTATTAATCTCTACATTTGATGTGCATTTTTGAAGTTTATAATTTTACAGTCGCGACGTTACATATCAATTTGAAATTTAGTTTATACGATCGTGGCAATGGGAAATTTCTTATTAGGGCACAGGTGGCGCTTACATTGCTCTTTATGTAAAATGCCCCAAAGTTTCTTTGCCAGCTGTATTTATAACTCTTTTCTCAAGCAACTGTTTTTGCTTCTGTAACAGAGCTCTACAAGGGGAACAAAGATCTTCGCTTATAGAAGTTCGTATAAAGTTATATCCAGAACTAATTGTATTATTGCATTTTTGTATTGATTAAAGATAAGCTGATTATCTATTTTTCTATTCAAATGTTATACAGTGTATCTCTTTAGCTGTGTATATCGCTAGCTGAAAAGAATTTGCAAGAACGCTTTAATATTATTAGCGGTTATGAGCATTCCTAATGTGTTTAAATTTCCGCAATTTTTTAAATTTCAGTACACTTTCTAATTCTATATTTTCAGAATGAGGATCATATAACACGTTCTTTACGTGAAACTAAGTCGGGGTACAAAGTATCTTGTAAACACTTTGGCGGGGTTAAACGTCGACCGTTGGTGGCTGCGGGGAATACATGAAACTTGAATCATCAGGGGTTTTAAGGTAATTAAAAGGTAACCAACGTAAAAACAGCTGAAAGAAAAATATTTGTAATGTAATACCAAATAAAACTCGATAAACTTGAATAATACCATTGCTATATTCAAAATTAATGTTTTCAATTTGTAAACGTTAACATTTATATGTTTGCATATAAATAAAAATAAGGTTCGTGAAACTAAACAATTTAATACTTTGTAGTATTTAAGTTATTCTAACATTAATAAATATTTGACTCTAGATTATTATCGTGAGGTCGTTCTTAAGCAAAAGAAACACAATATGGTTCGAGTCGTAGAACTTGTTATTAAGGTACCAAAAATGAACAGGAACTTCATGAAACCCAATTAAGTAAAAGAATAATTTTAGTAAGATCATTCACTTACATGTGATTGCTAGATAAAATAATAGATAAGATATAGAGATACAATTTGATTACTTTATCAAACAGGAACTAATAGTAAGTAAAGGCATAATTTTTAGTAAGATTTACTTACTTATTTGTAATTTTTAGCTTAAATAATAGATAAGATATAAAGATACAACTTGATTACTTTATCAAAAACAAACTAATAATTTCTTTTATGTAGGCAAAAAACATGAACGTACCTGTGAGCACGGTATGAAATACCACGCGTATAGTTGATTATATCCAAAGACAGCTGTGTTCACCTTTAACCATAAGTGAATTTAAAGCATAGTGTGGGTTCACCATTTGTACTGATGTCACTTCAGGCAAGGTAAAATTGCATCTTCATAATTCCAAGAAGCTAAATTAAAGCTGATATGGAAATTACAAACGTGGCATAGAAATGGTTGTTGTACTTAAAGTTATATTTAGTTGAAGCTTCTGTGCAAGACACAAGATAGAATACTCATTTTAAAATCTTCTGAATTATTCTTGTGCGTAGCAGTTATATCTCGGACATAGGTAACCGGTTCATTCAACATAAACACGATAACGGGCAAAACCACTTCGCAAGACCCTTTTTGCTTAAAGCTGAACATCACTTTGCTCAGTAAAAAAAGAGGCATGTTCCGCACAAACATACTCAAGATAAGACTCCGGAGGAAGTGCTCGATACAACGCGTCGTTAACATTTCAAAAATCAGAAAGTGGGTTATTAATATCATCTTCAACTCCTGAATTGTCAAGAATCAATACTACACCACTTGTGTATTAAGGAAACTAAGACGAATAAAACTAAACAAAGATTAACCTGTGACTTCTAAATATAACTCTGAAATATAGTATAAGAGATTTTGTAACAGATAGCTTGTAAACAAAATGAAATTTTATTATTTGTTTAACAAAAAACAAAGCATTCATTCTGTATGACTTTTCATACTAAGGAAGCTTATGTAATTTATCATAAGGGAATATTAAATTTCTACAAGTAATGTTGGTTGCAGACAATTTTTATAGACAAGACTTTGTTTTAAAGAAAAGATTTTAGTCTTCACAGCTGTAACATGCACAATGAAAAACTGGCATGGTACAAGCTACACAAATAATATTAGCAAGTTGTTTATGGCTTCATTGTTTCGAACGGGTAAAAATGTTTGAAATTTGGTTGTTTCTTTAATTTGGATGCTATAGAGCTTTGTGCATCTGCAAAGTATTTTACACGTAGTGACTTGGATTTATTTACTAAAATCATGCTTGAAATAAAAGAATATTACAGGATTCGTTAACGAATCAAACGTTGTTCCTTCCATGTCGATATATTATTAACACAGAAAATTATTTTGACTCATATTTATCTCTAATACTGCATGCGTGTCCCGCGCAATGTATAAAATCGCTACTTAATGCTAATTAATAGTTGGCACATAACTGTTTAATTATGTAAATGACATGCATTTAAGAGCAGTATAGTATTTAATCGCTTTGTATAGAATGTTCAAGTAGGCAGCCAAAATTTAAAATTGGATTTCGTATCCTCTGCCATTAGACAACATATCTGCGAATTTACTCAAACTTAATTATTTCTGTCTATATTTAATTTAAGATTTTTTGAGAAATCATCATAGCTTAATTAAGCTTGTGAACTATTTTTGAAATTACGACCTTATAGGGCGCATGTGAATTTTATACAAATCTGAAAACTCAGGGTATTTTTTTTAAGAATATAGTTGAATCGTTTGTATATAACTTTTTGCACATCTTACTTTATCATAATGCAATTGTTATTACTTTTGTTAAACGGAACTTTCCAATTTATAAAATATATTTACTAATTAATAAGAGCTCCGTACTTAAAGGAATTTTTCTTACATTTTACCAGAAAATATCTAGACCAATTTATATTAAAACTATTTCAATTAAGGGGCACGGGTAGCAGATACAGACAGAGCTAGAAAACACGGAATGGAGGATTTTATTTCAGCTGATCCTTGCCAGTTTGACCATGCCGCTTTGTTTAAGCTTCTTCAAAATCTTACTTTAGAATATAGGCTCAACGATCCATACAGCTCTTTGGTAACCACGGATTTCAAAATATAATGAATAATTAATAAATCCAATTTTAGGGTTGGTTTAGTCCTGGACAAGTTTTTGTATTAGACGAATATTGCGCTAGATATGGAGTACGTGGCTGTTATAGACATTTGTGTTATCTATCTGATCTTCTCGATAGAGCAGAGAAATACCTTATGATAGATCCAACTCTTATACATTACAGTTTTGCCTTTTGTGCAAGTCACGTCCATGGAAATAGGTATGTACTTAGTAGCATTAGAGCTAGATAGTTGTTTTGATAGCTTGTCAAGAATTCCATTTAGGCCCGATGGAGTTGGAAGTGTAACTCACGAGGAAAAAGAGAAATTTCAAGAAGTTAAAGAACGCCTTCGTGTCTTATTAGAATATCAGATAACAAATTTTAGGTAAGTTGTCTAGTATACCACTAGGTACTTTATTAATAGTATTATAGGTACTGTTTTCCGTTTGGGAGACCAGAAGGATCACTTAAAGCAACCCTTTCGTTATTGGAAAGAGTGCTTATGAAGGATATTGTTACTCCAGTGCCTCCGGAAGAAGTTCGAATTATGATTAAAAAGAGTTTAGAAACTGCAGCACTAGTGAATTATTCAAAACTATCGCAAGAAGCAGAAGTTGAAGGTTTGATTATTATTAATTATATTGTGTGGTTGCTTGCGTACTGACTATGTGAGGGACAATAATATTCTTACATGAAACATTTTAATGAATACCTATTTTGAATTTAGTATTTACAGCATCTGTTATAATAAATGTTAATATCCACTGCTTTATGAAAAATAATACTAACAATTTGTAAAATTCTCTCGGACATTTCAAATAGTGTCACAGAATAATCTGTAATAAATGTTTTTGGAGTGTCAATATCTTGCAACCAAATAAAGACAGAGACGTTTATGTAACCAGTTTCCATAATTTATCTTTAATACATTCCCAGTAATTTCTATCATCCCATATTTCCTTCCGAATAAAAGCTCTTTTTTTTAGCTACCGTTAGGCAAACCAGCATGTTTAGCTATGACGTTGCTGGAATTACGTAAGGTTTAATTTCGTTGGATCCTGTGAAAGGACACCCTTTAATATACTAATTTTCGAAACAAATCATTTCATTAGAACTACAGTGTTGTGCTGTTAGAGAAGAAATATAACAATTTCAAATATGTGCTTCAACGAAGCCAGTACCGATCAAATATACAAAATTAAGAACTTTAGGATCGCACCTAACAACGAGTATTAGCTTTAGTAGTGTATGAGGTCAGAAAGTATTCCTAAAATCTAATTCTATCATCTTTCCTTAAGTTTAGTTTATCATTCCAATCAATCTGCATGAAAACAGAAAATTGCGTACCATAATCCAAATGTACCTTAAGCAAATATACAATGAGTTCAAGAAAAACTCACTATGAGTATCTCCAAAATGAAAAGAAATACGAAACCGGTTAAAAAAAAAGAAGTAGTGTAATTAGAAGGAGTAATGAAATTACTGTAAAAAGCTATTGAGGCTATTCTCAGTTCTTGAAGCCTACATCAATAAGGAATTCTGATAATTCTAACATCGCAGCATAATTGCATAGAAACAGAGCGCAGTATTTTAACAAATATCTAGAGCAAAACAGGTCTCATAAAACCACATTTAAGAACTTACCATATCAATTTAAAAGCATACGGTGCATTTCAGAAACCGCAAAAAACTTACAATAAAAATATGGTCAATAATGTCTGGTTGGTTGTTTAGGAAAATCCCGAAATTTGTATACTGTAAATCAAACAAGCAATTAGAGGTAGCCCACTCGAGGGTACATTTTATTTTTTAGAAATTGAGAAATATATTTACGTGCAAAATTTGTGAGACACTTCGGATTCAGCAAGACCGAGGGGGTTTTATAAATGTTACACCAGCCAATATGCAAAAATTAGTATTTTCAATACAAAATTGTGACTAAACGAATATCGGGCAAACAGTAGTAAAATTTTTAAAAGAATTAGCCGTATTGGACAAAAGGAATCCCGTAGTATATAAAATACACAGACATAAATATCGTTCTGCTTTAAAAATGTGGGCTGCAATACATGGAACGCAAGTAATAAGTTCATTGTTTTTATTAAATACCTTTACATTGTTGTGTTTAATGTTACCATAAACTGCTTGACTGTAATTCTAATAATTTTGAACTAAGACGGACTAAAAATTAAAAGTCGAAATATTGAACCCGGGGTCGTTTCCAAAGAAAAAACAACTCACCTTTACATTCACAAAGGCCATGAAAAAGCTGTAAAATAATCCGTTTGAAATGACGACCTTTTGAATCGTCCGGACTAACTTGGAACTTTAACTTCCGCGGTTATTTCAAAAGACCATCGGGGGCGGATAATGCATAGACCCCACAACTTTGTTAATTATTATTCCTAACGAGAAAGCACTAATAAGAAAAAGTACAAACCATTTAGTGTACAACCGCATTTGAACACAAAAGCTCCGTTGTCACACCTCCAACCTTGTACCTGTAAGAAAAAGTTAAATATTTAAATCACAAGGGGTCGCTATTTGCGTTCCTGGATAACATCAAAAATATGAAACGTATACTTCTTCCCTCAGCTGTGCTGGACCTAAATTTTATACACCTTTTTGTTCTGTAAATACGGCTAAAATTGAAAGGACATTTTTATGCTAAATTCACAACCTTTTAGATAAAATTTCATGACTGGCAATTCCTCAATCATGAATACCTTGTGTCATTTAAGAAATCAAAAATAAGTGTTAATACAAGAATATTTATATCTATTATAACTGAAATATTATCGTAACAATTTTTAGTTGATAGTTACTAAGTTCAAACTTGGTGCTATTTCAATTAAATCTTATAAGCTGAGCTTTAAATTTCAGACTCGCCTCTAATTAATTTTTGGGCATTTTATAAATTTTATTTTTATTATTCTTCAATATCGTAGAGAGCAAATCTGATTATCTTCGATTTATAGCAGTACAGGATTTTATACTAATATGGTACATTAAATTTACGTACGCAATAGTTAGTCAAGTTAATTGTTCATTTAATTTCTATTCAGAACTTTTTTTAACACAGCAACTTCTAGTAAGTTTGAATCCCTATCTAGACTATTCTATTTTAATGAAATTTTTATACTCCAATAACCTTCAAATATAGAATTGCTGGAATTGGATATCAGGAAAGAATATAACTATTAACACGCACCAACTGTTGTCCTACGTCACGAAAGGTAATAGGCAGTTGAAGTACGGATACATCATATAACATTACATGTGATTTTCCAATGCTCCACCCGAAGGTACTACATTGGCCAGGAAGCGAGTTTTTTTTTTACCTGGAAAATTTTGAATTTTGCCGAATCCTTGCTGTTTTAAGCAAGGTAGGGATCTTTAACGTGCGTGACAACACTCACACACGGGACCTCCATTTTACCTCTCATCCGAACGAGGGTGTATTTTTGCGAAAAATGCTCGCCTAACATTTTTCAAGCGGACCGTGTCGGGATTCGAACCCGGGACCTAGGGCGTAGTAGTCACACACATACCACTACGCCACGGAGCCGCCCTACATCATATAACAGCGAAAACTCATTAGGGCCTCTTAGCATCAATCTCTGATTTTAACAAAAGGGGTGAAACGAGCTTTCAGACCAATGCTAAGCAGTGACATTGAAAACCAGTTCGCAAAATATGGGGGTAAGAATTTTCCATCCAAATCACCACCAGGTTACACTTTCACATAAATGGCATATTAGAAATCTCCATACGATAAACAATGAGTTACAGTTGAAACGTATTTTAAATATGCCTTCCAGTTTCAAAAATTTACTACATTAATAGCTGTATCATTAACAATGCGAGTACGAACGATTTAAACGTAACTCTTGTTATTTTATTATATAATTTAATATAGTTTAAATTAATTTAATATAATTACGCATAGATTACTGTCATTCAAGTTCTTTCTATATAACTGTAATTACGGGGATCACAAACTCATTGCGATTCTCCAGTCGCTAGACCTAGAAGCCGGGAAAGATATCCTTGGTCTACGACAGATAAAAAGAGACTGACTAGTTTTTGAACGTTGTAGATGGGTGTCGCACAGCGAAACCAACAAACATCAGGCGTGACTTTGTATCAAAATTGCACGATTTCTGGAGTAACCTTATTTGAACTTGAACAAAACTAATCGTAAATTAAAGGTTTTACGACAACAAAACCTTGTTTAAGAGAAACAAAAATATACCGGGTACTTTATAATTATATAGCATTAAATATTTTTATCAAAAAGAGTATGTATGAAACTAAAAATGGTTCTGAATCAAAAGTATCCAGTTATAGGGGTTCTGGAGAATAAACATACTGCAACATGTCAAACATCACAAAAATTTCTTGAAAAATGAAATAGAAGCGGCCGTAGATTTACCTCAAGGTGATGTTGAGAGTTATTGATATAATTGAGATCGTGCATCAACAAATAATAAAACAGCTGTGCAGGAAACTTATCGACAAGATATCTAGTATGATATATTGCAACATACTGTAGCAGAATACACTCCACATGATCTCCGATAAAATTCCTTCATTTTTTCTCCGATGGTACGTCCGAAATTATGTTTACAGACACAATATCGAGAATGAGAATCAATTGAAGAACTTTGTTCTTCAAGCATTGGGAAGTACCAGATCCCACATACTTCTCAGTGTAGTGGATTCGACAGTGAGACGAAATTAGGTGTCTGAAAAGTGACGGAAAGCTTCTTGAATTTTTACCATAACACATAATTCCTTTGTCATAACTATTAAAGAATGGGTGTTTTGTACAGACTATTCAAATAGGTACCTCTAATACTAATTTAACATGCATTTTTGTTTTTAAGTTATACTACATAATTAACTGTAATTTACTTTAATGCCTTATTCTATTTTATAAACTTATAGGTATGGGAAAATAGGTAAATGAATCAACCTATTGATAATGCAAGTCCATATGGAACACTTTCTTGTTACAGGTCCATAAAAGATTGTAAATGCGATTGGACCAACAGGCGTGATACATTGCAGAATCTCTAATAAAAAGCCCTTAAAGATAAGATATTTAAAAGCAGTTCATGAAGACAGCAGAAATAGGAAACTTTGGATTCAAAAAACAGACTGCCGTAAAGAAGTGTAGTTAATGCTGCATTAGCATGAGCAATAACTTAAAAATATAAAATAGAAATTAAAAATTTAGATGTTTTCGAACTATTCTAAAAACAAAAAATTGTATCATCGGTTTTTTTCTAACATTTTGTAGATCCTCCAGCTATACAAGTTTTTCACATTTAGCTGGATTTGAACCACTTGTTGCTTGCCATATTCCCATAGGAAGAAACACTAAGTTGAGCATAGAAAACATGGTCAATTGCTATTTTTTGTTTACGTCCTTGAATTAAGTTATTATTATTTAATTTCAAATTTATTGTTATTCCATATTGATAACTTTTTCTTTATTAAAACAGGATGGTCTTTCTATATCTGTTATTTATATTTAAAAAAATATCTCACACATTCATTCGTTCCGGTGTATCTATATATATATATATATATATATATATATATATATATATATATATATATATATATATATAATTTAGGGTCACAAATTTTGACTGTAGCCAATTATACTCATTTTCTTATGACACTCTTATAAGCAAGCAAGCATAATTACTATAATAGTTGCATTGATGCAAATTCGTGTTATACCACGGGGATCTCGCTTATTAATGGAGCTAGAGGGCATCTTTAGATTCGTCAAAGTTGTTAAATTTTACACTGATTAATAATCTGCAACGTAATTTGACTTATTCAATTTTTCTGAGATATTTACAAAAATGTAAAAACCGAATTTCTGTTAGCGCCGTTATTTCAAAGAATATTCAAAATATAAATGCAATTGTAGATGTTGTAGGATTATCATTTAACTAAACAACAAAATTATTAACTACATCAGTTGTTACAAAAAGCATTTTAGCTTTATGGTTTACCATTTGTAAAATATCATATTGGTTACTATTCAAATTTCTGTTGTCATAAGCATAGAGGGTCTAAGTAAACGATCCGTATTTGGCTAAATTCTCATCAAACTTTAGAAACACAGTACGACGAGGTTGTTGTCGTTCTGAATACAATCTTAAATGCGTTTCGTCACTTATTGTTGAATTTCGAGAAGAGGAATAAAGGGCACGCTACATATCTCGTTTCTCGTTATGACTAAAGGATTGCTGATAGTAATAATGTTTTATTCAGATAGTGGGTAATATCAGGAGTAGCATTAGTCAGATGTTTCATTGCCTGCTAATAATAAAATAATACTAGTTCTAAAATACCAATTTTGGTGAATAAGCCATTGCTTCAAAAGCTTTTTGTAGCCTATCACACGTTGTTGTAATCAGAAAAAATAGATGTGCCTGAATGTACCAAAACATAAAACAGCACGTGTAAGAAGTAAGAAAGTTTATAATGACCCGTTATTATTCCTTGGCCACATCACTTAAGGCATAAAGGGATGGTATAGGTTACAATTTTTAAAATACTGTATTATTTACAATTAAGGAATTATATCAAAAACTTTTTGCAACCAATCATACATTACTGTAATAAGAAATATTAGTTAAATCAGAATATATCAAAAACTAAAATGGTATCCGTAAAAAATAAGAAAATTGGTAATGGTCAGGTAAATACAAAACTCTTTCTGACATATTGCATCAGGCCATTGTATAGGGGGTAAAAAATTGCCATGAGAAAGTGCTTTTATATTTCGAATATTATTTGATATAACAGCACTAAAAAATACGATACAGAAATTCAGTTCTTTTTAAATACCTCAGATGCCGATTTTTAAACATACCCTCTATCTCCATTAATAGGCGAGATTCCCATAGTGAACCTCGAATTTGAATCGGTCTGTATATCAAGGTGCGCTGCCCAAATATTTTGGTCTTTCACTTTACTACATTGCACCTCCAAAATAGACATAAATTTTTAAGACATGTCTCACTCCATGAATATTTAAGGTAGTACAGATACCCACTTAGTTAATCAATGTGCATTAAAATCTCCAGAAAGTACCTCTTCAAACCTTATGCTTATTACATCTACCTATAACTCTAATCAAGTATACTCATAGGGCGCTTACTTGGGGTTTTTCATATTAAACCAGTTGATACCGTTAACAGCTGGATCACCGTCCATCTTTGTATAAAGTCCAAACATTTCTACATTTTCTCTAGGGACGTTATGTATTTTCAGTTATATAAATTTACCTCTTTGTAAATTATTTATGACAGCCAGCCATGGTACTTAATTCAAAAGGTAGGAGTATTTTAATGCTAAACTATTTCAATGGGATGTTCCTCGACTACTTCCTGAATATAATTAATTGCTATATGTTGAACAACTCATTTGCGAGTACTAAATGTTCGAGTTTGCTAATGGTCACTGCAGAGTCCAATACTCTAGCTTTGTTGGTTCACATAATTTTTGTTAAATGAAAGCCCAATACTTTGCAGTAATTATTAATTTATTAAACCGAGAAACATATTTACATAGCAGAGCTTATTTAAGGCAACTAACTTTCACATTTTTATGACCCAACGAGTCTACTTCACGTACTTTTTCAGACTGATTTTTAATCCATCAACAACCACTTTACCTGCCCTGAAGGGGTGTTTCTTGCACCCTGCGCATTCTTAAGAACGACGTTTATTACGTCTAAATATAGAATGAATACTAACAAAAAGCTAAACATATTCAATATTAAACAGTCACTATGGTGGAAGTTACGCGCGAAATAGACATTCAGGTACTGGCTCCCCAAGAGATAGAATGCAGTCCATTTTGTCATACAAAAATGTTCAGTTACAAAACTTTAACGTTTTGGAGGTGTAATGATAGTTGTATTCGTAATTATTAAGCCAGATGGTATCATCAAATTTCAATAAAGCAAATTCCTTTATTGTCCTTCGATAACCGGATCTAGGTTCATCTGGACGGAGTCACAAAGTTACTTGCATGTCAAAACTGCACGTCTATTATACAAAAAATAAAATTCAAGTTTACACACAACTGTGAAGGTGATCATCATTCAAAGCATACAGAAGAGCTTCCGTGTATTCACACGTCAGCTACAAAAATACTTTTTTTTTGCACACTATTATCCACAATAGTACCTGTCCTACAATATTCATCGCAAAATCTTTAGCTTTACTAACATTTAAAGCATTAAGACTATTTTATTAATTACTCGAGTCATTCATTGTCGCCGTACATTAATAACAATTTACGTTATTCAAGTCAGCCCTATTTTAAACAGTAAATAAAATACCGCTAACGTGAAATATTCTTTGACACATTTCTTTGTAATTATTTACAGATTTTATTGCATTTACAAAACATGAAGTCTCATGCAAAACGTTGCACGATTAATAATGGAAGCACACGTTCTGTTAACTTTATAAACGATTTCAAAATTGATTTTGACTTTAATTTAGAGACAATTATTTGAAAAATAATTACGGAACTATATGATCGTTCAATTCTAAATTATTATTACAAGCTTTTGAGAATTTGCATTAAAAATAATTACTCTTCAGGATGAATCTATTGATGAGAAACATATATTTCATTCGACAAGTTATTTTTTAAAATCATTTCTATCGTATCCGAGATGATTGAAACATGTACTTCTATTCATTCGATTGAAATTCGGGTTCCGTTCAAACGATTTCGAGTCACCTAATTTGAATTGTATAAGGCTTTCAACAATAGTTTTGCCGCGTTATTCGGGGAATTTAGAGTCCTGGTTGGAAAAAGAGACCCCTTTGACTAACTAATCAACCAGAATACGGTTATTTGCGACGTTTAACCTTTCCATTATTTGCAAACTTATTTTAGTGGACTTGCACTACAAATTATGCATTTTCTAGACTTCAGTGCTTTTATGTTTTACCTAGCCTAAGACAATTTACGCAAACGTAGCAATAATGCAGGCTTGATTGTCTATAGTCCTGTTTAATCCTTATTTAATATAGTCTTTTACAAAAGAATCGTCTTACAAGCTTTGTCAAAGAATCGATTTCTTATCGAAACACATGTTTGCTTTACGGTCTCTATAACAGACCATACGTCTCCCTTAGAGACATTTCATTTTCATGTTATCTTCGACAAACGTGATCCAACAACGCTTAGAGAGTGGAAATCGCTTAGAAAATCTTCATCTTAAGATCCACCAACTCCAAGCAGATTTGCTTTCGACTTAATGCTTTGCCTGAAAAAATGACAAATTCAAAACTACTGTCAAAACATTTGCAACATCTAGCAATTCTTACGTCTACTATAATTGTAAGAATTTTCGTTCATTTACTAAGTGAACTGAATTTCCTAAATTATCAGCGCAAAATCGAATTTCTATCGTAAAGGAATTGAAGCTGTGTCTCAATTGCCTCCACAAGGAACATCTAGTTTTCTAATGCTCCTTTCGTTTTACTTGCAGGAAGTGTAAGCTGAAGCACCACACCCTCTTACACGAGGACGCTCAGCGTTTACAAACTTCTACGGAATTTACGGGGAATGTTAATACTTTCCGCCTGTGGTCGGTGTTTCTTTACATAATGCTGCATTGTCAGCATTTTTTAGTAGTACGTCTCAAGTAATACTTTCTACTGTATGTGTATGTGCCCGAATCCGTGGTTCTGATGGCAAGCTGTTCAATGTTAGAGTTCTGCTCCACTCGGGCTCTCAATTTGTTGTCTATCTGAAATAGGTACCTCAGTTAAAAGAGACACACTTTAGGTTGTCCAGGATAGTCCAAAAACATTTTTAAGTGGATGATTTTCTGACAAGCTATAATGATCTTTCGAATACGCAAATCATCTGCCAAACATTTCCAAAGCTACTTTCCAGAGGGGGCCTCAAAGTCAGAGAACGGATTTCAAATGATTCACTGGTGCTTTCCTGTGTCAGTCCTCATAAAGTTCATTTTGATTCTCTTGAGATTACATCTCACGAAAATGCTGGAACTTGTTGCCTTACATTGTCGTTTCAAACTTATTATTTATGATATACGTTTCCAAATTCTACGCATAGAATTCCCAGTAAATGAAATATACTTTTCGAAATTACACAAATTCTTGACTCGCTGAGCCGTTGTGGTCCTACTTGCCAATATCTTCATGTAAACTCTTTGGTAACAAGAAACATTGTTGGACGACTTTCTTTTTTCTGCTGATGTAACAATTGTGTTACATTCCGACAAAATTAAAATGTATTATAAAATGTTGTAATTCTACACCATTTTATTTGCTCCAATTCTATGCAGGTAGAAATACATAGATTTTCAGACGCTTTAGTTCATTTTTATGGAGCATCATTATATTTAAGCCCAAGGTCTGGTTTTTAAGGCTTGTTTTGGGCAAAGGATAAGGCTGTATTTCTAAAGTCGTTCATTGTTCTACGCTTAAGTAGTTGTTGGCTATGAGCTGTCTACCGCGACTGCAACGACATTTGTAAATATAGTCCGTGTCCAAATTTCTAACTATTTCTTTGAGGAATTATAATACTGCATGATTCATGCTATATATGATACAGTTGTGCATTGCATTAACAGTACTTTCTGATACATTGGAGCATAGCTTTAGATTGTTCCTTGTTAGCTTTGATTCTTCTTTTACCTGTTTTCCTGCGTTCTTTCGAGTTTTTGAGTTCTATTACTTCTAATTTGTACTAACCGCCTAGTAAAAATATTTTTGCTTTCGTAGCTTGGTTGCTGTGTTGTTTATATACGTATATTGCTACACGATACATAAAATAAACGAAACACAAAATTTACTAGTTATGCCATTTTCAGGCCTATTCTGTGAACTGGAGAAACAACTAAAAGAATAGAAGCATTATTAAGATGCTTATTGTCAGAAGAAAAACTAAGAGCATTAGCACGGTTATCGTGTGAGAAACTGCTTATTAATTCTATTGAGAATTTTAACAACTTAGTGTATGACTTCTTTGCGATAAAGAATAACCGTCTAATGCACTTTTTAACTAAGTTATAGCAACCTACTAATGTTATTTTGTAACATATTTTTTTTGACGTTCATAAAAGCATATATTCTTTGGTTACTATATTTAATGCGACACTTATTCAAGCTAGTGATTAATTCTCTAATATTAACTACTATTCAGTTATCTACCTTATTTTTCAATCACGAGTTGAGTACTATTTAAAACAAAAAACAAAGACTCATTCTTTAACTGATGGTTACCTGAACTATGCTTAAAAAGACATGCGATATTTGATCGTCTTGTTAGTTCGTAAATTCGTATTCATTCGCTTTCGGGTTTTCATTGTGATAGTAGAAACATGGGTTTTGAAAGAAACCGATCGAGCGATATGAAAACAGCCAAATGCACTAAATGCACTTGACTCTAATTTTTTCTTGTTAGCAGTAATCAGTTAAAAATTACTTATTACTTAAAACTGAATAATTGGATTGTAACGTTCATGAGAAATAAACTTTAAATTTCTAAGAAATAATGTAGTCTCGTTTCGTAATAAAGGAAAAATATGGCGTCTTTTTGTGCAAGCCGTTTTGCTTTAGTAATTTGTGAAATACGAAAGCAATCTCTATTGAAAAATTATTTACATGAAGGAGTATCAAGTGTAAGATTACCTTAACTTTCATTAGTTGCAGTTACAAGAAATTACTGCCATAAATGTTGCTTGCCCATTAATTGTAAGTCGGAACATATGGCAAAAGCAAGGTGTTTTTTTTGTGACGTTTCATCATACGCTTAACAAACGAAGGTAAGCGATTAGCTTTAGGACGTAACCTAGAACAGCTGTTTTCGTAGAAGTTGGTAAAGAAACCAATGTTGAAATTTAAGTGAGTACATTAAACTTAATGTTTGTTTACATGAAGATTGCAATAAAAATTACTGTTCGGAAATAATAACATTATATACATTACTGTTTATATTATGTGTCGTTTAGGTTATTACCTGGAATTATAAAGTCTATTAAGTAAACTTGCAAATTTATACTTACAGAAATTGAAGTAGTTCTAATATTTAAACCCTTAGTTTTGAACTAGAAATACCATTAGTAACTGTGAACCAAGATAAACAGATCTGAGTATCAAATGAGCATATTTGAGGTTATGTAAGGTAATTATTTTGCTTTCATTTAAAATTTATGTAAATATGTATGTCCAAAAGATTAAACAATCCCTTTTATTGTATATTTTTGTAAAAGATTTTTATAAGCAAAAGAGAATAATTATTAACTAAAGGACTATTACTTGAGTTAAAATTAACTGTTTTATTTTGGGCAAGTGCGTCCAAAATAGGGAAACTAAATTAAAATTCATAAATCTGTTCTATTAAAAAGGGTAAGACTACTAGCTGTGACTTAAAAATAAATTACTTGAACGGCGTTTCCAGGAAGCTTGGTCTTTAAATCTCCTTTTAACGATTACATTCAAATTTCTGATATTAATAATAACCTTTTTCTCTTTACAATACGAGGTAGCAAAAGTGCATCTTTTGTGTCTTTTATTTGTTCTAACAATAATGTTTATTTTCAGATTTCCGCAGTCAATGCGATGTTTCCCTTTGAGGGTTTTCAAGTTCTCCCTTAGGGTACCCCTTGCCTTCATTAAGCCTAGAACTTGGTGGCGCCCCCCGCACCCTTTTATCTTTTTGTAGTTATGCGTCAGTTCCAAATTGTTGTTTTAAAACCCATGTCATTCCTCATAGCTCTACCCAAGGAATAGACCCCTAGCTTAGTCGGAAGACTGTCGATTTACCTTTCTTTGTCACGGGGACTTCGAATTTATTCATACGCACAGCATAGAGAGAAAATTAATTAGGGAACATTGGTGTCTAACATGCATCTCTATCGTGTGTAATAATAATAGAAAAAAATCAAGTGACAATTTTTTGGTATTAATTTTAACATTTAGGATCCACCTAATTTTATGGGAACGAGCAACCACTGCTTAGCGGTACTGTCCTTGGTTTGGATCTCTAGTTTATGAAAACAGTATTAAAATATTGGATTGTGTTTATTTTAGTGACGAAGCGTGGTTTCACTTGAATGGCTACATTGGCACTCACAACTGCCGAATATGGAGGACTGAAGATCACCACGCTTTTCATAAGCGACCATTATGCGCACATAAAATTAATGATTGGCATGCCATCTCTCGACGTCGGGTAATAGTGCCTTTATTCTTGACAAAACTGTGGATGGTGTCTTTATTGCACTTGAATTCAACAGCCTAATGAAATTATGTTAGATTTAGATAAAGAAAAATATTGATTCCAGCAGAATAACGCAACGCGTCATGCTACCGGTTAAGCGCTGGATACGCTACGGGATTGAAGACTGACATTGAACGTGAGATTCGAACATTACTGAACAAACATTCGAATAGATTCTACAAGTGTTATAAAAAGTGCATTATTATTAATACTTCTGTAAACTATTCACCTCATTAAGAAGCAGGTGCGTCTTTATGAAACTTTTGTTATTACTTATATGCAACTATCCTTTATTTATTGACAGTTTTGAAAAATCTTACGGTTGTCCACGTGCTCGATAATTGTAGAATAAATTTCTTCACTGCCCTGTTAGATTTTGATACAGTTATAATAATGGCTTGTTGGTCTATATTCTACGAGAAAGCTCCACCACGCTCAAGCTGAACAAATATCTTTTATTGTCAATTTTAGTATTAACAAGAGCTCTTAATGATACATTGAAGTATCTTCTTTCACGCATTAAGGGCTTTACCAGTTACACTATTGCTTAAAAATAGAACTCACTGGTCAGTAATGTATTTATGATGATTACTTAATTTTGTAACCATGTTAAAATTTTATTAATTTTAGAAGATTTAAGGGGAGAGAGCCTAGTTTCACCTAGCAAGAAATTAGATGATCTTATACATTTGACAGAGCTGTGTGTGGATCTTTTACAACAAAATGAAGAACACTATGCCGAGGTAAGTACCTCTCCAAAATAAATAATTAATGAAACTTAAGGAGGTTTTGCAAATATAGATAGGTGTATTGAAATATAAATTTGTAATTTGTTGTACTGTACGGTAGATACTTGGCTAAATTATTACCAAGTATTTAAGGTACATGTTTATATTAATGTTTTGTGTCGATGTTGTGTGTAATTTGTGTATAACTACTATATAGCAGCTGCGTACGGCTGGGCGGCGACATTCGCCCCAACCTACGGATGTAAACGCATGTATGAAAACAAGTTCGGGCACTCAGGGCCGTGACGCCAAGCCGCAAAGCTCTGTGTACCGCTATTGCATGCCTCCGCATGCCACTTACACCCCACCAGACCCTATGGCACGTACATCTTGTCTCTTCTTTCTATTCCCATAGAAATGCATTTTTCGTAAGATTTCAAAAACGGTCTACGCCGGTTTAAGTTTTATCATACGAAAATGCAAATCATGTCAACAGCTTTCTATACTATACATTTTCACTAAATACCGTTACGAATTGTAACAATGTTAGTCTCATGAATTCACAAAACACTCATAGAAAACTGGTGATCAATTAAAAGTAAGAATGGCGGTTACAGGTGCCGACTGATTACTTTTCAAACAATCTACACTTAGGAATACAATTTACATCATTCAAATAAAACCTTTAAACTTTAATCTGATATCATAGACCGTAATATCCTTTTTTCAATATTCTTACTCAAGCCTAAATTAACGTAGTTTTAACTTTGTATATCCTCAACTCTCGCATACCGTGCATCTATGCATTGCTATATCTTTTTATTTATTTTCAGTCAGCGCCTGAACACATTGCATGATTGTAGTTTATTTTGTATATTTCCGTTATTATTTTAAGGAAATGCATGACCTAAGTTTCTAACATTTGACTTGATTATTATGCATAAGGGTCTTGCAAGAGATTTCATTACTAATTAGAAGATTTTCAATAGATGAATTATTAATCTAAAAAATTCAATTTACCCATAACAAATAGGTTACTTTTGAATTGTACTAGAAACCAAAATCTGGATGAGCCAACTGACCAAAAACTAATTTTTTAGAAAGGTTTAAATCTTGCGCCCACAAAGAAAGCAAACAAAATGGAAGGTAATCTTATGGACAAAGGTAGCTAACTTATATAGTTTTTACCGTAATTAATCAAGTGACAATGGGCCAAGAAGACGTAAGAAAGGATATGCAACATAATACAGAAGTGCATAGTGGCTAAATTTTCCTAAACGTTTTTTTTTCTCTAAAAGCTACTATTCCGGACGTATTGATAAACCATTCTACTAAGAGCAACTAATAAAGTATATATATATATATATATATATATATATATATATATATATATATATATATATATTAAATGTTTTAATGGGTTTGAGGTCAGCTGGTAAAAGAAAACTCTTTTATAATGCCTAAATTTTCGGATTTATTTAATCCTTGTTCACAGGCTTCTAAAAATGTTATAAACAACTAGGCTAAATTATACAAATATTAATTGCAACTTACAAGATGAGTTGTTTTAAAAAATTAACATCGAAATTAATTATTAAACATAACTATTTTTAGTTTTTCACTTTCAAATGTAGGAAGGATATATAATTTGTGTAAGAAGAAATGTAAAAATAAAAATTATGTCAGATTTTGAAATATTTCAAACTCTTTTTTAAGAGGATACCTGATACCTTTATTTAATGTATATGTTATGTTGTATGTGATAGTTGTTTGTTTGTATGTGTGTGTGTGTGTATGCCCATGCGTTAGGTTGTGTGGTTTGAATGTGTGTATGTATTTATAACGTTGAACATATTAACAAATATTACATTAGGTATGTAGCTATGTTTTAAAATTAAGTAAATATGTGTAAATCGAGCTCAAATCACTAATATCAGTTTTTTTATTTATACTATCTTTTGTATTAAAAATGTGATACATTTCAAGAAATAGTCTTTTTTGTTTATCTTTCTCTAATTCTAAATTTTTTGGATTTTTGAAATCTATTCTATGATCTAAATTAACTGAATGACTCGATAAAGCACATGAATTTGGTTTAACTTTTATGTCACTTCTGTGTTGAATAATACGTTGATTTAAGGATTGACATGTTTGTCCAATATACAGGCCATTACAATCTAAACAATTAATTTGGTACACAATATTTTTTTGAAATAGTTCGGGTGTTTTATCTTTTAATTTTGAAAAGAGATTGTTGACTGTTAAAATATTTTTCTTTGCATACTTAAAATTATAATTTTTAAATACTTTAATTAGTTTATGGGTTAATTCATTGTCTATATTTGATATTGTTTTATATATTTCTAAATTTTGCTGTTGTTACTACTTGTGTTATTTTGTTTATATTACTGTTACTGTTGTTTGTGTTTTTATATTCTTCAGAGGTATATAGTAATTTTGTTATTAGAGGTGTGGGATAGTTGTTGTTTTTTAAAATGTTTGAAAGTTTGTTTATATATTTTTTTTGTAGAATGTTGGATGACATATTCTTTTGATTCAATTTTTTAATCCTAAAATAAAATTTATTTTTGTTTTGAAAGGGTGATATGAATGGTAATTTAAATATCTGTTGGAATGGCTTTGTTTTTGATACCAATCTAAAATTATTTTATTTTCATCGTTTCGAATTAATAAAGTGTCCATGAAAGGTACCGATTTATTGGATTCTGTTTCTATTGTGAATTGGATATGACTATTATAGCTATTAAAAATATTAAGGGTTTCAACTATTTTATTTTCTGGGATAGCTGTTATTAAATCAACAACAAATTTCTTTAAAAATGTAAGGTTAAACGGAAGTTGTGAAATAACACTATTTAATAATTCATCCATAACTAGTTGTGCTATAATGGGACTAAGATTTGATCCCATTGGACATCCAACAATTTGTAAATAAAATTTATTATTAAAGGAAAAATAACTGTTATCAAAAAGAAATTCAATGATTTGTAAAAAAATAGTTTTTGATAATTTACAATTTGGTTCTATTGTATTCCAAAATTTACTGATATTGTTAATAACTAAGTCTTTAGGGATATTTGTAAAGAGTGATACAACGTCTAAACTTACTAATACATAACTATTAGGTAATTGAAAATTGTTTAATTGTTCCGAAAATTCAAAAGAATCTGTTATATTATGATTGTTTTTAGGGATAGATTTTGTTAGAATTTCAGAAATAAATTTTGAAAGCTTTTCAGTTGCTGCATTGTTTGTAGCAACAATGGGACGGAGTGGATAATTGTCTTTATGTATCTTTGGGAGACCATAAAGTTTTGGGATTGTGCTGTTATAATTATTAAAAGATTTTGCCTCTAAATCACTAATCATTTTTTTATTTCTTAATAGTTTTATAAAATCTAATGTTTGTTTTTGTAATTTTGCCGTTGGATCATTTTTTATTTCATTGTATATATTATTATCCATTAGTAAATCAGACATTTTTTGTATATAACTTGTTTTAGATATAGCAACGGTGACATTGCCTTTATCAGCTTTAACTATTAACAAATCTTCATTTTCTTTTAAAAATTTTTTGCATTGAATATAGTCGTACAAGAATTTTGATTTACTTTTAGAGTTTTGACGAACAAAGTTTGTAATAATATTAGTGATGTAAGCTCGATTTAGGTTTCTATCTTCTTCCTTCGTTTCTAAAATTAAATTTTCTAAATCCGCTAATAATTTTATAATTACATTGCTATTGATTGGAGGTTGTAAAGTAAATTTTGGACCTAATGCAAGAATTGTTTGTATGTTATTAGGTATTTCTACTGTGCTAATATTTTTAAACCAATTTGAAGTTTCAAAGATTTCAATCTTATTTAATTTTGAAAGCTTGTCAAATTTTTTAAGGTTGACAAGTTTGACTTTTTGAAATTTTTGATTATATAAAATTCTTTGTTTGCGTTCATATTCGTTAAATATATAATTTGGAATAATATTAGCAACAGTATGTTTGACGTTATCTAGTTCTTTATAAAAAGAGCTAATGGATTGATGGGTGTATTCAATTTCTAGATTCAAAACCTTTTTGGATAACCTATTCATAAAATTTTTAATTTTTGGAGAATTTTGATAATTGTAATACTTAAACAAATTATATAAACATAGCTACATACCTAATGAAATATTTGTTAATATGTTCAACGTTATAAATACATACACACATTCAAACCACACAACCTAACGCATGGGCATACACACACACACATACAAACAAACAACTATCACATACAACTTAACATATACATTAAATAAAGGTATCAGGTATCCTCTTAAAAAAGAGAATTTGAAATATTTCAAAATCTGACATAATTTTTATTTTTACATTTCTTCTTACACAAATTATATATCCTTCCTACATTTGAAAGTGAAAAACTAAAAATAGTTATGTTTAATAATTAATTTCGATGTTAATTTTTTAAAACAACTCATCTTGTAAGTTGCAATTAATATTTGTATAATTTAGCCTAGTTGTTTATAACATTTTTAGAAGCCTGTAAACAAGGATTAAATAAATCCGAAAATTTAGGCATTATAAAAGAGTTTTCTTTTTACCAGCTGACCTCAAACCCATTAAAAACATTTAATATTACTAGAAGGTCATTATCTTTAATATATATATATATATATATATATATATATATATATATATATACAATGTGTACAAATTTCGAGTCTCTACATTGTTATTTCGGTTATTATAAGAAATAGAGATTGGGTTAAATGGGGAAAGATTTGGAGAAATCCAGGCCAGTTTTGTATCCGTTTACAAAATTGGTATAAGTTGTCCGATTTTGGATATATTCGAAGAAAACTAAAAATGGCGGATTTTGCTTTTTGATAATAAAACATGAATCATAAGTCGCACCATCACAAGACTTGCACATTATTAAGAGACTTTTCTAAAAGGAGTATTTTAGCATGAACAGAATCATTCGACTGTCTTTTGTTTTCGAGGAAACGCCCACAACTTTTGTTTTTCTTATGGCCGCCATTTTGAATATTAAATGAATATTATGCGCCTTAAAATTAACTTTTAAATTATATGTCACATGTCTATAAAAAATGCAAAACTATCCTAAATTTTAAAAATAACTAAATTTGTATGATCTTGAACGTTTGGTAATCCCAACACGGCAAAAATTTGATTTCTACTTTCCAAACAGTAGTAGTAGAAGTAGTACCACATACATTTTGTTAAGTAGAACTCGTAAAGTATTGGATATAAATCTTAAAATTAAGTTAAACATAAAACTGTAGCCTATCTTATCTAATTTAGGGAACAAAATTAAATGTGACCGAAACAGCAAACTATTATCTAAATTCCTTCCCGTAGATGCTGAAAATGCTGTCCGTTTGCATCACGGCACATTCGACAATTAATTAAAACTTTCCGTACAACTCTGCTTAGCATGCGCCTGTTTATAGAGTTAAGAATGTCACGGACTCTTTCCTGCAGTTCGTTTATATTATGAGGCGGTTCAAACTCATATACCTCATTTTTAGCGAAACCCCATAAAAAATATCAAGTGGTGTAAGATCTGGTGATCTTGCCAGCCACATAATTGGTCCACTATTGCATATAATATTTTGGCCAAAATGTTCAACTAAAAGGGCGCTAACTTCTCGGGAATTGTGAGCTGGACAACCATCTTGCTGAAACCATAGTTTTCGAAAATCATCATTATCTAGTACAAGTCCTCTAATAGCCGGAATTATTTGGTCCTTTAACAATTCCGTATATCTGGCGCCATTGAGGTTATTGACAAAATAAAAAAGTCCAATCAAATTATTACCTATAAAAGTATTAATTACATTGGTTAATTTACTAAAATATTTATATCATAATTAACTACCTAAGATACCACACCAAACGTTAAATCCATATCTCGTTTGAAATTTGCGTTGCGCCGTCAGATGATGATTTTCAGTGCTCCAGTGATGCGTGTTATGTTTATTGAACACTGCGCAATTGGTAAACCGCGTTTCGTCTGTCCATATTACCAATTCTGGAAAGTGCGGTTCTTCCTCGCATTTTTGGATGTATCAATTACAAAAACGCATTCGTCTGGCGAAATCTTCTCTTTTGAGGCCTTGGACAATAGTTGGTTTATAAGGATGAAACTTTTCCTTTTTTAAAATATTATGAACAGTTGATTTTGGAATATTAAGTTCACGGCTTACAGATCTTACGGATGTGGATAGATTTCGTGTTACCGCCTCAGTAATGCTTAGAACACGTTCCCTATTGTTTACGTCGTATTGTTCCCTAGACCGTTCAAAAGCACCATAATTCAATAAATTCATTACAGTTTTTCTGAAGTATGTTTTATGCGGTTGTCGTCTTTCTGGATACAATTCCAAATATCTGGCGGATGCCGTATCAGCGTTCCAAAACGATTGTAAATAAGTACTTAACATATCAAACTATTCCTCATTCAAAAACTTGTAGACAAGTGCTATCTTTTTAATTAAAAATGCAGCACCACCGGCACCAAAACTTACAACACACACACGTTTATCTAAATTTTAGAATTTGTTTGACATATATAACTGTAATTCAATTGTTTGGTTTTGTCACATACCACCGCCTACTATTATAAAACGATATCATTGTAACTCTAGTACCACCATAATGAATAATTTGTGACAAATGCTGTTTGTGTACATAATAAAATGTGTATTGTACTTTTCATAAAGTAGAAATGAAATTTTTGCCCTGTTGGGATTACCAAATGTTCATGAACAAATAAATTTAGTTATTTTTAAAATTTAGGAAAGTTTTTGCATTTTTTATAGACATGTGGCATATCATTTAAAAGTTAATTTTAAGGCGCATAATATTCACTTAATATTCAAAATGGCGGCCATAAGTAAAACAAATTTGTGGGCGTTTCCTCGAAAACAAAAGACAGTCGAATGATTCTGTTCATGCTAAAATACTCCTTTTAGAAAAGTGTCTTAACAATGTGCAAGTCTTGTGATGGTTCTTCGAATATCTCCAAAACCAGACAATTTACACCAATTTTGTAAACGGATACAAAACTGGCCTGGATTCCTCCAAATCTTTCCCCATTTAACCCAATCTCTATTTTTTATAATAAGTGAAATCACAATGTAGAGACTCGAAATTTGGACACACTATATATATATATATATATATATATATATATATATATATAATACAGTGCTGAAATGGGGAAATGGGAACGGTTTTAACTGCATATCATTTAGCATCAGACAATATATAGCGCATTGACGGAAACTTACGGAAGTCAAATCTTGTTTTTTCTGAAAATAAGTGCTATATTACTCTAAAAAACATTCAGAAAAAGTCAGTAAGATTTTATAACGACCAATTTAAAAAAAAAGTGAATATTGTGCAAAACAAGCACACCCCTCATTGTAAATATAACCGTACCAACGTTGGTTGCATTTAAAGTCTATGTTAGGTATAACTATATAGCTCATTAATGTTGTTCGTGAATTCCAAGTAACTGAAGTCGTTTATCTATAAATTAATGGAATCCTACATACACAATTGTTTTACAATCTTAATATGTATGTAGCAGCTTTATTAAGGAAACCAGGAGGTATGACATAGACTCTATTAAATACTACAAAGCTTTTGGTGATAACACGGTTTAAATATAATTAGATTTAGTGATGCCCACGAGACATGCGGGACAAAATTTTTATAAATTTTATCTCTTCTCGAAAAAGAATAAATCAATCGCGTTTCAAATTTCGTCTCGCACAACAAAGTCTTGTCTCGTTACGAATCTGCTCGAGAAATCTCGTAAATCGCGAGTTTCGCAATATTTGAACAGAAAATTAAGAAAAACGCCCTATTATTAACAAAATGTTCGAAAATACTTCTTTTATTGATTATGCTGTAAAAATTATTTTGGCGACAGAAACAAAAATAGAATTTGAAAATGAAAGACAATTAATGCTTACACAACCAATTATCTTAGTTTTATGAAAAATTTGCTACCGGAAATCATAAAAATTAAAAACCCTTTGTCAGTGTTTTTGTATAAATTCGTAGTCCAAAAACTAAATAAAATCCAAACTAAAAATTTATTTGTCGGTGGCTATTCCTAAAAGTTGGTCAAAAAAGGATATCCAAATTTTTCACAGGGAGGATAGTGCCAAATAAGGAGGTAATAGCTTGTAAAAGGTACCACATAAATGCTTTTATAGCTGGCTTTTTTTGGACAAATGTAATACGAGTAAACAATATCCACACTCTATCTTTTATGGTGAATTCAATACATCAAAATCTACATGGAAACCATAGTGGTACACCTTATAATTGGGTTATGGAAAAGTCTAACCATCAGACACCTATAATTTTTTGATCAAATTGCAAGTAAGTTTAATTTATGAAACAAAATCATTGAATACCATAACTGTTGCTACGAGTTGATCTATTTATATTATGCATATAAAAGTCAACAATAATGCATGGCATGTATTGCGTCTACATAAACGATTTTTAACAGTAAAGCATAAATCTATCAAGTTTTACAAAAAACATAAGCTTTTGAGTCAAATAAATGTAAAAACATTATTCAAACATAAATTAAATCGACTAATTACTCAATAAATCTACAAGATTTAAATACAAATGCAAATTTTAGAATTTTGTTTAAAGCTTTATACTGTCATTTACGCAGTGTAAACATCTTGGTCCATAAGTTGCTTATTCTATTATGGTGTTTTTTTATAGTAACAAGTTCCCTTGAACACAACGTTTCAGCTGGCACCGATGTTGCTGGTATTGCTATAAAGTCGCGCACCAACAAAGATAAAACTGTGTATTCAAGTGCATTGTGCTTCCACCACTTTAAAATGTCGCAATTCTTGTCAAATGAGGTTAATAAATTATTTTTTAACTCTTTGTAACCTTCTTCGTTTGAAGCATATTGCAAGTACAGTTGATCAAAATTGAGTAAGAATTTATTTTCATTATTTTTTTCATTATTCGTTTGCTTGGGTTATTGCCTTGTTGTATATAACACATTTCAAAAATTTTCTTATGCTTAATTTGCCAAATTAAGCTCAATCGATATAATCGACTGTAATAATTAATCGCTTTACTTAATCCAGACTTTATTAAACAAAAGATCACACTGAAATGCAAAGCAGATAAAAGAAATTATTGTAAATGATAATCACGCTAGGTAACTTGAAATGTTGATACAGAACAAGATAGTCTCACGTTAAACACTGTTACCCGACTGGTTTGCGTTGCGGGGTTGATGGCGCATAAACAATGCCCTTAAGCTTCTTTGAAGTGATCATGCTGCTACATCGTAATGTACAAGTATTTGCCATGTGACAAACTAAATCCAATTCAAGGGCACTGGATTCTCACGTAATTTAGCAATTATTGTTCATACTCCCAGTCTTGAACGAATACCCGAACGCGTTCAATGTAATAACAAAAATAAAAATTAATGTAATTAAAGTATATAAACTTATACAAAATTCAATTAAGTCACAGTAAACAGTACATGTAAACAAGTACTAATCACACAATAATGGGTAATGAGCACACTTTTGCAATACCACGTTTTTACAATCCACTTGCTGTTTGAATCGTAACCACACGCACAACATTATCGTTTCCAGGATGAGTTTCTGTAATTCTTTCCAGCAACCATTTGCAGGGAGGTAAATTTTCATTTTTTACTAATACAGGTACACCTAGTTGCAATTCACAAACTCCACGTTTTCATTTACGATGTTGTTGTAAATTGCACAAATAAAATTTAGACCATAATTTCAAAAAGACCTTATGTAACTGTTGAATTAGTTGATATCTTGATAACGAATTAAGTTTCACCTCTTCGGAAAACAACGGATCTGGTAGAGTAATAATTGCCTTACCGATCAAAAAGTGAGAAGGCATCAGGAATGCAAATCATTGGGATCGGATGACATTGCGTAAAGTGGCCTGGAATTCAAGGTTGCCTCAATCTCTACGAGTAATGTATAAAACTCTTCGTACGTTAAGATTGTATCCCCGATCACGCGGTATAAATGTGCCTTTACACCCTTGACATTGCTTTCCCATAAACCACCGAAATTTGGTGTACTCGGAGGTATGAACTGCCATGTGATTCCTTCTTGTGCGCAGGAACTAGCTATGATGTCTTGATCATTTTCATAAATTCAAACAAAAGTTTCGATTCTTTTCATGCACCGACAAAATTTGATGCATTGTCCGAATATATGTGAGTTGGCTTTCCCCGATGGGATGCAAATCGTTTTAACGCTGCTATAAAAGCTTCAGGCGTTAAGCTCGTAACTAATTCTAAATGAACGGCTTTGCTAGTAAAGCATAAAAACAAGCATATATGGGATTTGTATTGCTTCGAACCGTGGCCTTTTCGGTCTTTCAAGGTAATTGGACAAGCATAATCTAGACCTGTAATTGTATAGGGGCTTGAAACATTTACACGAGTTTCTGGTAAATCGGCCATAATTGCATCTACTTGAGTTGGTTTATATCGTAAGCACTTTATACAATTTTTTACAATAGTCTTTGCAATAGACATGCCAGATATAGGCCAATAATTTTAGCGAACCGTATATAAAAGAAGTTACGGACCTGCATGCTGCAATTTTGCATGTTCGTGCTCAAAAACTAACCGAGTAAATCTATGTTTGTTGCTTAGCAGAAGTGGATGTTTTTCATTATAACTCATAGAAGAGTTTTCTAACTGTCCACCCACACGCAACAACCCATTTGAATCGACAAACGGTAATAACGAAGACAATCGATTTTTAACCCTAACATCTTTTTGAGAAAGAATCATTTTGATTTCATGTGCAAATGTCTCGTCTTGGGCTAATTTCACTACCTTACGCTACTCCCACTTAACTCCAAGACACTTAGAGAACCAGTTTCCTTGTCTGGACGTCTAAGATTATGGATAAATCGACAGCAATATGCCACTACCTGAATTAATTTTGAATAACTGGAAAATCGTGAAAATAGATTGAAAGGCTCATTAGTAGTTGTGGTAAGTGTTTTTTGTTTTGACCTTAGTTCAGGAAGATCACATGAATCACTGAATTTGAAAAAATCTCCCTGATAATCGTGGAGATGGAAAAAGGAGGGTTCCTTCCATAATAAATGTGCGAGCTCATCAGGTTGTAATCCTCGTGTAGCTACATCTGCAGGATTTTGCTTCGTATTTACATAATTCTATCTATTAGTACCAGTTAGGTATCTAATCTCAAACACTCGATGACCAACGAATACTTGAAGTTTACTTGGGCAAGTATTTATCAAATGTAAAACAATTTGTGAATTACACGACAGATAATAATCAATATTGTTGCTCAAGGAATCTTGAACAGAATGCATCAACTGAGCCAGTAAAAGAGCGCCACAAAGTTAGAGTCTAGATACTGTATTGATTCGTAGAAGAGCAACCTTTGTTTTAGCACATAACAGTTTTACATATATTTCATTTTTTGAATCAATAGTTCGTACGTAAATTACTGCGCTATACACGTCTTGGGACGAATCGCCGAATCCATGAAGTTCCTTTACCATGGGATCTTTGCGCATTACGAATCTTGGAATGTGTAGTTCATTGAGCTTATTTAAATTTGACCGAAATTTATACCGATGTATTGATAAGTTCTGAGGCACTTCCGTATCCCAATCAGCTTTTATTGACCAAAGCCTTTGCATCATTAATTTTGCAATAATAGTGCAATGACTGACTAAACCAAGGGGATTATATATCTTTGCAATAACCGATCAAATTGATCGCTTCGTAATTGCAGAATCTTGTTTTCCAATATAGACGGCATAAGATAACATATTGTCTTGTTTGCAAAACCACTGAATTCCTAAAGTTTTTATGTTCTCATTATTCTCTAACTTAAAAACTGATAATAAATCAGAATTGCCATAAAAGGTCTTTAAAATAATTAGACTATTTGAAGCCCATTTTCGTATTTGAAATGTAGTTGTTTTGAGTATATAGCTAATTTCTTTGCAAATTGTAATGACTTGATTTTCATCAGAAAATCCTGTAACTAAATTATCGACATAAAACTCCCTATCAATAATGTTCGAGGCTTTGGGAACGTCATCTTGATTTTCCAAGGCTAACTGTTTGTTACAACGTATCGCCAAGTACGGAGCACTAGTCGTGCCGTACATTACACTGTTTAGATGATAAACAGATAAATCCTTTGGAACTTCGTTTCTCCAAACAATTTGTTGAAGGTGTCTATGTCTATCATCTGGATGAACAAGAATCTGCCTATACATTTTTGCAATGCCTGCAATGCCAACAAAAAGGTGTTTTCTACATCGAATTAAAATTTCAAAAATATTATTTTGTATGGGTGGGCCTGAATGCTGGATATTATTAAGTGATATACCATTACTACTAGGGGCCAAGCCGTTGAAGACAACTCTTGATTTTGTTGTTAAACTGTTCTCTCGCATTATTCCAGAGTGCTGGAAAAAATACCCCATTTTATAACCACCCAACTCGTTAGATATAGTCATATGCCCTAAATCGCTATATTCTTTCATAAAAGACACATTAGTTTTTAAATAGAACACTTTTTTGAAATCTTTTTTCTAATTGTAACATGCCCTTTATTGCAAAGGTTTTCGAATCCCCTAATTTGGACAGAAATCTTTTAACGGAATTCTCACTGCATACTTCCCATTATTGTCGCGAAAAACTTTTTCTTTTAAATTCCTCACAATCTTTTTCATCTTTTGAGAAATATACCTTCAGCTTGGGTTCCTCGATGACTTAGAACCTTTGCAAATCATTTTCAATGGATTGTGTTACAAAACAGCACTGAAAAGTTTTTATCGGATGAGATAATATCCCTGATACTACATAACATAGAACTGTATTCTGAAGGATAGGTAATTTTTTTTCTAACGAAATCTTGCCATCACTGAGCAGCGTCCAAACAAATTTTCACCAATTAACAAATCAATGGGTTTACTTACATGAAAATTAGGATTGGCTAATTGAATGTTTGGAGGAATCTTCAAATTCAAAACATTAAAATCATAAACTGGGGGTTTTCCAGTAATTTGTGGAACAACGAAATAAGAAATCGTGGATTTAAGTCTATTAAACAATGAATGGAACATACTCTCACATGTTTTGCTTAAATTGGAAGCAATATTATTAATCCCAGTTACACACATGTTTGTGCCTTGTTTTAAATCTAGTTGTTTGCTCAACTTGGCAGTCACAAAGCACGATTGACTTCCAGAATCCAAAATAGCTAAGACTGTATGCACCTTCCCATTTTTGTCATACACCAAAATTTCTGCCGTTGACTACAGAACATAATCCAAATATGAATTTGTAACAAAGGAAGCAACTCCAGCATCAAAAATGTGATTTTCATTGGAATTCGAAACTGAATTTGTCAACACTGTTGTAGCTGAAACGGCGGGGCTGGTTGAAGTTGCAGCAGCGTTTGTAATTGGGTTAGCTGGATCCACAGAATTTGCAGGCTCTCCGTGCAATAAACTACTGTGCCGATTATGACAAATTTTGCAACCTCTATGTTTACTCTGCCTCGTATAATGCCCAGAACATAAACAACTACTACAGAACTTTAAGGATTTAATCTTATCCCATCTTTCAGGAATGGAATGCTTTAAAAATTGTTTACAATCGTAAATTACATATGATTCCTTGCACAAATTACATGATTTTTGTGGAGTGTTATTAATTACCAATGAAAATTGCTTAGACTTTTTTATATTCAGTAGGCTCTTTGGCTTCACTACTATTTAATTCTAGTGTTTCCAAAAAATTGACTCGATTTTGCAAGAAATCAAGAAATTCCGATAATTTTGGCAATTGGTTGTCCTTTTTAAAGCGCTCCCATTCTCTAGAAGTAACTTTGTCTAATTTTAGAGTAACTATGTAAATAATGATCACATCCCATGCCTCAGTAGGAACATCTAACGTTTTCAAAGATTTCAAATGCTTACTTACATAATCCACTAAATTTCTTAATCCATTAGCCGATTGTTTGTTTAACGTTTCCATACTGAAAAATCCTTTAAGATGATTATTCACGAGCATTCTCGAGTTATCAAAGCGATTATGCAAGGTCATCCAAGCAGGAATATAGTTACCTGAGCTAAATTCTAAATTTTGAATAATATTTAAGCTTTCTGAACCTAAACTAGCGCAAATAGTGATACTTTTGTTTGTCAATAAATAATCATTTTTATCCTAGACATGGCGGCCAGAGATATTCTAGGGTATATACAAAAAGAAAATAAGAAACCATGGATAACAAAGGATATCCTGAATTTAATAGAAGAAAGGCGAAAATACAAAAATAAATCAGACGAAACAGGAAAACAGAGATATAAAACCATAAAATGGGAAATTATTCGAAAATGCAGGAAAGCTAAAGAACAATGGATTGATGAAAAGTGCAAAAAGGTACAAACAAAGATGGAAATAGGAAAGACAGACGAAGCATACAAATTAATTAGAATGAATTTTAGAGATATAAAACCGTATAGCAAAAATATAAGGGACGCGGGAGGAAACGTCATTATAGAAAATGTAGAAAAAGTTGGTAGATGGCAAGAATATATAGGGAATTTATATGCAGGAGAGGAAGTAACTGCATTAGAACAGGAATCATACATTGAAGATGATGACTTGGGATATCCTATACTTAGAGACGAGTTTGAATTAGCATTAAAGAGTCTGAAAAATGGTAAGGCGCCGGGTACAGATAAAGTGCAAGCAGAAACTCTAAAAGCAGCTGGACAGGCAGTAACAGAACGTCCCTTCCAACTTGTAAGCTATATGTACGAGACAGGCGAGATACCCAAAGATTTCAAACGTTGCATCATACTAACTATAGCAAAAAAGAAAGGCGCGGATAGATGTGAAAATTTTCGAACAATAAGTTTGACTGCACACATGTCAAAAATATTAGCTAGAATTGTGCAAAGACGAATGGAAAAACGGGCGGAAGAAATACTAGAAGACCAATTTGGGTTTAGGCGAAACAGGGGAACACGGGAGGCTATTTTAGCTCTGAGAGTGATAATGGAGAAAACAATAGAAAAAGGGGAAAGCGTGTATATAGGGTTTGTAGATCTGGAAAAAGCATTCGACAATGTAAAATGGAAAAAAATGTTTGAAATACTCAAAAAGATTGGAATGAGTATAGGGATAGACGAATACTACATAGCTTATACAAAGAGCAAACAGCACTAATAGAATTAGAGCAGGAACGTAGAGAAGTAAACATTAGGAAAGGAGTGAGACAGGGATGTGCCCTATCCCCATTGATTTTTAACTTGTACATAGAAGAGGCAAGGAATACTGTCAAATGCATGAAGACATTTGGAATTACTATGCAGGGACAAAAAATTGATATGCTTAGATTTGCAGATGATATAGCGGTATTAGCGTCTAGCAAGGAATAGTTAGAAGCTGCTCTTAATGAAATGGGTCACGGTTCTAACAGAGAGATACGGCATGAAAATTAACAAAACTAAAACTAAAGTTTTAGTATGCAAAAGTGGGGAAAATAAATCAAAAACAAGAATACAAGTATGTAACACGAACTTACAAGAGGTTAAGGATTTCTGCTACCTAGGAAGCCAAATAACGCAAGATGGGAAAAGCACAAAGATATAAAACAAAGATTAGCACGAGGTCGTGGTACATTTAATAAAAAATAGCAACTACTGTGTTCAAAGACAACAAACATAAAAACAAGGAAATGATTGCTTAAAATATATGCGTGGAGCACAGCACTGTACGGCTGTGAAGCCTGGACAGTAAGAGAAGCGGACAAGAAAAAGGTAGAAGCCTTTGAAATGTGGTGCTACAGACGTATGATGAAGATATCATGGACAAACAAAGTTAAGAACGAAGAGGTACTAAAAATGGTAGGGGAAGAAAGAAATATGTAGAAAACGGTAAAAAAGAGGAGAGATAGGATGATAGGCCACATACTACGGCATGAGGGATAGTGCGGAATATATTAAAAGCAGAGATAGGAAAAAAGAGAAGAAGAGGCAGACCTAGGTTAGACTACTGCACACAGATAGTAAAAGATGTAGGCTGTAGGGGTCTCAGGGAGATGTGTAGGCTAGCCCAGAATAGAAATCTATGGAGGTACGCATCCAACCAATCCCAAGATGAATAAACGAATGACGAAAAGATAACTGTGCTTAAACATGATGATTAGTGTAAGTAACTACAAGAATTGGCTGGGCAATATTCTCGAATAATGTTAAGTGTGTGAAAGGATTTACTGGAAAACCATTATTTCGGCAAATGTCTAAGTGTTGGGGGATCTTGGTAGCCACAGGTTGCTTAACCTCCTTTTCTGAATCTCGGTAAAATAGGGCATAAAATTAAAAAACAATAGAAGGGAAACGAGCTGAATACACATGCTGTGTAAGAATTTCAGGGAACTATGTAGGCTAGCTCAGAATATAAATAAGTGCAGGTACGTGTCCAACCAGTTTTGAGACGGAAAACCTAATGACGAAAAAATAAGCGCAGATAAATCTGATGATGAAATTGGAAAATATATTAAATCGCTAAATGGTTAAGTGTTGGGGAAACTTGGCAGCCACAGGTTGCTTACCTCCCTTCACAACCACTAATGGTCGGAGAAATAGGGCATATAACTGTAAAACAATAGAAGGCGATCGAACTGCATCTAACAAGAAAGAACAGCGCCTATGAGGAAAGGCAACAAACATAGAACAAGAAGAAAATTGTTGAGAGCATATGTGTGGAGCAAAGCACAGTATGCCTATGAAATACGGGCAGTCTGAAATGCAGACAGAAAAACGGTAGCAGCCTTTTGAAATGCTGTGCTTCAGATGTATGAGGACGATCGCATGGACAGACAAAGATAATAATAAATAAGTTATAGAAATAGTAGGGGAACAAGGATATCTGGGGAAAAAGAGAAATAGAAGGGCGGAATACGTTCTAAGGCATTTTGGGGAATAGTATGGGATATATTACAAGCAGAGATAGGAAAAAAGAGGTAGATGTAGACCTAGATGAGATAGAGATAGATGCAAACTGTGCAAATTTCAGGGAAATCTGTAGGTTAGTTCAGAATAGGAAACAATGATGGTACGCGTCTAACCAGTTCTAGGACTGAAGACCTAATGATGATGATCATGATTTGTATTAATATTAACAATACTATTTTTTATGTACCTGAAACACACCATAAAGTTGCAAGTAATTTAAATGCACATATAAGCAAACAGTATAAATGGAACTAGCTTTAAGTTTATCAGATCAGAATATGTACGACTTCCGTAATGTTATAAGTTCTCGTGTTAAGAAAGTTTTTTTAAAATCCCTTTCGGGAGTGATCAACTTATTTAGCGCAGTCGGTGGCTTTTTGAAAATGTTCAAATTGCCGAAAATTTTTGGTTTTCACGATTAATCGAAATAGAAAACCTTGAAAATGATATTGCTTTTAACGAGTAAATATCGTTGGTATCATCTCTTTCGAAACAAAGTATTATATCCATTTGGTCAAGTGTAAATGGCTTTGAGATTGTCATGCCTTTAGGCAAATCAATAATTCAGTGCCTTCGAATACGATAAGCAAGGATGATGTTAGCACTTTGAGAAAGGAACAAAATCGCCAAATCCAGATGTCAGCCCTGTTTTGGAAGGTACAGTATCGTCAAACCAGAGCACTTAGATTAAGAAAAAAAATTATGCAGATACTAAGCATCATATCAATGTAAGCTAAAATTGAACCTTCTTTTCTAACATTTTACAGCTGATTTTCAACTGATGAGTGATACCGATGTAAGCAACTTAAAAATCTTTTTAGAAAATTTAAAAATAGTAACAAGGAAAGTTTAAAAGCAAAATCACGTAACACGAATAATTAAAAAATTTTAGAGCATAATTCAAGTGGTTAAAATAATTTTAAAATCACGGATAATAGTTTTATTAACATACATAACTTAATTAACCCGAATTCGGCAACTGAACAAATTAATTATTAATTACTAAAATTAAATTTACACACTATTTCCTCTTACGATGGAAACCCTCATACCCCGACAAAATTTGTCGCTAATTGCGAGAATGTAATTAACGTATTTTCTAGTCAAACTAACATTCAGCTAACCAGTTTCTTGCTTAGAGCAATTATAGGTAAATTGATAAGTAGAGCTCAGATATTAATAGGTTTACGCATAAAGCTAAAAGGCTGGGATGAAATAAAAAACGAACTAAATTTATCTCTTTGGGACCAGCGCGATATCGACTTATTCAAGATTTAATTACTTTAAGACCGCATAAAAATGAATGAGACGCTATATAATTTTGAATGCGTTGCGTAAGGAGTTTAATAATTGCAAAATAATATTTATCGCCTATTTCAAATGAAGAACGTACCGGTAGACTTAAAACATATATTCGCGGCTTATGGTTACCCATTCAAACAAATGTTATGCTACCCAATCCTGGTAGTCTAGAGCAATTTATGGGATTAGTTATTGAAGAAAAAATTTGTTTTATTCAACACAAAGAAATAATTTAAGTTCAAATTCATATTTTGAACCTATTTTAAGGACGACGTCTGGTAGGCATCAAAGTCATTCTAACATTCCAGTCAGACATAATTTTAACAACTTTAATCACATGCATCCAAACAAATCTCAAAACATCCACACTCAATATTTGCAATTTCAAACGCAAAAGCTTTCTTTCCAAAACACAAACTCAAACAGAGTTCACACGCCTGTAAACTATCCAAAAATATTTTTTCCAAATCTTCATTTTAATAACAGATTTGGCATGCGGAACACGCCATTTAAGAACAAACAAAACTTTGGACGCTCATCTCAAAAATTCGCTCAATGTCGCACAAATAACCCGCCAAAACTTAATAAAGAAGAGTCGATAGGCATGCCCTTGAGAATACGACTATTATATCCCAGTTTCAATCGCAAAGATTATATAATCTAAATGTAAATAGTTCAGACTGAAATAACCTTTATTTTATAGAACGTGGCAATAAGAGTACTTCATACGGTAATGTTTGCAGTGACGACAACGAACAACGAACTCGTTCATTCCTCGAAAATATCTGATACTTTCCAAAAGAGTCTCTACACAGCACCGGTAAAAACAGTATTCGATTTTCAAATAATACGTGTGAAAATATACATTATAGTGCTAATGACATAAATCATAGTCAACATAATTTTCTACAAGTCATGCATCGGAACAACGAGAATGATACACGTAAACATACTCTAGCAAGACTGCTCCCAAGGTCCGAAACGTAACTGGCGCAGCGGTGCGGATGAATCGAAGAACTGGTGGTCTGGAATTACAATTCCAAATTTGGCAGAACCGAAACAAAGTTGGAGGAAGTACAAGCATCGACCGAATCTAGCTAAACAAACAAACTTGAAGGAGATACAAACATCGATCAAATCCAAACCAAATCAACGTACACAAATCGACCGAGCCCACAGCCAGAAAACAAAAAAAAACAGATGAAGAAATTAATGTAATTTTATTTTCTTAAAACCCAATTGATTTTTACAAATTTATTGATATTTGCTAGTATAAGAAATTATTATTTTATTATTTTACGTATGTACAGATTTATTATTATTATTTTATTATTATAATTTTATACCATTTAACGAAAATAATTTACTTATATATTAAGGGAATTGTTTTCAAATACAAAAAATTATTTTTATAGCAAAAGAGAATTTGTTTTGAAACGAGAGAATTTTTAGAACAATATAGTACAATTATTATCAATTACTAAACACACTAAAACGTAACTGACTTACGAAAAATGAAAACAAAGCGAAAACGATTTTAAAATACCAAAATAGAACGTAATTAACTCTACCATTTAGTACAGAAAGCCTATGTATATAACGCGACTCGTATAGACAAATAATTACAGAAAAGAATATTTAAAACTTGACCTTTATCGCAGTTCTATAAATTATAGCAACGCACTCTACAATCTATTAATAAATTAATCCACTACAATTAAACCAAAGCGTACATATTTAAAAAGCGCGATTCTTACATAAATTACGATCATCATTAAACAAAAAGTTATTTCAGTTAAACTACGCAATAAAAGCTATAATTAACTAGATGCATTACTGAAAGCGCATATCGCAACTGTATAAAAAAGCAATTATCAAACGTAACATTTTATGCAGTATTTAACGAAATAAGACGCAAACTATTCATTCTCACACAGACTAAAAACAACACCTTTCAGAAAAGTATTAACAATTTCAATAAGTATAATTGCTTATTAAATTATACAAATGCATTACGCAATTTATAAAAACTATTCACAGAAGCTGAAATTAAATCCTCAGCAGACATAAAATTTTGTAATTTAAACAAGTTTATTGTATAAATTATAAACGCAACATTGAATAAAGCAATAGACTGAGAACCTGCAAACATTATATTTAGCACTCAAGGTGACGAGACAATAATTACAAAGAAACATCTTACACGTTTGTCAATTACAACACCCACGGATAAAAGATAATTATAACCGACTTAATTAAATTAACAGAGCTAAACGAAGATAAAATCATAACTGGCGCAAAACCATACAAAGTGAATTACCGCGAGAAATTATTAATTCACATCGGAATCTTTCAGAAAGCAAAACTCAAGTAGAATTTACGACAAATTAACATTTGCGGAGTATAAAATAAACGAATTCAAGGCTACAGCAAGACACCAGATATTACAAAGCATAAATCCCTCAATTCAAATTACAGCACCGTATAACTAAGTACAAATATAAGAAAATACGATTCCTTAAATAACTCAACACATTTCAAACTGAAATTAACAAGCCAAACTAAAAAGCAAAGATACAAACCGCAAAATAAATATCAATTTTACAAAATTTGAAATTAATTAAAAGCGAAAGCAACCCTTAACAAAAATGAGTTTAAATATGAAGATTTATCTCAAAACCATTCCTAGCTTTAACAGAAAACAAGCTTTGCTCGTAAAGTTCATCACGGCTGTGAAATATTTTTGAAAACCTTTTATAAAGCCGAAGATAATAAAAGAAACGCACTACTGTTACGCCTGATAATATGTAAACTGACCGGACGGGCACTAACACTAATTGCCAGCCGAGATGATCTTAAAGAATGGCAGGACTTTAAACGAATACTAATTGCATATTTTGGCGACCAAAGAAACATAAAATGCCTTGCATGCGACCTGATAAACCTCAGAATGTAAAATAATCAATCCCCGTATCAATTCGGAATGAAATGCCAAGACGCGAGAAGTCTAATCCTAATGAAATTAAAAATCGAAGAACCCGATCAAAATATCCGACATTTAAAAACGAAAATGTATGACGAAATGGCACTGGACACCTATAAAAACGCATCACTAGAATGACTATCAGATAAAATCAGATTCCAACGTTCCCGGAATTTAGAAGAAGCCATGAACATGATAATAGAAGAAGAAAATGTAATGTATCACCGAAACAGACTATACAACCCCAACGCAAATAAAAGTTATTCACCAATAAAAATTATACAAGTCGCGAGAGAAACAATCCTCCAGCAAAAATTCACACGATTTAATGCAAAAATGAATTAACCGCGAATTAATAACCCAAATTTTAGTATAACGAATTTTAATAATCAATTTAAACAATTTCCAAAACCAACGATTAACTCGAACTTTACGAAACCCGCATTTCAACCACAATTCAACTAAAACGTAAACCAACAAAGACCAACATTCAGCGCCAACCCAATTAGAAATACACCAAAGGCAAAGAACAATAACAATCCTAATAGCTACTACAAACCAACGCCCATGGATACCTAATCTGGTAACACCAGACAAAATACAAAAATAACACATATCCGACCAAACCCTTATCAAAAACGCAACATTACATCGGAAGAACTATTTCACCAAGAAGTAGAAAAATTTGACAAAGACCAGAATAATTACATTCATCCCAGTACGAACTTATGGACGCAACAAACCATACGAAACTTACGACGAGGACGACAAAGAAAACGTGTGCTCATATTTTCAGATAGACCGATTCACAAACGACCAAACTTAATAAATTTAAATAATATAAATCACCTAGTACTACCATACATAGAAATACCCCATGCCGAACTTAAACTATTAATCCACACCGGATACTCGAAGACATTAATTAGTCCCAAACCGTAAAAAAGCACTATTTAGATTATGTAGAAAAAGAACCATTTAAAATTAAAACAGCCCATCAAACGACATTACACCAATTCGTACCTAATATACCCTTACCGAGAACATTCAATGTAAAAGTGAAACACAAATTTTGTATTTTCGAATTCAACGACAAATATGACGGACTACTCGGGGAATGGACCTTCTAAGAAAATTAAGAGCTAACATTGACATAAAAACCGTTTGTTAAAGACAAAACTCGAAAAAATCTCCATTAAATTTCAAAATACCCAAATCAAACAAAAATACGCAATAGAACCCCGAACCGAAAGAAAAATAAAAGTCCCAGTAAGTTCAAACAACAAAGTAAGAATCATAAATCACATAACATTTCAACAAGGAGTAGTAAAATACACAAAAGTAGATAACAAAAAAATACACCAAATTCAAATAACCAAGGACGATAACGAAGAATAAATAATTAAAAGTTTATAAGAATATACCCCCGAGAAAAAAAACGATTTTATTATTATTTCAACACCGAACATATACAAAAGATTCTAATTTGTTAAATTATTCAATAACTCTGGCCCTGAACTTATCAGATGCACACGAAAATTAATAACATTAGACGACCCTGACAAAATAAATTATGTAATTAGGAATCAACACTAAGGAAAAACTAACCATCGTGAAATTAATGAAACAATAAAGCAACTTGTAAGACGATATTATTTTAAGGATATGAAGGAGCTAACTACAGACTTTATTAACCAATGCGAATTATACGACAAAGCAAAATACGACAGGAAACCCCCAAAATGACCTTAATGTTAACTAAAACACTTGGCAAACCCTTTCAAAAAGTACATGCCGATACTCTAGTAGTAGAAGCACCAAACTATTTAACCATTGTAAATGCATTCACAAAAATAGGCCAAGCAACACCCATTACTACTAAAAATACCATTAACGAAACACACGGATTTTTACAATACTTTACATTTTATGGAACACCTGAAACAATAACTTTAAATAACGGCAGCGAATTTAAAATGAGACAATACAAAACACTTTAGAACTCCACAAAATAAAAATTCATTTTATAACGGAAAACCACCCTGAATCAAATGGACTAATTGAACGACACATTCAGCCCTGTTAGAACAATTCCGATTATTAAAAATAACTTATAAGAAGGAACACACTACCAATTTAATGTCAAACGCACTAATCGCATACAATAATACAATTCACTCATCGACAAATTTTACATCCTTAGAATTAACATTACGACATTGAGATTCACGCAACCCTTACGACATACATTATAATAAAGAAGTATATCAGCAATACGTCAAAGATCATAAAGAGAATCTAAAATATCCTATGACAAAGTAAAAGATGAATTAGATAACGATAAGAAACGTATCACCACAACCAGTAATAAGAATACGAACGCAAATAAATTTTCAATAGGACAAACCCTGTATGAGAATAATTTCCAAAGTAAACGACATAAAATGGCACCCAGAAATTTAGATCCATTTAAAATTAAGAGAATATTCGACAAAAATATTGGCGTAGTAGACAACGGCAAAATAACAAAATACATTCACTTGAAAAACTTAAGACACCCTGTAATTTCAGATGGACAATCATCACCCTTATCGTCAAGCTACGCCCAGGTAGAACGGACAACGAAATACTAATAGAAGATATAAAAAACAACCCCGGTATACTTCCACTAAAATAAGGCAGTATACAAAATACCATAGACTATTGGATATTCGCACAAAATTCGATTTAACAGAACTAAAACAAGAATTTCAAACAATCAAGGATAATTATTACCGATTAAAACAATCAATGGACACAGCAAAATTCGGAAAGGAATACGCCACAGAAATGATGAATTATAACAGTATCATAGAAAGTATTTTAAGAAACATAGAAGATAAATTTAACAGATTAATACCCACAGAACAAAGTACAAGGCAAAAAAGAGGACTAATCAACGAATTAGGTAACATAATAAAAGCTATCACAGGCAATTTAAACAATCAAGACGCAGAACGTTGAACGATATAAAAACCATAATTAGCAACCAAATATCTCTAACCCAATCAACAATTATAAAATTCAACGAAACGTTAAGAAAGCTAGTAAGAAACCAATATAGTATAGCCAACAGAATACAAACCCTTGAAGCTAACATGCAAACTACCATTTGGGCAAGCGAGATTTAATTATATTCAATACGATATACACTCAAATAATATCAATCCTTACTTTAATTCAACAAATTTTAGCAACTTTAGAAAACGCAGTAACCTTTGCAAAATTAAATACCTTACACTCTAGTATCATACAACCAACTGATTTATTAAAGGAATTATTAAGAATTAGATCATTTATCACTAACAGTAAATTACCCTTTGATGTAACAGAATCAAACATTCTTATATTTGGAAAAATAGCTATAGTTAAAGGTTATATAAAGAATAACGAAATAACATTTTTAATAGAAATCCCAATAGTAGAGAGTAACAATTATAACTATTACCATTTATTTGCTTTTCCAATGAAAATTACTAGCACATACCAAGTTATCGCACCCAAAACCAAATTCTTATCCTTAAATGTACTAAGATATGGTTATACAAACGAAAAATGTAACGGAGTCACACCAAACCAATATTTATGCCAATCGTTGACGACAACAACCATTCAAGACCTTGCGAGTACAATTATTAAAATTTTCAAATCATTACGAAAATTGTGAAGTCAAACTCGTACAAATCACCAACATAAAAATTCAGAAGGTTACAGAAAACAAGTGGATCGCCATTTTCCCAACAGAAGTAATAGCAACCATCCACTGCAATCAAGATGAAAACAATCTAGCACTAAACGGAAATAAATTAATTACCCATAAAGAAGACAGTTATTTAAAAGTGAAAGACGAAATAATCAGAGTTTATCAAAACCCCATAGCAACGAAGAAACTCGCAAACTTACCAGAACTATAGTTCAAGATGCCACAACCAGAAGACAAAGAAATAATCCAAAAACCCATGCAACTAAAACATCTAGAATTAGACAACTTCAACCACGCCGTGAAATTAATGGAAAACTAGAAAAAAACATTTAATTGAACTCAAAGTTACCAAGTTATACTACGACAACATAAGCGTTTGGACAATTGTGTTAATCATTTTAATTATTTTTCTAATTATATATATATATATATATATATATATATATATATATTACAAAATTATCTTAGATATATGAATAAAGAAAACAGTTTTAGATTTAAGGAAACAAAGAGAAATAACGAAACAATAAGTGTACTCTTAGAAACAAGAATTTAAAATAATAAATTAAATAATAAATTTTATGAATTTAAAAATTAAGCAAGAAAAACCTTAATTTTGCATTTACGTCGAGAGGAGTTATGTATCCCCCAATTTATATATATATATATATATATATATATATATATATATATATATATATATATATATATATATATATTAAATAATAGAACCTAATAGGAAATTATTAGAAATTGTTAAAGAAATCATAATACAATTACAACAATGTAATTCAAGGATAGATATAAAAAGGTTATTAACAGTTCATGAGAACGAATGCAATACAATGTATTCCAGACGATAGTGATACTGTAGGTGGCAGGTCACAGACGGTTAAGATATCGCAATTACCTAGAAGTAAGATTGTAACAATGTAACAATGAATACAGTTAAGAATAGGCAGACATGCGCTCTACATTTCCCACAGAATTGTGAAGGGCAGGAACAACATAAATACCCTGGGAGTCCCAAGACCAGTCAGTCAGTCTAAATATTAGAGCTTTAGCATTTACCTAGGCTACTCGCCCTAATAATAGTTCAATTAGTAATTGTTTGTCGACTTAGACTATTAAATTAAGATTGTCAAATTTCCATATTTAATATCTATTTGAAGAATAAATAAATTTGTTACGAAGACTTGGAAATAGTTTTTAAAAACACCGCTCCCAAGGCCCGAAACGTAACTCGCGTGATGAACAGAGTTTTATGCGAACTACTGACTGATTAATAATGTAGAATTTACTTCTGTGATTGTCTTGTTTTTTCAGCCCATCTCTTCAAAAACACTTAAAAAAACTGATTGAAGTTTTTGACAGATTTCGACGACATAATTAAAAGTTTAGAGTTTCACAAATCAGAGTTTCTAGAAAAAAACAATGTATTTAGAATACGTAATTACTGTTTCAGGAGTAAAACTAGAGACCCATAAGGTAGCAGCCGTAAAAAAAATTTTCCTTACCTAGAACGCCTACTGTAATCAAAAGTTTTCTCGGACTGTTAGGTTAGTATCGGTGTTTTATAAAAGATGTCGCTAAAATCACAAAACCTATGATCAAAGGATTAAAGAAAAATTTCAACGTAAAACACGACAAAGATTTTCTCGATAACTTTAAAACTTGCAACGAAATTTTAACAAACAACCCTGTATTTCAGTATCCTGAGCTTAGCAAACCCTTTATTTTAAAAACAGACGCCAGAAACGATGCTGTTAGAGTAACGTTCCATCAAAAAGCCGTTCCAAATGACCGACCAATAGCGTACGCATCTAGGACGATCGATGAAACAGAGACAAACTGTTCGACAGTTGAAAAGAAACTGATTTTAATTGTTTGGGCATGTGAGCGTTTTTGGACCAATTTATTTGGCAAGTTAAATATATATATACATATATGTGTATATATATATATATTGCTATGTACTAACTGGATTTATCGAGCGCCGACTTGGGCAGCCATATAAATTTATGCTATGAATTAACTGGAACTCTCGTTCGCCGACTTTGGGCTGTCCAATAAATACTTGATATGATAACGCCGTACTCGGTATCAATGGCGTATTCTACTTATAACTCCACCTTTCTGTGTTTATCTCAATCAAGTTACACTTCCACAAATTTTATTATTCTGCCTCGACTAGCTTTTATTTTGAATTATAAAATGAAGTTAATGCAATTCCATATAATGAAAACAAATATTATGCACAGATTTTTGAAAATTAATAAAATACACTTTTCAATCAATCAATATTATAAGTCATATTTATCTCAAAATCATATGTTCTTCTATCAATCTAAAGTCACCAAAAACTATTCTTTTTATCAAAAGAAGCCTGGAACGTTCAAAACCCCTTTATTATATTACGTACTTTCAACGTATGCAAAAGTTCGTTGCTGACTCTGTTACACTATTTTATATTAATTAAGCAATTCAATATTCAAATTCAAATAAAAAAATATGTCTTAAAACTAAAAGATCTAACCTGGTCTGTGTGCTTCTTTATTTCCTTCTCGCAACCAAAATTATCGACGCATCCATTATCAACTAACATCAATTAGAATTTTCCATGCATTATTATACTATCTATTCGTATTCGAAATTAATCTCCACCAATTCGGAATTATTATATACACATTTGAAATATTATCTATCCATACGCTTGAATTATTACATTTGAATTATTGTCATCACACTCTGGATTATTGTTGTCAGACTTAGATTTATTGTCGTCCAACTTAGATTATTATACTCCCTCGAATTATTGTCGTCAAACTTAGATTTTTATACTCCCACTTAGAGCCTTATTATTATTATATTTTAGTTTAAATAAATTCCCCAAAATCTACTTAAGTTAATCGGCTTTAGAAATCTTCATATTCGTAGCACTATCTGTCATTAAACACTTTTACTATCAAAATATTATTACGTACGCGTTACTCTTTGATTCATAGTGACACAGTTTGGCCATGTTGAGTTAAAAACTGACTCCGTTATCATTCTTGCTGTTAATATATAAGTTATCCCCCTTCTTCTGTGGGTTTGGCTTACAAGCCCGTCGCTAATCTTAACCAATAAGGTTTCTCTATTTTGTACACTTAAAGAGGTTTTCTGATGTAACATTCTCAGCCTTTCGAGTAATTGTTGTTTGCTTACATATGCCTTGTTATCAGACCATGCGGTGTTTTGGAGAAATAATCGCGTTTCCATATTATACACAAATACCTGATGCAATTCGAATTTCGATTTTCAAGTATGTTTGTTTCTTTACGCATTTTTAATCACATTTACTATTAAAAATTGTTAATTGTTTGTACGCACTTACACTACGCTTCTTTATGTTTTATTTCTTATTTCCGTATTATCATAACTGATTACAATCCTTTGAAATGCGTGTTTAATTACATGAACTATGCTCACTTCTAAATACGCGTGCTTCCACTGAAAAATATAGTTATTTGCCTTACTTAAAATTACTAGAACTCTATATACCTGGTGTTAAACATTTACTATTTATTTAATGCATGAATTACTTATTTCTATGCTAACTATGCGTCCTATTGTTACTATTTGCGTCGCTTAAAACTACTTATACTCTATATACAGGGTGTTAAATGTTTACTATTTACAAACTGTCCCAATTACTCAATTTTCTATTACATAAATGCAGTTTTCTGCTTCCTATTGTGATTTCTGATTACTACATGACCATTGCTATAAAATACACCCTTAAACAACCCCTTATCACAGCAATATATATATATATATATATATATATATATATATATATATATAGAACCCGGCCAGTTACGGCAAGGATAGAGCCCGGCCAGTTAAGGCAACGATAGAGCCCGGCCAGTTACGGCAAGGATAGAGCCCGGCCAGTTAAGGCAAGAATAGATCCCGGCCAGTAGCCCGGCCAGTTAAGGCAAGGATAGACCCCGGACAGTTAAGGAAAGGAAATAGCTGGGCTCGTAGCGGCACAGCTTACAACCTGTGTTCAAAATGGCCCCCATCAAAATCCTGGCAGATTCCTAGACGGACATAAAACTTTTCAATGGCACTTCTTATAATTTTAGGTGTTACTTCAGTGCAAACATATACTATTCATTGTGTCAGATCTTCCAGATCCCGTGGTTGTGTTACATAAACTTTATTCTTTATGTAGCCCCAAAGGAAAATGTCCAGTGGATTCAGATCAGGTAATCTGGCTGGCCACTCAATCGTTCCTTTCCTACCTATCTAACGATTATTGAATTCTTCATCTAGATAGTCCCTTACAATTGACCAAAAATGTGCAGGCGCGTCATTTTACTGAAACCAAACCTCATCGTATTCTTCACCAGCTATCTCCTGTATCGCTAGTACTATTTCCGCCTGCAACAATTCCAAATACTTCGGACCATCTAAGGTACCATATATGAAAGAAGGTCCAACTATTCGGTCACTAAAAATACCTGCCCGAACATTTAATATTTGCGGGTACTGCGTGTGATGTTGGCGCAACCAATGAGGATTTTCATTGCTTCATTATCTGCAATTTTGACGATTCACTTCACCATTGAGTTGAAAGGTTGATTCATCTGAAAAAACAATGAGCATGGAAAATTGGGATTCTGAACAATCCTTCCCATCATGTTCTCACAAAATTCCAATCGCCGGTCTAAATCATCTTCATTAAATTCTTAATGAAGATTCATTTTGTAGGGGTGAAATATAATGATCTATAAATTCCTAAAAATCGACGTCTGACTAATTTGAAGCTGTTGAGAAGCTTTTCTAATAGATAAATGCGGTTCTTCGATGAATGATTGGGCCACTTCCATTTGCCGCTTATCTGAAGTTTTCAATTTTTGGCCTTCCAGATTTCGGACGATTCTTACTAGTCCTAGTTTCTTCAAATCGCCCGATTGTTTTTGAGACAGTGAACATACTACTGTTAAGCCTACTCGAAATGTTTCATTAAACAACACAATTACTTTGTCATACGACCTACATCTATCACCCCAACCTCTCATCATTAATAAAGTAACTCTCTATTGTTCTGTTAGAGTAGCCATGGCAAAAGAAAAGGAAAGAATAACAAAGAAGAACTTTGAAGAAGCAGCAATAGCGACAAAAAAAGTTATCCTTACCAACTATCCTGAAAAGAAGGAATTAATAATTAACCTTACTAAGTATCCTGTTAGAGAAGTGAATTCAGCAAAAGTAATTGTTATTCAAAAGTCATAAAATGACAATTGAAAAACAGAATCGGCTCTGTTAGAGGGTCGAATTAAAATTACAATTGAAAACCAGAAACGGCACCAAAAGCAATAAACTCCACTAACTATCCTGAGAAGAACGGTTAGAGAAGCGAATGCAGCGAAAGAAACTGTTTCAATTATCAAGTATAGAAATACTAAAAACAGCAAACCCGCCAGATCAATATACTCAATTAAATATTAGAGGTGCAAATACAGCGAAATTAAGAGGACAGTAAACAGGAGTGGCCAAGATTTTCTAAAACTAGATCAATTTACGCCAAATTTGGTACAGGGGGTTTTTCCGGTTGCTGATTGAGATTCTGTACTCGTTTTTGGTAATTCAGAGTTCAAGATGGCGGATCCAAAATGGCGAACGAGATTTTTATAAACTCAACCAATTTACGCCAAATTCGGTACCAGGGGTTTTTTTTCGGTTGCCGAATAAGATTCTGCACTCAGTTTTTGGAAATTCAGAGTCCAAAATGGCGGATCCAAGATTGCGGACGAGATTTTCAAAAATTCAACCAATTTACGCCAAATTCGGTACAGGGGGAGAGGATCCAGTTGCCGATTGAGATTCTGCACTCAGTTTTTTGAAAATCAGAGTCTAAGATGGCGGATCCAAGATGGCGGACGAGATATCTTAACGGGTTTAAGTGAATCAAATGAAAAATTGTATAATTTTATAGATCAATACAGAACATACTTACGCCAACAGATTAATGAAGATGATCATGACGAGGAGATTGAATTTTGTCAAAACATGATGGAAAGGATTGTTTGCTTTAATTTTGAGTTACTATTTACTCAATCAAATCGATATTTCAAGTCAATCGCTGCAAAAGGAAATAGTCTCAAACATTCATGAAATAGCTGTTAAAATTTCAAATAATAATTATTGAATAGAACGGAGAGTAACTGTTTAGCAGCTAGCTAAGATCCCTCATTTAACGCTACCTAATTTTTTCTCTTATGGCTTAAAAATAGTCGTGCACGTTACTAAACTAAAAGATATGGAGTATCTGAGACAAAAAAAAGACAATGATTGCACTAATATTATACCTGATACTTTAGGAGCGCCATTGAAAATTTTGATGTCTGTCTGCTAGGATTTTGATGTAAAACATTTTGAACCAAGATTGTTAGCCTTGCCTTAACTGGCTGGGTTTCCTCTCCTTGCCTTAACTAGCCGGGAACCTTCGCCTCGCCTTGACTGGCTTTTTCTTAAATAGCCGTAATATCTCCTTGCTTTTATTCGCCAGGATTTTCGCTTTAGGTTTAGAGGTTTTATTTGAAAAAATAAAGTTGACATTGAAATAACCATGAAGGACAAGGTCAAGGTCAAATTCAAGGCCATCATTGAATAGCCAGAGAAAAATCCTAAAACATTTGTTCTTATTATTTTTCAAAAAATTTAATTGCCTCAAAGTTATTCAGTGTTCCCGTTGCAAAAACAACATTAACTTTAGAGTGACGTTGAAAGTCATGGTCAAGGTCATGGTGAAGGTCACATTTGAATGTCGAATTTCCTGCTCTTTCCAAATCCACAATAAAAAGTATAGGTTCCTATTTGAAGAAACATAGTTGACGTCGAAATGAACTTGAAGGTCAATGGCAAGGTCAAATTCAAGGTCACCATTCAATCGTACGTCAAAAGAATTTCGACGGAAAACTTACATCTGACGTATAGTGCGAAGCTTCGTAGTAGTTTCTGCGAGTCGCTTTGCTTTTTTGGGAATATGTGAAATACCTTCACTTTAAGAAAGTAATTTACGTCACAAAGATAACAAGGACATGAGTGAGAATATAAAGCAGATGAGTGAAAAAAGTACGAACGAAATGGGTAAGAAGAACACTCAAGTATTTGAATAGAATCTAGCAAAATTTGGGGATGTTTAAAATCAGAAAGCGAAGAAAATAAAAAAATTAAGGATACCAGTGATGAAAAATCTTTACACTTAAAAGTTACTAAAAAGACCCAAGGGCAAATATTATTAGAAATTAGGTGTAAAGTGGTACAAATTCCGGAGAATATGAATAATATAAAAGAGATGTTCGTGCATATGAAGTGAAATCAAGAAGCATGCGAAAAGAGATAAAAGGAAAGTTAAGGAAATAGGTCAGAAAGTAAATGAAATTGAAAGAAGCTGTCGAACAACATTTTAAATATTTAGAAATGACAAATTTTGGAAACAAAGTGGAAAATTTAGGAAATAGGATGCAAAATATTGGTAAATATATTTCTCAGATTTTCGTGACTGCATGAAGTGACGTTAGAGTAGTGCCCCATTTAAACAACATTTCAAATTTTACGGTGATAATAAATTAAATCCCAAGGTATTATTAAATAATATTAGAACTTTAATGTAAGAAAGTCTAGATGACCAAACCAAATTAAACATATCTAGGTTTAAGTTAAAAGTGAGTGCAGAGATATGGTTTAGCTTAATAGAGAGTGAATTGAGAACATTTAATGATTCTGAATTTAAGTTTTTAAAACATATCGGGGAGATAATCAACAATTTTGAATAACAGATGATTTAATTATGAAAAAAAATTATTGTGGACTTGTCATGAAATGTATAGCTTTGCCAGATATTATGGAGATGGACGTATTTTTAGAGTACTTGCAAAGATCTGATGAAATTGGTCAACTGAGGAGAACAGAGAATGGGACTAGGAACCATCCAGTAAATTTTACCAGATACCAGAAAAATACAGTACCAGAACGTTTTAACAATAGGAATTTTGACCGAGGAAATTTTAATGGGGCAAATTGGAAACTGAGTAATGCACCAAAAAGAAATGGAGGAAAAAATAGTGAGACGAGTACAACAGAAAATAGAAACGTAAATAGAGAAAATAATAGTAATGAAAATTCATAGAGAGATAGAGGGCGTGAAAGTAATTCAACGAGAGAAAATAATCGTACGAATGCAGAAACCATAAATAGATCGGAACCATCTACGTCGAGACAGAATTTTCATTAAGAGGTAGACCAAGCACGCGCGTTAAAATTAGTCAATATGAACATCGATAAAAATTTATCAAATTTGAATTAGAAAATGAGAATGACTTAGATAAAAACTTATCATCTATCTTAAATTTAAATGTAAAGGATGAAATAATTAAAGTACTTACAGATACAGAAGCTGAAGCATCGCTGACTTCGGAATACTTTATTAAAGATAATATTAAGAAACTAAGTAATAAATTGATACCCTAAAAGAAACGTAACATTAAGTTCGCAAGTATAAATATTGTGGTCATTTTGAAATTTGACTCAGGGAATGTGAAGTTTGAATATGTATTTATGATTGTACCTGTATTAAGGATGAATAGTGTTTTTAGCATGGATTTAATAAATAAGTTGAAGTTGCGAGTAGACCCAAGGAATAAGATGATTATATGTAAGGAGGAGTATATTGAATAGGATAATTGAAGTTGATACTAATGTCGAGAAAGACAGTATTAATTGGAATCAGTTTGAGTTAAAGGAGGTAGAGGAAGAAGTAAATGAGGTAGAAGTGAAGATTCTTATTGAGAATCCAGGTGAAGTATCAGATAAGATAGAGTCATTAAACAAATATTCTGGGTTAGAAAATGGAAAGTCTAGAATTCATACAAGTCATGAAGATAAGACGGAAACTGATAAAGCAAAAGCTTGTTCGATTTCAACGATAGATGAAGTTGAGGAAAAGTTGAATGAAGGTAAGAAAAACTTAAATGAGGATACCAGTGAGAAATCAAATACGTAGTTTGTGAATCACGTAATCGTAAAAAGGACAATCGATGATGGTTTCAAACTGTGTTTGAATGTTAGAAGTATAAATCAGCGTAACTGTCTACTAGCACAATTAATAGTGTATTAATAATTGATATTTAGATCAAAACCAACTGTATTGCTCAGTGCTGTCATCGTGGTAGTTAAGCAGTTTTTTCAAATAAAGTCGTTTACAGCATTCATTATTGAGTTTAGTTACACGCGTTTTAAATTTTTCTTTTTATTTAAAAGAACAAACTAACACACGTACATAAATTCTCAACTCTGAGTGAAAAGTTAGTTAACCGTTTTGAAGCGATTACTAATAATGGTAAGCACAGTAAACACGAATGAGTGTCATTGTTATAACAACAAAGAATACAAATCTTTTGACGCAAAGAAACTTCGAAGTAAAATTTTATATAAGCCCCTCAAAGATGGAGATTACTGATTTTAACAATATGTAAGAGCAGCTTTTGAATAAAGTATTCGAATAAAAACTTCTTGAATAAAATACACAACAAAGACGACTACAAGTTAGAAAATGATTAAGAATTTTTTTTCCCACAATCACCATAACATACTTAAATCAGTAGAAAGTACTGAAAATTTCACAACATAACTGAAAAGCATTGGCATCCAAATAATGCATTTCTATTTTATAATCAATTTATTAAAATTTTGTGTACTGAACAATAAGCCGTGGCCGGTGATTAGAGTAGATAGTCTGTTACGTACAGTTTTTAGCGCTTTGAATATCTAGCAAGTAATTTACAAAAAATTCAGTGAATTACTCCCCCTACATGTGATTTGTCAATGCTCGACCCGAAGTTACTACATTGGCCAGGAAGCGAGTTTTTTATACCTGAGAAATTTTGAATTTTGTCGAACCCTTGCTGTTCCCAGCAAGGTAGGGATCTTTAACGTGCGTAACTACACTCACACACGGGACTTCCATTTTACCTCTTATCCGAACGAGGTCGTATTTTTGTGAAAAATGCTCGCCTAACACCTTTCAAGCGGACCGTGTCGGGATTTAAATCCAGGACCTTGGGCGTAGTAGTCACACGCATACCAACTACGCCACGGAGTCGCCTAGTGAATTACTTCGCTAAAAATTCTGTGTTGGTGAAATACCAAAAACCTCGATTGTACGAACAAAATAAGTTGATTGTTCCGCCGACTAATTCAGTGGGACGGACGGGTGGTGCAAGTGTTTGACGAGGGTTCCAGAATGCTATCGAGTATGAAATGTGGTCTTGATAGGGAAAATACCATGGACGCCACCTAATCTCGCAGGTATGCTGTGTAAAAGCCCTAGAATAAATAACAGAAAGAATGCCCAAAATCTTGAGGTCGGGCGAGTGATTCTGGCTTACAAATTTTCCTGAAAATTCATTGAAACAGATATTATTTTAAATCTTACTCAAACCTAATCACGTAGACCTATCTATGACTGCTAACGGCCACGAAGATTTCTGAAAGCGAATGTTAAATAATACCTAAAATATTTAATCATGCTTCAATCAAAATTCACAAGTTAATTTATTTTAGCAGAACTTTTACTATACCGTTTACAATAATGAACAGACTAAATATACACTTTTTACAAAACTTACTTCAACTTTATTAATTCTATGACATGTGCCTTCACACAATTCCAACTTTCACAAATATGAAGAGTCCCATATATCCCAGAAATTTTTAATCAAAACGGTAATCTATTAGCTAAAACTTAATCTAATCACAGACACAGCTGTAAGTACGTTAGTCGATAATACATTAAAGTACTAACCTTTGTACCATTATAGTTTCAGTTTTTTCTTATGCGTTTTATTTCTAAATTATCATCGGAAGATGTCTTCTTTCTCTCTGTTAACGGTTGGACGTTTCAACTTATTTTCCACCCAGGGGTTGAACCATTTGGGGATCAATCTACTCCAAAATAAAAAAGAAACTGAGCCGCTTGGTAGGAGATTATCCGATTATTTAAAGCTACTTGGCTTAAATCGCGACCTTCTACTCAAGGTGTTTATCCTACTGAAGCGATTGTTTGAGCGTCGGGATGTTAAAAACGGAGTCCTTTTTGACCAAAGAAACTACTGTTTTTATACTACCGAGATCTTCTCGGCAAAAATCGGACGGATGAATCTAAATTAGATTTCCTTTAATGTCGCTTTCTTTATTTATGCTTTAAGTCATTTTAGCTTACGTATTTCGGATTGTATATGAAATGTGAATTGGCACAAAACTGTATATGACCAGTTTTATTCTTAGACGGATGAGATAAAAGGTGCCATTCTGCATACTATAGACAAAGCAAACCAAACTATAATTGTTATCAAGATGACATCACGCCTAACCTTCTTAAAAAACCGATATAAATTTTTATAGCCTTTGACTATGAATTGACTATGATGCCATACAATTCTTTCCTAAATTAGAGTTTATAGAAGACTAGAACTTATATTTCCTGAAGCCAATAACCCAATTCTATTGGTGGACTTTACTTATACAGAAACTACTAAACTAAAATATGATTTTAATTATTTCTAAGCAAATGTCACAAGTCTTGAATTGCAAAATATTTAAGGAAAAATGTGATAAACGTCCAGTGCGCAATTAGTGTGACACGTTGTTATTGTACTGACTTTCGTCACACTTTTGGTACAAATTAATATTGCTGCGAGCTACTATTAGGCAACCCGTCAAACACACAAGCGTTGTAGGGTCTGCATAGTCTTCAGGATTCTAGAATGCTTCTAGCAATCAAACACACAAAACGCCGCCAGCACTGTTCATTCTCGCCAGACCGGGAAGGTTCTCGTAATTACCAGAAGATGAGTCATATCTTTAAATCTGAGTATATATAAGACCGCTGGGAAATGCAAGAGTCAGTCTGTACTAGAATGTCTAATATAAATTATAACGTTGTAAAGTAATAGTAGTTTGAGCTTTTAGAAGTATACATAAATGTTATATACTGTGTCTAATGTACATACAGCTTGTAGTATACATAAATAAATAGAAGTGTATAAACAAATAGTTGTGTTAGTGTTGTTAATGGACCTATGGTAAAGAAGTTAGTTTAAGAAGAAATTAGTGCTTGTAAATTCATTAGTGAAATAGTGCTTCATTGTTAAGTGGACTGAAAACATCTATAAATAAGGAATATACTGTTCATTAGACTTGTGAACAGTGAGTAATAAAGACCTTTATTATTACTTGTTTTAAATTAAAGAAACGCGGTAGCAGTAGCCCGTTACAATATATTAATGTAACAAGTAGGCTCCGATAAACGAAGTATGCTGATATTGCATACTGGAATAGACAAATTCCATCTGCAGGGATAATAATATTGTCTTAAAACGAAATTAAAAGTATAAGTGAATATTTTTGGTATTGAATTTAGTCAATTTTGCAAAATGTAAAACCGAAAAATTCCAACCCAATACAGGAAAATTAATTTTAAGTACCGCATAAGCTTAAATACAGAACTATGTACATAAGCTATGACTCCTTTAGTAAATAATTAAGAACAAACGGTTATTAACTGCACTAATAAAAGTGCATTGTAAAAGCATTTAAACACGCCCTCTAGCCTAATTCGGTCAATTGTGATATTTCCGAAGTTATCAAAAATGCTACCTAAAATCAAGAAGGCGGCTCCCAAAGTTGATTATGAGGAAAAAAATCAACCATTCTTAAAACATAAACTGGATAATTTCCAAATTAGTAACAAGTAACGACTTGTTTCAGGTTTCATAGTAACTTCAACTAACCTGATTAGCAAGTGCCCTCTTTACAACGCGCCAAAAAGGATTCTTCTATTTATTGAATAATTCAAATTATAAAAATGTGTAAAGGTTTCAACCAAGGCCAGTTAGCTACGGGTCCCTGAAACTGTCTTTTTAAAAATAAAAAACTTTATTCCAAAAACCTACAATAAATTAACTTTACTTATTAGAAATAACACTTTCAAGTTCTAGACTTGACAATGTTAGAGCGTCAGTGTTCGAACACTAACTGATATGATATGATATGGTTTGCATCGTTTATTAGGAGGAGCTTACACTTATTTTCAATTAATCCTATGTAATGAAGTTAATCTGACTACCTGCGTGTTCCAATTATGTCGGGTGCCGTGGCGTATGTGTAAATACAATAGTATAACTTGGCATATACAAAGTATAACTTTGTATGAAATGGATGATCACCTACTTTATATAATTCGTTACCCCTAAGGAATTAGAAATAGTTTCTTTCCTATTAACTATTGCTGTTTTAACCTTATATATGATGGACATTGTGCGTATTAAATACACTGCTATAATATTATTAAAATTATTAACACGATTTAGATGCTTTGACATTTTAAGAGTGTTTAAATGTTATTTGTATTATGAGTTGAGTTCTTGTAGTTTACGTAACCATAGTGAGGGTATGGTGTGTATAATATATAGAATTTTCGTCCATAAAGGTACGACCCAAAATATGTCCTTTCTCAAAGTATGACTAATAATTCATTTTTGATAGTGCTATATTTTTGTTTTGTCTCATTTAACATTGGTTCAGTTCAATTCAAAACTACGAAATGGAAATAATTGTATATACAATTTAAGTGCCAACAAAGATACAATTACAAATATATATTGATCCAGTGAATAAGTCTGTAATACTGTTACGTACGCTTTCGACCTGAGTTGTAATGACTACTGGGGAAACGTAGTCTCAGGTTTAGCAACTGCTGGCTGCAGAGGCCGCACATAACAATGACTAGTTAGGTCATAGGATGAAGTTAATAAAACTTAGAAATTAAAAACGCTAAAGAACACGTTGACAATAATTAACAAGTATAATAAAATGTTACTAAAATATAATGGAACATGATAGGACATAAACATAACTTAACCTAGTATAACAGTTATCTAAAAATAGTTTCGACATACATAGTCGTGCTGGTTGGTGACTATTGTTGGAAGTACATGGTAGCTCTGGCCTTTTGGCCGAGGCGGATGGTTGATACGGGCTGGACCAGAACCGACTCTGCATTGACTAGTAACCAAACATTCACCGAGACTTCAACTAATACTAATCGATACAAATACTAATACTAATACACTTTTCCAGCATCCACCGAGTTATATAGATTTCTCGAAGGATATTGGAATGAGCACAGCTCTGATCTGGAACGTACTATTAAAGACGTGGGTAAACCGCTAGTTTTCATCGTGGTATCTGTAACCTAGATAATCTAATTCACTGATGTTAAACAAGGACAAGTTGAATGTAAAAGCAAACCATATTGCAAGTAGGTCGTTATAAATCCTAAGAATACTAGGACATGAATACAATGTAATTCAAGATTAACTTTTTAGTTCAAATGTATGCACTTTATAATTTTTATTCATTATAATACATTCCAGTTTGCACTTACCGTATCGCTATTAGTTGATTTGTGTTTCTTCAAACATGTGATTCTAGCCATATAGATTAGAAATATATGTTACCATTATGCTAGACCACGTGTGTTTTGCAGTCTGTGTTTGATTTTGAATGGAGCAGCAGACTGTGTTTTTGTGATATCATTTAAAACTTGTGTACTGCTGGTTGGCTTGTTATAAAAATTTTTCACCGTTCTACATTTCTAATCTTTCATCTATTCAACGTCTGCCTAGGTGTGTAGAACTTGCGTCTGTGTAAATCGATCGGAATAGGTTACTAAGGGTAAGCACTTATTTGGAACCTTAAGATAGGTTCCGTTACTGTTTCTAATATATTGCAATTATCGCAATGTAAATACGGTGTTTGCTTTTTGCGAAAGCTTGCAACCTTGGACAACAGTGAGTGTAATGATTTCATTGCCATATCCTTTTTGTAAACTTTTTGTCGTTAAAGTTAAAATTTAACCTTTCGTCAAGATAGACACAGATTTTTAGAGGACGGCACCATATTAACAGCTTTATTATTAACTTTAATTGGTTTAAAATTTTGACATTTATAAATTTTCTTCGAGAAATTAGTGCTTTGATTTATCAGTATTTAGTTCTAATTCCCACTGGTTGTAATATCTTTCTAAAATATTTATACGAGATTGAGTTTGTTGCTGGAAATTTGCGCCATGTCAAAGTGGACATATATATATATATATATATATATATATATATATATATATATATATATATATATATATATATATATCTCGGTGTCATCTGCAAAGGGTGCTGTAGAGTTTGTGGTAATTCGGGCATATCGTGGATATATATTGAAGATAATTTTGATCTTAATATAGACTCTTGGAGAACTCTGAAGTCGATTGGATATTTCGCTGATTTTCCATTATTTACTTTGACTATAAAAGATTTTCCTACTAAGTATTTACCGTGCGTGATAAGTATCCAACTGGTCTATGCCTACCTACTTTGCCTTGACTTAATACTGCACATAATGCAACATTTGACGCGTCTACCCTCAATACAAGGTGTCTCGAAATTGAATATTGTATCACAGGGAGGTGCGCATAACCTTTAAAACATTTTTGGATATACCCACTAACGCCAAAAAAGGTTTTGATTTTCAAGTCATTTTTGTTAAAGCATAGTTCAAGGCGGCATTAGTCTGATGTGGATTTGGTAGTATATGTTGTGGCACTATTATGTGATTCAAGAATTGTACTTTAAACTGAGCATTTCTTAAGCATTTGAAAATTTCTCTTAGTCTCTCCAAGTGTTTCTATGCGATACTTTGAGTATACAATTATGTCGTTTATTTACACTAGGCATTTCTCGTTGTGTGCTCCTATCAAAATATTGCTCTTCAGGCACTAAAATGCGGCTGCTGCGTTCATTAGGTTAAAGGGTATGAGTTTGTACTCATAGTAACCTACGGTTGTATTGAAGGTAGTTCTTATCATGACTTTTCCTGTACCTCAACCTGATGATAGCCTGCTGCCAAGTCTAATGTCGAAGATTGCAAGTAAGTGTGCGCAGAGTGTAAGCTCGAGAAAAAGAAATTGAAGCAAGTAGTTGAAGGAAGCCAAAATAAGAAAAAACTATTGATGTGAGGAACACGAAATCGTTAGTTATTTATTATCCGGATTTCCATTAAGTGTAAGAATGCATCAAGAATCATAGTTCGTAAGACTTAAAGTTTGAAATGAAACGTTTAAAAAACTCTTTCGTCTGGCAAGGGATAAGATTGGCGCGGTGTTGGTAAAATTTGTGTATCTGCGCAGGGTCGATAAGGTTTAGGAAACCTTTACATTGCTTTAGTAAATAAAATAGAAAATTTACATATATTTAAGTAGACAAATCGTTTATTTAAGTTCTATTATTTTAATGAATCGGTTAATGCAATGCTGTTGGCGAATTCTATGATTATTATTAATTGATATGTTCAATGCTGAAGGTTTACCATTATCAATGTAAATAAATGTTATAAAATTACATATTCGACTATGGAAAAGAAGTTGGGGGGTAATTAATTTAGAAGCCTTAAATAACCATCAGAACAAGTAATAAAAAAATTATTATTCTGTCAAAGAATAATCAATTTTAGTATGAGTGTAAAGAAACAAAGCAATCCCTAGAATAGTTTTGCTATTCAGGTCTAATAAACTTCGACTTTATAAAGGTAGTCCTTATGATTAGACAAAGGAGCGTGCGAAGAATCCAATTACGTTGAATGAAAATCAACTAACAAAATTAGTTTTTTCAATATTATTTAACCCTTAGCAGACCCCATGCCGTCTACTGGCATATAGTCAAGCTCACTTACTAATAAAATTAAGAGCTATTATTTTCTTGAAACAACCTTCGCGTACTTTAACCATCAAGTGTACTTTTTTAATCATTTAGTGAGTGTACGAATTTAACGTAAATAGTAAAGTTACAACCCAGATTGTCTTTTGTACACAGAGGAAGTTCATCATTAGTTTGCAGTGTGTTTGTAGGGATGTGGACTTCTTTCAGATTTTACCTGTCCATTCCGGCATGTGATGCAATATAAGAATTTATTTTAAAATGATATCTATTTCTCAGTGTATAGTACTATAAAGAATTCTGTTGGTATAAATACATCCAAAGATTTTCCATGTAAAAAACGATTGATTAGTAAAATAGCATGATTGTAGTATTTATATTATAACTACTAATCTCAGAGTAGGGAAAGTGCTAAAACGTAGTGAAATGTTAACTGACGAGAAATTAGGGCATGCTTTGAGAAATAAAGATGACAAAAACTATGTTTTTAGAAAATGAGTAAAATGTGTGGCGTTACTTTAGATAAGTATGAGGTAGTAAAATTACATACATTAGTTTAGAGTATAATAATTAATTTATGATGGACAGAATCAATGTAGATGCATCAGGTATATTAAGATTTCAAGAATATTTATTGTTAAGTAAACGACATTTCAACGATATTTCAAACTCATTTTCGTATCATTGCATTAAATAGGGAAAATAGCGTTATAACCAAAAGTAATTAAAAGTTTTTCCGTACAAGGAATTATAACGCGAACTACGTTTCGGGCCTTGGGAGCGGTGTTTTTAAAGCTACTTTCAATTCTTCGTAACAATATTTATTTACTTAAACAGAAATTAATATCGAATTTTGACAACTTGGTATTAATTATTCTAAGTCGAAAATAATATATTAATTGAACTAATATTAGGGCGAGTAGCCCAGGTAAACAACAATGCTAAAGCTGTAATGCTCAGACTGACTGACTGGTCTTGGGGCTCCCGGGGTATTTATGTTGTCCCTGCCCCTCTCAATTCTGTGGGAACTTGCAAAGCTCATGTCTGCTTATTCTTAATTCTATTCATTAATACATTGTAATAATCTTACTTTCTAGGTATTTGCGGTATCTTAACCGTCTGTGACCTGCCACCTGCAATATCACTATTGTCTGGAATACATTGTATTACATCCGTTCTTATGAACTGTTAATAACCTTTTTATATCTATCTTTGAGCAACATTGTTGTACTCGACTTAATAATTTCTTAATGGTTTTTAATAATTTCTTAGTAACTTCTATTTTATTATACATTTATAAATTGGGGGATACATAACTCGCGTACCAGAAATAAAAGCATTAGTCATTAATTGGAACAGATACCACTGAACCTTACATGAAGAAGTCGTGGCATAGCGCCTCATATAATACTCCTAGAAACCTGCAAGCTATGAAATGACAAAATAAGAACTTTTGTAAAACCGCTGAAATGCTTGAAAACATAAACATAGATACAATATGACATATATTAGCAGAATAAAGATAACAAAATAAGAATAAACATAGGTTTTATTAACTAATTCGTCGCGTCATATGTCGCGCGAGACTATGCCTGAGGCGCAGAAAAATGTATTTGTAATTAAAATTCAAGAGCTACGTGAACGAAAGATGACAACATAAAGAGAAATCTACCAGGAACGACCACCTTTAGGATAAGGGGTAAGATTGCAAAGGTGAATTACCTTGGCAAAATAATGCTTAGGCACCTTCTCGATCGTAACTAGAAAAACGAAAAAGAAAGTCTTTAAAGAAAAGCGAATGGAATAGCTTAGTTCCTTACACAGTTTCTATTTTGATGAAGTTACTAATTTTCTGCTCTAATAAAACTTCTAAATTAAACTTTGGTACAAGATCACGCAATATTTTAATATTTATTAAAAATGATGTACCTTCTAAAGCGGATAAAAAACTTTGACATACAGAAATTTATTTAACATAAATGGAAATATAGACAATGGCTTTCCGATGCAGTCATGGATAAGGTTATTCTAAGTGGAAGTAATCTGGGGATGGAGATTATAATCAAAAAGCTGTTTTAACGAATAGTTGAATACCTGCGGGTTTGATATTTGAAACGCCAGTATAGTTTGATTTAAAACCTGCCGGATTTGATGTTCAAAACGCATGTACAGCTTTAATTAAAATCTTTTAAAACACATATCGAGACTTATTTAGTTTACGTAGATTAAGCTCGCTTAAGATATTTTCGTATAAATATTTTTGTGTAAATGGATATTGTAATGTTATTTTGAGGTCAAACTCCGATAAAGTGTAATCATTATAAAAGGTTCAAAGTGATGTCTGTCTTTCGGAGGTAAAAGTATTTTCTTGCAATTATCCATAATATATTTTTATAATCTGAACATATAGTTACATAAGTAAGAAATTTTGATCGACATTATATGCTCTCTATAGTAATTACTAATAGTTGTGATTTTTCAGATATAAGCTGTAAAATTGCATTAGTAGGTTTTAAGATTGACATGTAAGTAATAATTTTTGAACAATGTGTGTTAAATGAAGATGTCTGGGAAAATGACGACCACTGCAATTTGAAAGATTCTTTTTAAATATTTTTGTTGTTAGAAAAATGTTTTTGAAGTTTTCTTATTTCATTGCATTTAACCTAGTATTCACAAAGATATATATATATATATATATATATATATATATATATATATAATATATATATATAATATATATATAAATATATAAATATATATATACATATATATTGACGTGATAAGGGGTCACGAGGGGTCATTGAAAACCAAACTCTACAAACAAATCCCACCAAAATATAAAAGAATTCGGAATAATAGAAATTTCCGTAGATTTATGGTTACGCCCTGTATAATACTAGCGTACATTTATTCATTAAAAAATACGATCGAAAAATGCAATTGCACGTGTATAAATAATCACCCTGAATAATATAAGCGTGTTGAAAATACATAGCAAGTAACGTAAAGTGTATATGTAAAAATAATTAGTCGTAATTCAACGCGAACGCAAATCTATCATTTTAAGATAAATAGAAAACCATTTATTTTTACCTATTAATTATCAATACATTTTCGATGCTATAGGAATGCTTTTCATTTGCTATAAATAGCATAGAATAGAGCTTTACGCGTTTAGAATAAAAACTTCAGTCAACGTGTATTTGAAACCTCAATTCTAACCCTAATAGATGTATTAAAAACATGTTTTAACGTAAAATGCAATTAAAGTTTAAATTAATTTCCGTGTGGATTACATAAATTTACTTTAAATAGAGAATTTTCTGGAATAGACGAGTTTAAGAAAGAAGTTTTGAGAAAAATTGGGAGAATACGTCAAATCATGTGAACTCATTAATAAATAAACGGTTGTTCCAAGAAGCGGCTCAACATTAAAAAGTAACCTATAAAATTTGATTATCATTCGCATTAGTATTCGACGCCACAATAATCGTATATGTGTTAGAGCAGGTTGAACAGCGCGCGTCACGAATAACTAAAACCAGATAACGATGTCATAAAACTCAACAATTTTGAACGCTAACGAGGATTTCCAAAAAAATTGCGTAAGATATGCGTTTTATTATTTAGAATGGAATCGTGTACATTCTACTAGGTCCTAGAAAATAAATAATTTGTATATATAAGGATGCGTTTATTATAAACAGAATCTTTTTATTCTTAAATTAGATCACAGAATATTATTTTGATTTGTCTCGCGAGCTGTTGCTTTGCGAATTTAATATTTAAAGTATGCAGTAAGCATGCTGTAATTTAATAATTACGATGTTACAATGACTATAGAAGTGATGTTTTAAATGCAAATTACAAAATGGAATTTATTAATTACAATGAAGACGGAAAATTGTTCAATATAACGCTATTTTAAAAATTTTACTAAATAATCGAAAGAGAGATTGAACCAAAAATGTACTTTGGTAACTGCTGTTTGAAATGAGGATTTTAAATATGGAAAATCTTGTAAGCTGATTGACGTCAATTTAAAATAGGAAGATATTTCATTACGAGTAGCGTTTTTGCGGATTTTACAAGTACTGCTTATAGATGTATTTTTAACTGATATTGGAGTATTTGTATTTAATTTAAGGCAGAATAATAAGTGTTAATCATATAATATTTTTTTTGTAAGGATTTTATCAGAAAAGTTCGTGTTTAAGGTTCGAAATACACTGATCTTTTAATAGATTATCTGTTAAGGGTTTTTGGCCCAACAAACCTTACAAGCATGGAAATAAACAAAGTCATATAAAATATCCATAAAGAAAGGAAATTTAGTTCTGTAAATTTAAAATAAGGTAAGGAACATATTTTTATAATAAATATTTCCTAAAAATTATTCTATGTTTGAAAAAAACAATGTTTTAAATGTTGTATGTGCCTTTGTATAAGAAAAAATATTTCATGCAGTATAAATGCATTGTGATATTGCTGTTTGATTTCATTTTAAAAACTTCGTCAATTCTTTTGAGCTAGCCAGGCAAAGTTAGAAAGGAAGGTAAGTGAACAATTTCTAGGTTGTGCAAGATATACAACATCTACAATCAATTCATCAATCGCTGTTACCAGTGATTTATAATTGCATTTATATTCACGATAGGATATGCCTTCGTACTCAATACAGCTCGGATAGTTAGCAATTCTTCAAGGAAATATACATCGCTCAAACTATAATTACTCTCTATTGCGTCTAGTACACCACGCACTTGATGACATTTTAACTCTGTTCTGCAGTTGCAAGCATCAATGAAGTTTAATACAAATTGATCGCACCTACTCTGTTGATTAAACAGCATGTCCATTACATCAATGGATGTATCATTGGTCAGCGTTAGCCATTTGAAGGCTTTAAAGGGAAAATGAACACCTACTCTGAACAGTATACGTTTGATTTTGTCCACATCATTCAAGACTATGGCATGTTTCAAATGTTGGTGTAAAATGCGTTGTTCACTTTCGAACAAATCGTGCAGTACATTGTCCATGTTAACTTGAAAACTTCGCACCACTATCGTCACTATAGTTGTTGTTCCATTCACCGCGAGAACTATCCAAGTACCTAGTTTTTATGGTACATTCATCAAAATAGGTAATGATAAAGTGTTGTGACACTGAGCATCACCTAGTTATTCGTCTGATAACCCCCCCCACTAGTTTTTGTCAACAAATCAACAACCTCGAGATGATCTCTGGTAAGGCGACTCTGTTGAATTTGACCAATATATTTAAGGAAAATCCAATTAGAGGTGTGTGTTGGTGGTGATAGATTGTTATTCAAATTATCTATGGGAATATCCTTCACTTTGAACGAAGGATGCATGCCCGGTAAATTGCAAATTAATCAAAAGAGCATAACGTTAATCATTACTCTACATACAGCACAAAAAGCTGTCACAGCCATGCGAGAAATATGTTTTCTAATAAATACTCCCTGTATGTTTGTTGTGGTTTTGACAATTTTGACAACGATCCTAGGTCATGGATCGAAACGTAAAGAAAGATGATTTTAAAAACTATGAGTGGTTTAATTCCCAACAAAGATTAAGAAAAATGTTGCCTGATGTCACTAAATCTATATATATATATATATATATATACCAATGTTTAATACCTTAAAAGTAATAAGGAAAATAAAATTTAAAGTTGTCAACCATGTTCGGGTGGTAATGTTGATTCGGTCATTGATACCTACTGCAAGTTAAAACAAGTCGTATACAATGATGAAAAGTTTTATGAAACTAACTAAATGTAATCTTGAATACATGCTTTGTAAAAGCGATATAGTTCAGATTCTGCTGCGATTCTTCAACAGACGGCGACAACAATAAAAAATCTGTGTAAATTGTTTTTAATAACGACTTAACATTGCGTATTTCTGTTAAAATGATTTGAAATATAACGGTATTATTTTTATTGTTTAGCATCAATTTAATAACATTTGTTGATATAAGATGAAAATTGTGAATTTTGGTAATTGACAATTATGCTAAAATGTTTTGAAGTTACGCAGTTGCCATATGTTCCATTTAACAGAATTCAAACACGGATATATTATAGACATCCTTGCAATTATTTACCATATGTGTATTTATTTCTCTTGACAATAATTATTAATTTAGGAATAACTTATTAAATTAAAGTAGGTTATTTATAAGCACTAAATTCTACAATAATTGAAACGTGTTTGAAAAAAAAATGTATTGACAATGTAGCTATACTTATAATTAATTCTGCCAGAATCAACAAAATCTAATGCAAAATAGTGGTTTTTAGGTATAAACCAGTACGATATAATTTACATATATCGATATGTTGTTATAAATAGCACAATCCCCGAGGTCATTAACTACCATGCACTTTACTGAACGCGTTTGTTAAAGGGCGTTATATGAACGCTTTTGCAAAGAAATAAGTAATATTTATCTCAGTTTGCGAGATGTTGAAACCTTTAGATCCGTAAGTTATGCATATCTTATAGGAAACATATTTGCTTTTATGGACAAATTTTTGCTTTACGTTCCTTAATTTTAATAATTTCACAAATCATGTTTACAGAGTCTTTTTTTAATAATCATATCCCTTGAACATACTATTATCATCTGGAGTACAAATTTTTTATACCTATATCTAGTACTAATAATAATTAGTGTCTCTAGCACTGCAAAATTTAACTAGAGTAAATAATTCACAATCTTTTTATTGTGTTTTATTAAATCGGTCTTTTAACAACAAAAAAAAGGTTTGCACATTGCAAATTATTATTACCATGCTTGTAGCAATAAATATAACATAATAAATGGTTCGTTATTCACCTAACAATAAAATTTTACACTAAGAAGGCATAATCGGTGTATGCTGGGTTGCCTGCCATAGATATGCATATATTTTTTAGAATTCAATTAAATTTAAGTACACGTAGGTAGATGCGTGAAAATTTACTTTACCTTTCAGTATTCAGCTGTATTGTAAATAGTTACTGATATTATATTGAAAAGAACGGCACCCAGTATTGCCAGCTGTGTAAAAAATGTTACTGTTTTGTTAGTGAATCAATCAAACTGTATGAAAATATATGAACTCATTAGCATGTAATTAAAATATGCCGGTAAATAAAACTAATATAAATAAAACATTCAAATTTTGTGTGCTTCTATTTAACATTATATATTTAATACAAAAATAATTTTTTGAAAATCTCGGGGGATTCTTCAGCACGTGCCCGTTTTTGCTTAACCTAAAAATCTCCGAAGTATTCAATCACCTAATGCGTGCAAAGCCTCCGTTCAGAACGCCTTATAGAGTCCCATTCCGCATTTGAGAATGATTTCAACACCATCCAAATTCTTCACCACGTTTTAATTAACGACATGATTTGCAAACATTTTAAGGTTATATTTTAGATCCGGGTACGAGTTCAGTGTAGTTGTATAAATTATTTGGGTGATGCAATCATGAACAAAATAACGAGTGACCTCTCTTTACATGTTTTTTTTGCACACACACACACACACACACCAATATTTTAAATTAAAACCATTATAAAATACGAGTCAAATAATTTCTCCTATTCTTTTTGATATTTAATACAAAAATAATGGGACACAGCCCCGTTTTGGACACATTTAGGAGCTCCCGCCATTCATCATTTTGGGGTTGATTATGTCATCCACCCCATTTCCTATTTTTGCTTAACCTAAAAATCTCTCTTTAATTAACTAAAGCAACGAGAATAAAAACGAAGACGAAGCGCTAAAGATCACCGCTAAATTCTTCACTACATGCACGTTTTTGCATAACCTATAAATTCTTCATCACGTTTGTGAAATAAAACGAGCTATATATACATACAATGTGTAATGCGTCATCTACATAAAATCACCAAACCTTTAGCAGTAAAAGAATTTTTATTGCCACCTTATAAATTGAAAGTATAATTACATTAAATATTAAAATATATTTAAATTGCTAAAATGTAAGCAAGAAGTCCTTGATATAAGATCAAATTAATTTTTGTATTTGAAAGTCAAATAAATCGTGATGAAAGGTGGTATAATTTGCATATATTTTAAATTCATACGGGTATAATTAAAAGATTATATGTTAGATCCGGCTGCAAGTTTAGTGTAGTAGTAGTGTAGTAGTAACCAAGAAGGAAATAAACGGCATACCTGTCTTACATGTTTTTGCAACACACCTTAAGTTAATTAAATGCATTATATTAAAAGTTGAATGTCGGCATGATTTGCATATATATTACCAGAAAGCTATAATTCCAATAAAAAAACACGAGGTTATATTCTAGATTTCGACTGCGAATTCTTGTTATTTTATCTTGGCATTAAAATCGTGAGAAGTGAACGACTCCTTTTTGCAAAATTTTATCTGCAGACCTTTAAAAATTTAACCCATTATATAACATTTCGTATATTTTCTAAATGTTATTTGCTACTTCATACAAAACGCAGCTTATGAGGAGAGTTAAAAAAATTCTTTACCACTTGCACGTGTTTGCTTAATATAACAAAATTCTTCACCGCATTTTAATTTTTAGCTTAACCTACCCAGAAAAATCTCCAAAGCGGCCAAGAACCAACACGTGGACTCCGTTCTACACACACCATTTTGAGAAAATGTATAACACCTTTCCCATTTAATTTTAATATTTAACACGGGAACGCTGCTAAAAAAATTTTCTTAAGAAAATATCTCTACCCCCGCGCGCGCACCCCCCTACGACAAAAATCAAACGAAACCCCCCCCCCCCCTCGAACGCACACCCCGAGAACAAAGACCTAACGCCCCCCCGACGTACCAAATTTACATACAAAGATAATTTTGTTCTCAAAACTACGTATTCATATCTTGCTGTACGTTTTGTTTCTCAAAACGGCTTAGCTATTCATTTTGTTCTCAAATCGGCGTTTACATATTTTGCTGTGCATTTTGTTCCTCAAAGCGGCTTAGCCTACCTACTTTTAAGCAGCCGCTTTTTATATTTATCTAGAGGAGGAAAATTCATTATGATTTAGGCTACCTTTTTGATAGATTTACACTTGGTCGATACCAATGCTGTTCTACGAATATTTTATATGATTCTGAGGTGACCCTAAAGCGGGTTTACATTTGTCAGATACTGATACTGTTCAACAAAGATTGTATATGGTTCTGAGGTAACCCTGTGGCGGGTTTTACTCGTCAGATACCATTGCTGTTCTACGGGAGCAGTTATTGAATTTATAGAAATTTAACTATATAAAAATTAATCAGTTGATTTTACGTTAAGCGTATCGGCTACCTCAAAGTCGCACCAGGGCGCATCACAAGTTGAAGGCACTTATTCTTCTAAACCTTAAAATTTTCAGCTAATGTACTCAAACCAAATATATCAAACATTAATAAATCAAAGTTACCTTCAATTTGTATAATAAATGTCTAACTTGAAATTTTTGTTATTTTGACAATGATCCTAGTTCATGGGTCGAAACGTAAATATTTAAACCTAAAGCTATCACACTCCAAAAATTCGCTCATGTTTCTATTACAATGCAGGAACAACGAAATAATACCAAAAAGATTCAGAATCAAATCTGGTTAGACAATCAATAAACTATCAAGGATTCTTGAAAACGCAAGTTTTATAAAAATAAGCTAGAACAAGATATTGAGGGCATTATAAATTCCATACTAATAACAGTAACAAAAGACGATTTTGATAAATTTCTCGTTAGTGCAAAAACCTACTACAAATTGGAATTTTTCAAACAAAAATAAATTCACATACAAAAATTGAATAAACTGTTTATACAGAAAAGTAACACGCAAACTAAAACGTTAGAAAACAGCAACATCATGCTAAATACCGTCATAAATTAATCGAACAGAACTATTAACGACACAGAAAAACTAATTCTATCAAAAGGCATGAACTTTGCAGTAACACCAAAATCAATAGCAACATTTGAATTAATCAGCGGTATTGAGAAAGCAGCAAACCAACTCGAAGAAGATCAAGCAAATGAATTTAGAGTACGATGCAAAGTCGAAATAGAAAAGAATCACAAAATAAAACCATATGTAAGCAGTAACGAAATAAAAGTAATTCACAATTTAAAAAAACGATAACTCAATTAAAATTCTACCTGCTGAAAAAGGCAAGGCAACAGTAGTAATGGTCAAAAACGGATAGTATTTATGAACTTACCTTATGTAATTAACTACCTAAAATATTTATATATATATATATATATATATATATATATATATATATATATATATATATAAATATAACTATGATAAGCCCCACTAGTAGGCTGCTAATCTTTTTTTAAGTGATACAGTCGCACATCTTGCGTTTCATCATAACAGACGCAGAATCTCCAATCTAAATTAAAGCATCCACTTTATCTACTATCGCAGTTAGTAAACCCTCTCTCTCTATTGGAGTAGCGTATTAAGCTTTACTAGGATTCTAAAGTTCAAATCTTTACAAATGATATAATAAGTTGAAGAACAATGAAAACTTTTGCAGTATAAGATCGCATAAAAATACAAAAGAACCAGAGTTGCAACTTATACCCAGAATAGTTTTACGTTGTACTTCCAGCGTCAAAATATATTCTCACAACCATTCGTGCTTTTTAAAAATACAGCTTTTCTCAACTATACGTGTAAATTATCTTGTACTACAAATAAACTTCCTAAGTGGAATTTTGAGATTATAGCCTAATTAAACCTGAAAATTACTACTTGTCACAATAAAACTAGACTTTTGATCTCTGTTGTTTTTAAATAACGCCTAATTTGCTAGTCCCCAAATATTTTACACTTCAGAAACTAAAAGTATAAGTGCTTCATAAATAGGAATTTCCTTCTCCTTTAAACCACTTTTAATCTTCCGTTGCGACGTGATCGTATAACTTAAATAAATTACAAAAAACCGCCATTAGCACTAGCTAAGAAAGCTAATTTGCAATAAATATAATTGAAGTATAATTTAATTAACTTGAATTTAGTTGAACTAGAATTGGAGCCCTAAAATAATTCCTTATCAATAATCCAACAAATACATTTTTCAAAATTGGCGAAATTAACTCTAAGTACAGACACTTTATAACAGTCGCAGTTCTGTACTTCACTAATTTTTATTAAACAGTGTTATTTTTTAATCACTTCACGTATCCGCGGAATAACAGGAAATAAACCTTTTAAAGTTATTCTCGTAGTATATATATATAACCTTTCACTGAGATTGTAAACAACAATATCTTTAAGAAATCCGCAGTTCTATAAAGTATTAAAGTATTAAAGTATTAAACTTGTTACAAATCGCGTAGCCCTAAACCAGTAATATTCGCTTCCGTTCACTGAAAAGTATCTGATTCGTAAAGCTGTCTCAGCAATGCAAAATCTACTTTATTTACCATCCGCAAATTGCAACCATTTTAATTACTAATCTGTATAAATGTTCCTTTTATGAATAGAAGATTTGCTTGTGATATCTCGACTTATCAAGTAAATGATAGCTCATATCTAATGGAATAATAAACAACCAGGTTTCTCAAATGAAGTTCTTTATAATTAAATTAATGCAATTTTCAGTGAAATAACTGACTCTTTCTTATTAAAAATTTTGCCTTGATGTTAATAGTAGAATTCCTTCCATTCAACTAATATAAAACGTAGTATTATACACCTTACATGCGATTTTTCAATGCTCCGCCCGAAGGTACTACATTGGCCAGGTAGTGAGTTTTATTTACCTCGAAAATTTGGAATTTTGCCGAACTCTTGCTGTTTCAAGCAAGGTAGGGATCGTTAACGTGCGTGCCAACACTTACACACGGGAGCTCCATTTTACCTCTCATCCGAATGAGGGTGTATTTTTGTGAAAAAGGCTCGCCTAACATTTTTCAAGCGGACCGTGTCGGGATTCAAATCCGGGACTTTGGGCGTAGTAGTCACAAACATACCACTACGCCACGGAGCCGCCTAGTATTATACACCGCGTGCGTTTAATAAAAATTCGCGAATTTAATACAAATTATTACGAAATAGAATTTCGCCCCAATTGGTCAAAATGGCGGTCGTCCTCTTTTCAAAGGGCGACTATAGCAATTGAAACTCTGTTTTACTGTAAGTCAGTTTGTAGAGCTTTTGAAGGCGAAAAACTTCAAATCCACAGACATTCTTTGAAAACTTCGTTGATTGGACAAATATTCATTATTAGGCAGACATTCATAAATTTTGGGTATTTATAGGTAAGGTTGAGAATTTATTTTTCAGTCCTCTCACACTATTAATTATTTTTATGCGTGATTGTAGGGTACTAACATCCTTCTTAAACCGCACTCTGTATTGAATGAGAATACGGATGTATAAATCACTTAAATTCCAGGATTAATGTAAACTATACTTACAAGGACTATGTCAATAATTTAATAGATGTTAAGTTTATGCTTTCTTTAGGGAAATGGTAAACCTTCATGCTAGAATATCGGCATGTCTACTATTTTTACTGAATTGTAAATAAGACTTTTATCTTAGCAATACTACCTGATGCTTCCAAATTGTATTCTACAAATGTACGAGAAAGGATTCCTTCAATTTTAGCATTACCACTTGTTGTTACCATAACAAAAGCTGACGCAAAATTCCAAAATTGCGAAGTATTAATCTGAAAATGCAACAGGTGATCCACGTGCTTTGTTTCGAAGTTTTCAGTATTATAGCGACAGCAGTGGAAGATTTACACACTTTACAACTACCTACTAAATTTAAGTTTGTGCAGCAAACAGTTTCCTTTTCGATTTTGAATGTCTTTTAAACTTCCGATGTACTTGCACAGATTCAGAACTAGAATATTTTCCCGCTGGTTTAAGTGAGAAACTGCTTTTCCACTCTAGATGTCGCTTCTAAATTAAAATCAATAGATAACTTTATCTGTCTAGAGCCTCGTATGTCCCCTATTTGCAGTTTCCGTAAGTTACGACACTCAAGTGATAGATGTCGCAAAATATGTAAAATCAATAGGTGGTTTACATTTATTGTATCTAAGCTAAAATGTTGAGGTTGAGGTTCCAGTTGCAAGAGGTCGCATTTCTACACTGTGTAATTGCAATTCAAATAGAATCAATAAATTGTTTAATAAAAGTACCGCAGTTATTTTATTTCTACCTTTGAGTTAAAAACAGCATTTATAACTTTCATAATTTTTGCGGGTCTTTATTCTAATTTAATTAATGAGGTTGATGTAAACACACTTTACAAAATACTTCATTAAATAGTAGTCAAATGGTAGTTGTGAAATACACACACATTGAAGGATTGTCTACATAACTTTACACGTTACATGAGCTATATATTAAAGCTTTATTAATTAAGTTTTGTGCGTATTTCTGTGTAATGTGCTTGCCTAATATTTTTTAAGCTGTTCATGTTAGGAATCGAACTCGGAGACTTGGGATCAGCAGTCATACGCGAACCTGTCTGATCCGTGGAGCCGCCAAAAACTATAATCCGCGGATCAGACACTGACCCACTAAAACTTATGAAATGCCCACGCATTGATTATTACCAATTTATTATTTATTTTTAGTTTTTATGCTTCCCGTATATAAGCGTTATATAAATTATGGACGAAAATAATAAAGAATATCAATTGCAAAGAAATATAGGTTTTCTAATAAACAAGGTTCCATTTCGAATGGATCTCTTGTGATTTAAATATTTACCTACCGCGTGAGGGTATCCAATTAACAATAAATAATAAATGACAGGACCTTTAACACTATCGTACCCTCACGTTTCGGGACGTTGCCTCGCAAGCGGCAGCAATCGGTGAAAGGGGGGGTTCATTAAACAAACACACTGAGACGAAATTCCGATTGTTTTATTAAATGGGCTACTAACTAAAACTATCAACTAATTACATATGCATAACAAAAATATACAGTAAATAACCTTATTTACAATAGGGCGCCACCATGGGAATTAAACGGCCCATGGACCAATCGCGGTAATAGCTCTCGTCGCACTTTGTTCGTGGGCGATGAACCAAGATTGCAGGACAGAAAATAAGTCATTTCACAGGGGCTAATCTTTTAAAGTCTCCGGCTAGCACAAACACAACTTAACTAAACTTAACTAACAAAACTTATTTTGAATAGTAATACAGTTCTGGGTGTAAACACCCCATGTGTAAAATATTACAGGCCTTCTGCGTGCGTCGATGGACCTAAAGGTAGTAGAGGGAGTAAGTAAGGGGTTACTGTAACTTGTTGTTCAGAGACAGTAGAACGTAAGTAGAACGTAGCGAGAACGTAAGAAGCTCTCAAGATGTGTAGTCGCTTAGCTTGATTTATATTTAAATAAACCTTTCTTTAATCTTGATGTTGTTTATTGCATTACATCAAACTTTGGTGCCGAAACACGGGAACGATCTGGTGATAAATATAAACGAGCTTTAACGTAAATATTCGAAATAACGGAACGGGAACGCGAATATTTAACAAACGGCTATACAATCGAGGCTTCATGATGGAACAAGTAAAACGGACAATTTGTAGAACGCAGTTAACTAAAACAGTTAATAATATAAATTCTATGCTAGAAAGTAGTTTCAGTGTTGAAGACATTTATACAGCTATGTCAAAGTTAAAGCTTGCGAGTGATAATCTGAAAGAAATTGATAAGCAAATTGAACATCTGCTTAAAGAAAATATAGAGGACGAGTTAATGAAAAGGTATGAATATGAAGAGGTTGCTGTAACTACGATGTCTAAGTTGGAATTTAGATTAAAATGTCCAGAAAAATCGCAGATAGAGGTTGACTCAAATTTAACGAATACGGTACCAGTAAGTAACGAAACAAGTAGGCCGTCCTTTACGTCAGTGAAGCTTCAACGTGTACAGTTAGCGAAGTATGATGGTACTGCAAAGGGCTGGCTTCCTTTCTGGGAACAATTCAGAAGTATGATCCACGACAATCAACAATTAACGAACGGAGATCGATTCAACTACCTGCGAATGTATGTCACGGGAAGGGCCGCTGAAGCAATTGAGGGATTTCCTCCATCTGGAGCATTCTATGAAGAAGCTTTGAATATATTAAAAGATCAATTTGGAAATGGGGAACGGCTAATTGAACAATATATTGATAGCATTATGAAAATCGAACCTGTAAAATCTAAAAATGACGTAAGCACTTTAAGGAAGAATTACAATCTAATTACTTCAGCTATGCGTGCTCTTGAAATATTAGAAGTATCTAGTTCTCAATACAACATGATCGTAAAGTCGACCCTCATTAAGTCGTTGCCAACGGAATTGCGTTTAGGATTTTATCGACAAATGAAAATGAAATCATCCAATCATCTAGAAATTATTGCGAATAATTTAGAAAGTTCATCATTAAGGTCAGAGGAAGATTCAGATCGCCAGGTAAAAGATTTATTGCAGTTTCTTAAAAACGAAATCGAGTCCTTAGAACAAGCTTTAAATCCGGATGCAGGTTGTAAAGAAAAGATGCTCCCAACGCATTACAAAGGAACTGCATCTAGTTTATTAGTCACGCCGAACAAACGTCTTGAATGCTGTGCTTTCTGCAAGAAAGACCATAAAACCGAAATGTGTGACACAGATGTACCTTTAACAAGGAAGAAAGAAATTCTGAAGGCAGCCGGAAATTGTTACCGTTGTACGAGAAATAACCATAGTGCTAAATATTGTAAAAATAGATTCTTAAAATGTAAGGAATGCGGCGGTAGGCATGCTACAACTATGTGTGATCCAAGCTTTAAGCCAGGTAAAGATAGATACAACGCTGAGAAGACAGGTATTGCAATGAAATTAACGAAAGGCGAGAGTTCAAAGAACATTTTGGCGCCGTCGGTGTCCAGTTTGATGACAAACGTAAACAAAAATGTGCTATTGCAAACGGCTTGTGTTTATGCTTTTGGCGAAAATTCAAAGAAGTTAATCAGATTAGTTATGGACGGCGGTAGTCAACTTTCATTTATTAAGGAGAATCTATCAAGGGTATTAAATTTACCTGTAGTTGGACAACATTCGTATTGCCGCGTTTGGAAATAATGCATCGATTCCTTTTAAGCTTTACAACCGCGTTTTAATTACTTTGAAGGGACAATATACAGATGAAATTTTAAAGATTGAGGCTGTGGAAGTTCCAGAAATTTGCATAGATGATTTACATATACCTAAAGAAAGCGTGGTAGAGTATCAAAACTTGCAGCTTGCTGACAATATCCCTTTTAATATAGATCGAGCGTTAATTGTTGATGGAATTAGTATCCTTATTGGGGCAGACAATTACTGGTCAGTAGTGACAGGAAACAATATTCGTCTAAACAAAGGTTAAGTAGCGGTGGACACGAAATTTGGTTATGCTTTGCATGGCCCCATCCCAGTTGATGCTACAACCATAGGAGTAAATCTGCAGACAGTGTTACATGCGACAGTTATAAAAACAGAAGCTGAAATCGAAAGTATGTGGAATTTGGAAACAATAGGTATAACCAAAGAAGCAGACGATGATAAGAAATTTTTTGATAATTTTCTGAAAAATAACGTTCATAAATGTGATGATCGATATTTAGTAGCGTTACCGTGGAAGAATGAGGATGCAGTGATTGAAAATGATAATTTAATTAGTGCCCGAATTCGTGCGCAAAGGCTAAAGTTTAAATTGACCAATATTAACAAAATATGTGAATATAACGCTGCTATCAAAGGAATGTTGGATAATAATTATGCCGAGTTAATTTCCAGCGGTGATGCAGAAAAAACTAATGTGTTAATTAAAATAGATAAGGTAGTGTGTTGGACAGATTCTCTAATCGCGTTACATTGGATTAAAGGCGATGCGTCAAAATGGAAACCATATGTGACTAACCGTGTTAAAGAAATTCAGACCTTATCGAAAGATATAACATGGAGACATTGTCCGGGTCGCGAGAACCCTGCGGACTTATTAACCCGCGGAATAAGTGCAAGTACTTTAATAAATTCCGAAACTTGGTTACACGGTCCTAAGTGGTTGCTAGAAAGTGAACAAACGTGGCCAGATAATACAATAGAGACAGCTACGTCAACGATAGATATAGTATCGAAAATGTCTTTACTAATTAACGACAATATAAAAGGTAGCAATCAATTTATAGATTCTTCCAGATACAGTGATTTTGATCGTTTAGTGCGGATAACGGCATATGTTTTACGATTTATAGGAAATTTAAGAACTAGAAATAGTAAAGAAATAAAGAACTTAACCGTAAACGAATTTGAAAGGGTCGAAATAGCTCAGCGGGAGGTTTATTATTCGGAGATTAACAGCTTACGAAAGGGTCAGGGCATTGAACGAAAATCGAGTATTTCAACTTTAAGCCCTTTCTTAGATAAACATGAATTGCTGCATTTGGGTGGACGTCTTCATAATTTAAGAGAAGATTTCGACTTCAAGCATCCCGTTATTCTATCGAAAAATGCACATTTAAGCAAACTACTAATATTGAAGTTTCATAAAACTCTTCATCATAGTGGTGTCAATGCGACACTTTACGAATTACGTAAACGATTTTGGATTGTACGAGGACGGCAATTAATAAAGTCCGTTTTAGCAAGATGTGTCATCTGTAAACGACTTCGTGGAAAGTCAGGGTCGCATCCTATCGCGCCGTTACCTAGAGATCGAATACAGCAAACAAAGCCCTTTGAAGTGACAGGTTTAGACTTCGCCGGACTGTTGTATTTTAAAGAGGGTTATCACTCAAAGCCATATTATGTGATTTTATTTACCTGTGCGGTTATACGAGAACTTCATCTAGAGATTGTTTTGAAAATGGATGTTGCGTCTACAATCAGTGCATGTAAACGGTTCTTTGCCTGTAGAGGGATTCCTAAGGTCATTTACTCAGACAACGCTAAAACATTTAAAAGAATATCACGTGAAATATCAACTTTAAACGAAGTGATGGCGAGTACAGAATTGATCGAGTTTGTAAACAGTCACCAAATTAAGTGGAAATTTATAATAGAGCGAGCGGCTTGGCACGGAGGATTTTACGAGCGACTTGTAAAAAGTGTAAAAGACGCCCTTAGGGCTACGATAGGACGTTCTTTACTAAATTTAGATCAACTAAATACACTCATTACCGAGGTTGAAGCAGCAATAAACGCCCGCCCGCTCACATACCTGGGTAGTGAACCTATGGATTTAATGCCGTTAACCCCTTCGCATTTTTTATTGGGACCCGCTTGGGCTACTATTCCTTTTGTTGACCGTGTTATTAATGGAGATGAGATTCGTAGGCTATGGAAGCAGAGAACAAACGTTATAGACTACTTTTGGAAAAGATGGAGCGCAGAATATTTACAATTATTAAGAGGAGCTCATCATAACGTGAATGTGCGATTAAGCAAGGGGATGTCGTATTAATACATGGAAATGATAAGCGACGGTTATTGTGGAAATTAGGGTTGGTGAACGACGTTATAAACGGCCGTGATGGCAAAGTGCGTGCCTGTTACGTTAAGATTGCGAATGGCACCGTAATTAGGCGCCCAATACAATTATTGTATCCTTTAGAAATAAGAAGTGATAAGCTAAGTTGTATCGCCGCGCCGGAGGATGTGTAAAATATTAGAGGCCTTCTGCGTGCGTCGATGGACCTAAGGGTAGTAGAAGGAGTAAGTAAGGGGTTACTGTAACTTGTTGTTCAGAGACAGTAGAACGTAAGTAGAACGTAGCGAGAACGTAAGAAGCTCTCAAGATGTGTAGTCGCTTAGCTTGATTTATATTTAAATAAACCTTTCTTTAATCTTGATGTTGTTTATTGCATTACACCCCAATAACAAAAATTTATTAATGCTACCCTAGTCTACCTAACTGGCATAGTGCGACGACCCTTTTTTTTTAAACCACGGGGTCATCAACAACAGGAAAAATACGACCTTCGCAAGGGTCAAATATTACAGTAACGGAACTCCTGACCGGAGCTTCGCATTCTCAGGTAGTCTCGCGGCTTAGTGATTACAGGCCTCATACAAAAATCGAAACAACAATAAAATAGAAGACCCTTCTAAAGCGATGCGGTCTCTAAAAAACAATACTTTAACGGGATCAATTTACTAGAACTCAGCTTTAACCCGACGTTGTATTTTATGGAAATCGACAGGTACTGTATTTAAACAAATACGGAATTATGATGCATAACACCGCCTTGAGTTCATGTTAATACCACATATTCTAATTACTTACTCAGAAAAATAACTAACTTAGAAACATAACGGCACGCACTTGACTTCAGAGAAATAAACACATCACTAGTAACCGCCAGCTTTAACCTCTAACGCGTCTGGAAATAAACAACCCGGACTCCCACCGGCTGGCATCCTTATATACATTTAAGTTAATTGAAAAATAACCCCTTGCCTAGCTCTCATACTTGACAAGGGATACGCCGGTCGTAAATCTTTAAGATTAATTAAACTGCCAATTGCACTAAGATAGCCACACAAGTAGCTCTCGGAACTAATTTTTAGTTGAGTATTCCGCTAATTGAAAAATTCCTTCCGACCACCCAGACATAAATAGGGTCCTAGAACATGATTGACATCTAATCATAGATAGCAACTAATCTGACGTGTTTAGTGCCTTTCACGTAAAGTGCCTTTAGAAAAATTAATTAACTCTTGGATTATATCTTCCTGGAGCTTCGCTAGGACGCTACTTGGGTGATCTTGCAGCGGTTTACAATTGCAGAATATTTATAATACACGACCTTCATTCTAATAATTAGCATGCTAAAATTAAACTAAAAAATAACTATTTTTAGAAATACTAGAACTATTAGAGCGTATTAAAACAGTATGTTACACTCTACTTTGCCAAAGTTCTAGATTACTAGAACAGGTGGATTGCGTGTTCTAATGAGCTAAAGAGCCAAACTACAGGTCCAACTAAAGTTGTAGGGTCGTTAGTGAGGAACCAGACTAAGACAGGTCCCTGAAAAACAGCAGTGGCTCTTTCGGTACCTAGATTGGCAGAGACTTAAGGGGTCGGTATGGCAGTCTAAGACACACTACCGCGAAGTGGAAGGCAACGGGAAACCACCACATTACCTCCCCAGTACACAGCGTACCTAAACTATAATAAAACGATGGCATTTTCTGGGGTAAAAGATTCCGAAGTTAAAATAGTCCTCCATTCGGATCTCCGGGAGGGGACTACTTTGGAGGATGCGATAGGAATGTTCAGAATAAGAGTCGGGTTCATTTTGCAAGTCGGAGCGCGGAATGTTAGAAGTATGAAGCAAGTAAGTAAGTTAGAGAATTTAAAAATCGAAATAAATAGGTTAGCACTAGACATAGTAGGGATCAGCAAAGTTCGATGGTCAGAGGCGGGGACTTTTGGATTGGAGACTTCAGGGTAATTCATACAGGATCAGAGGAAGGAAATGTGGGCGTAGGGATAGTTATGCGGAAAAAGATAGGATACTGTGTAGAAAATTACTTACAAAAGAACGAAGGAGAACTCATGGTTAGATTAGAATCTAAACCGGTAAACACAGTAATAATACAAGTATACATGCCCACCTCTAGCTACAGTGACGAAGAGATAGAAGCAATCTACAAAGATATCAAAGACGTATTAGGATACGTAAAAGGACATGAAAATTTAATAATTACAGGGGATTTTAATGCATTGGTAGGTGAGGGTAGGGAAAGAGCGGTAGTAGATTTATTTAGCTTAGGAACGAGAAACAAAAGAGGAAATAGGCTGTTAGAATTTTGCGACAAGAACAATTGAATCATCACAAACACATTATCTCAACATTATGCTAGAAGACGATATACGTGGAAGATGCCAGGAGATATCAAATAGAATACATTCTTGTTAGACAACGATTTAAAATTCAAGTAAAAAACTGTAGAAGCAGATATAGACACTGACCACAATATCGAGAAAATATCTTATACTAAGGAAGTGGAAACAGAAGGAATAACATTAAATCCGGCTTAGACATGGCGGCCAGATATATTCTGGGGTATACACACAAAAAAAAGAAAAAAACCATAGATAACAAAGAAGAATAGAAGAAATACGAAAATACTAAAATAGAGAGGATGAAACAGGAAAACAGAGATACAAATCCATAAAGTGGGATATTATTCGCATATGCAGGAACACTAAAGAGCAATGGATTGATGAAAAGTGCAAAGTGCTACAATCTAAGACAGAAGTAGGAAAGACAGATGAACCATACAAACTAATTAGAATCAATTTAAAGGGATATAAAACCGTACAGCAAAAATATAAGGGACGCGGGAGGAAACGTCATTATAAAAAATGTAGAGAAAGTGAGTAGATGGCAAGAATGAATAGGTAATTTACATGCAGGATAGGAACTAGCAGCATTAGAACAGGAATCAGACATTGAAAATGATGACTTGGGATGTCCTATACTTAGAAATGAGTTTGAACTAGCATTAGAGGGTCTGAAAAATGGTAAGGCGCCGGGTACAGATAAGGTGCAAGCAGAAACTCTAAAAACCGCTGGACAAGCAGTAACAGAACGTCTCTTCCAATTTGTAAGCTATATGTATGAGACAGACGACATACCCAAAGATTTCAAACGTAACATCATAGTAACTATACCAAAAAAGATAGGCGCGGATAGATATGAAAATTTTCGAACTATTAGTTTGACAGCACACGTATCAAAAATATTAACTAGAATTGTACAAAGACGAATGGAAAAACGAGCTGAAGAAATACTAGAAGAAGACCAATTTAGGTTTAGGCGAAATAGGGGAACAAGTAGGTTATTTTAGCTCTGAGAGTGATAATGGAGAAAACAATAGAAAAAGGGGAAAGCGTGTATACAAGGTTTGTAGATCTGGAAAAAACATTCGACAATGTAAAATGGAAAATAATGTTCGAAATACTCAAAAAAATTGGAATGCGATAGGGATAGACGAATAGTACATAGCTTATACAAAGAGCAAACAGCAGTAGAATTAGGGCAGAAACGTAGAGAAGTAAACATTAGAAAAGGGGTGAGGCAGGGATGTGCCCTATTCCCATTAATTTTTAACTTGTACATTGAAGAGGCAATGAATACTCTCAAATGCAGGAAGACATTTGGAATTACGATGCAGGGACAAAAAATTGATATGCTTAGATTTGCAGACGATATAGCGGTATTAGCATCTAACAAGGAATAGTTAGAAGCTGCTTTTAATGAAATGGAAACGCTTCTAATAGAGAGATACGGTATGGAAATTAACAAAACTAAAACTAAAGTACTAGTATGCAAAGGAGGGGAAAATAAATCAAACACAAGAATACAAATATATAACAAGAAGTTACAAAAGGTAAAGGATTTCTGCTATCTATGAAGCCAAATAACGCAAGATGGGAAAAGCGCAAAAGATATAAAACAAAGATTAGCACAAGGTCGTGCTACATTTGACAAGAAAAAGCAACTACTGTGTTCAAAGACAACAAACATAGAAGCAAGGAAAAGATTGCTTAAAACATATGTGTGGAGCACAGCACTGTGCGGTTGTGAAGCCTGAACAGTAGGAGGAGCGGACAAGAGAAAGGTAGAAGCCTTTGACATGTGGTGCTACAGGCGTATTATGAAGATATCCTGGACAGACAAAGTTAAGAACGAAGAGGTACTAAAAATGGTAGGGGTAGAAAGAAATTTGTGATAAACGGTAAAAAAATAGGAGAGACGGGATGATAGGCCACATATTACGGCATGAGGGAATAGTGCGGAATATATTAGTAGCAGGGATAGGAAAAAAGAGAAGTAGAGGTAGACCTAGGTTAGACTACTGCACACAGATAGTGAGACTGTAAGAAATTTAGGGAAATGTGTAGGCTACCTCAGAATAGAAATCAATAGAGGTACACATCCAACCAGTTCCAAGATGACGAAAAAAGTAACACTACTTGAACATGATGATTATTATAAGCAACTACAAGTATTGGTTGAGCATTATTCTCGAATAGTATTAATTGTGTGAATTCGGCAAATGTCTAAGTGTTGGAGGATCTTGGCAGCCACAGGCTGCCTAACCTCCTTCGCTGAATCTCGGTCAAATTGGGCATAAAATTAGAAAATAATAGAAGGGGAACCAAGCTGTATACAGGCCGTGTGACAATTTCAGGGAACTATGTAGTCTAGCTCAGAATATAAATGACTGCAGCTACGTGTCCAACCAGTTTTGAGATGGAAAACCTAATGACAAAAAAATAAGCGCAGATAAATCTCATGATATTTATAAACAACTACAGGTGTTGGTTGTGAAATATCTGCAACAAATGTTGACTGTGCGAAAAGATATATTGAAAAAAATATTAAATCGGCAAATGTTCAAGTGCTGGGGGAATTTGGCAGCCACAGGCTGCATAGATCCCTTCACAACCACCGGAGAAATATGGTATATAATTGTATAAAAAAGAACAGCGCGTAAGATTAAAGACAACGAATATAGGAACAAGAAGAAAATTGTTGGAAGCATATGTGTGGAGCAGAGCACAGTATGCCTATGAAATACGGGCAGTAGCAAAAACAGACAGAAAAACGGTAGTAGCCTGTTGGAATGTTGTGCTTCAGATGTATGAGAATGATAGCATGAACAGACAAAGTTAATAACAAATAGGTTATAGAAATAGTAAGGGAACAAGGATATCTGTGCAAAACAAAAGAAAATAGGAGAAATAGAAGGGCAGAATACGTTCTAAGGTATTTTTGGGCTATAATATGGGATATATTACAAGCAGAGATAGGAAAAAGAGGTAGATGTAGACCTCGATCAGATAGTGATAGATGTAGACTGTGCAAATTTCAGAGAAATGTGTAGGTTAGTTTGGAATAGGAAACAGTGATGGTACGTGTCTAACCAGTTGCAGGACTGAAGACCTAATGATGAATACACAAGGTTAGTGACAGTGTAGTAGGTGCATTTGTAATAACTCTAAAGTACGATACTAATGGTACTACAATGATAAGACAATGACCTAAATTGCTTTTTAAAGATTGTTTGTCGAAAAGGATAAGAAATGAGTAGTTCATTGTAACAGATCCTGTGACCTCATTTGCTCCAGCATCTTCATTTGCTCCCTCATCTGGACCTAATTTACATGTAAAAACCCACTTTAAAGACTTATTTTAAAGGACTCCCTCCTTTTTCCTCCTGGCTCTCCTCCTTGCTCGGACACCCCCACATCAACCATTTTGATTACGTCACACCCGCATTCTTTCCACCCGCGAAATAAATCTTTCTCCACATTTCCACCCACGAGATGAATCTATATTGTTTGGTATCAATTAATATTAGATTTTTCTCAGCTACCCGAATTTATAGAAATTTTTTAGATAGCATCATCTCCCACGGAGCTACCTCCATTTTAAGATTTTTTACCGCTAACATTCTTAACCAAATAGTTTTCTTCGACTCGCCATTGCATCTTTCGAGATAAACCTATTTTGTTTGGTATCAATTAATATTAGATTTTTCTCAGCTACCCGAATTTCTAGGAATTTTTTAGATAGCATCATCCCCCAGAGAGCTACCCTCATTTTAAGATTTTTTGCTGGTAGCGATTTTTGCCCGTCCTTATAAAATTTTTAACCATGCGACACATCAAATTAGTCTAGAATTTTACGCAGAACTCGAATCTGTAAACAGATTTCAAATAGGACCACTCCTTACAAAGTTACACTTTAAAGCTCCCAAATCTCTTTAAAATTTTTGTTCATTTATGACATATGCTTTAACCAAACACTTAGAGGTATTAACACAAAGAAATTAAGCACACAAAAGTTTAATAATTTATTTTTTCCGATTTACAGTTTAATAAACTAATTACAATTTTTACAATGTAAAACATTATCTTCTTAGTGTAGCCGAATCCAAGTAGGTTAAAGTAACCTATAACAAAAAAGAGATTAATGTGCTGTTTAAAAAGAGAGGAAACGTGTTTCGGTCAAGAAGACATATTGTCGTTAATCTAACAATATGAGAATAATGTAAAACATTCTAATGTAATGTGTTTTTAATATGTAAATGGGAAGGTCAAGTTTAACGTAATCATCGCCCGAATTACATGTAAAAGTGGTGTATAATTTCTTTTTAAAAGTGTTTATCTTCTCCAAACAAATACGTTAATTACATGAGGAAAGTACACTGAATGCAAGTCAATTAATAGCAATTTAATACTGCTTACTGACCTACCTTAATTGTTTGTACAATGAAACACAATAAAATATATACAAATATAGCAAATATCTTATATATTTATGCCCCATGCGTATGTTGCTGAACTATTAGCAATGATGTACCTTTTGCCGTCCTCGCCGGCAAACTAATTTTATTAAGTAATTGGGTATATAGTTGGTGTTTACATGGTTTTGCTTAAGCCCTCGTACATATTTTCCAGATTACTAGAAGATGTTATAACCATATTTTTTGTGTTAAAGGATTTCACATCGGTAGTCTCTTCTCCCATTTTTGCGTAAACGCAGTAGGTTCGCAATTAACTTTTATTGCTGTATGTTGTATTCTTTTCTTCATTAAGTAATCGAATAAACCGCTCTTTCTGCTTCCAAAGAAACTCGGACACTTCATCGTCGACACTGTCGTTCCGTAGGCGATAACTAGCCATGCGATTTTTAAACGCTGTACTAACCATTTCTACACCATCTTTGCTAGTAGCGGTAACTGCGGCATTTTTATGTCTGTTGCTTCTCAAGTGTGCGGCATAGGTAGTCTTTTCCATTTCGAAATCGCATAATTTACACATAATTTGTGGTTGTTTCGTACAAGACTCTCTAACAGCTGGCGGAGCTGAACGTTTACCGTTAGACATACCATGCTGTTTTTTCTTGTGTCGCTGTAAGCTGTCCATTCTAGTAAAAGCGATACCGCAAGACATACTGTTTAAGTGCTTTGTTGCAGACGGATGTATAAGCTTAACCCTGGACGATGTTACACCACAACATTTGTTCTGGTGCCGTTTGAGAGCATTTTTCCAGGTATAGGAAGCATCGCAAGAGTTGCATTTAAAAACGTTTGCAGGTACCATTTTAGTACAAAACAAAATCCGCACTATAGGACATTGGTTAAACTTGTAAGCGAACTAACTTATAACTAAAAAGCTTACTCTAGCGTACCTGATTTATGTACAATATAAAATGCAAACCGAAAGTTTCCGAAGACAGCCGAACGAAGTTGAGGATTCAGCGGAGAATTAAATGACGTAATTTTTTGCCAATCCTTACTACTCGTCCAGTACATTTAGCACCAATGCATGCACCCGGTTCGCATCGTTTCATGTTGCGAATGCAGTCAGTAGAATCATCGGAAATGTCTTCCATGTTATACGGATCAGCAATCGCATCGCGTGCATTTTAAAAATCCAAAAGGGTGGTAGCACACGCACACAAATTGGTTGCAAGTCGTGCGTTGGAAGATGAGGTGCTACTATAAACAAAAACTTAATAAAACACTTTAAACCTTTACTAAGGGAACACCAAACTTGTTGTCTACAGAATACTTACTAATAAAGCAATTTAATTTTAAATAACTTCTACGTTATATTTTCGGAAATGGTAAGCTTGAATATTTTCTTTGGAAACAATCGAAGATTGCCGAAGACACTTGAAGAGTGCACAAACGCAGTCACTAAACCAATTAGCATTGATACCAAGTATTCCGTACTTTCGTAGGTTACTCATTTCCTAGAGCCAAATCTTCCGCATAGCGGACGGTAGCCCGTAATTAGTTCTAGAACCGGTAAGTACTCGATATCGTCCAAACTGAGAATTAGATGCTCGATGTCTGTCAACTTCCGATTCCCTCGTAAAAGGTAGAAAAAACTCGGTCAATCATCCATCTAACTTATATTTCGACCCGTTCCCGTTCTGATAATTTCCAAACATTATTCAAACGACAATAGGCTCAGAATTTTTAAACCTTCGAGGGATCTATAAGTCGTGATCAATTACACGTTCGAGCTACCCGTAAACTAACGTGCGCTGTATAATACATGCATACCCCTTCTCCGCGCTACTGCTATTCTTGTAGTTGCTAGAAAAAGTCAGTTGCCTTTTTACTGTTAGGACCGCTGCAAAACAGCATTCTATACTTTCTTTAAAGGTATAGCACATCGCGCACTTTTTTTGTCTGATAGTTAAATTTTGCTTATGTAGGCTTTTACACTTTCGCATATTTAAACGCCTAATACGATCGATTAACCACTTTCGCTTATTTTAACGGGGACCACCATACATTCCGCCACACCGTTCTTTTTGAATACAACGATCTGATAGGTTTCCGCACACTAACACCTAACGCATCTTTTATACTATTTGTTAAACAAAAACTACCAGCATTGCCATGCCCGTATGTGGATGTAAGCAGATGTTTGTGGATGTGTACGAGAATATGTAACCATATACATTAATCAGTCTAAGCTATTTTATTTAGTCCACGAAAACTACCACTTTTCTAAACCACAATTATTAATCGCCTTTATAGGTTTAACATTTCTACCATTTCCCAATGACTGGTGCTACGTACATGGAAACTTTAATTTCTTACTGAAGAGAATCCTTATTCTCCCACGCACTGCTGCGTAGTTGCATGCCCACCCCTTTTGGAGATATATGCTCGTTATAGGTTGTAAGACCCTCGGATTTACTTAACTACACTTTGTGAGACCCCTTTATCTTTTTAATCGTGTCTTTTTCGCTTACAATACAGTAGGACTTAGCCCTACTACCAACGAATTCTAATACTAGATCCCCATTAAATTGGTCTTTGAATTTCTCTACAACTTTTTTGTTGACAGGTGGTATATTGTATTTATTATTCTTGGGGTAGTCACTCTTTTAAAATAACTATATTTTGTTAGGTATCAACTAATATTAGATTTTTCTAGGGAGCCCAAATCTGTAAATAGATTTTAAATAGGACCAACCCATACAAAGTCACGCCTTTTAAAGACCCAAACCTCTAATTTTCACCCATCTTTATTTAACTCTATCTTTAAAACATTTTTTTCGATACTCACCGCACGACTTGCAACCAATTTAGGTGCGTGTGCTGCCACCCTTTTGGATTTTTTATATGCACGCGATGCGATTGTTGATCCGTTTAACATGGAAAACGTTTCCGATGTTTCTACTAACTGCATTCGCAGCATGGCCGATTCGAACCGGGTGCAAGTATTGGGCTAAATGTACTGGACAAGTAGTAAGGATTGGCAAATGTGACGTCATTTAATTCTTCGTTGAATCCTCAACTTCGTTCGGCTGTCTTCGGAAACGTTTTTAAATGCAACTCTTGCGATGTTTCCTATACCTGGAAAAATGCTCTTAAACGGCACCAGAACAAATGTTGTGGTGTAACATTGTCCAGGATTAAGCTTTTACATCCGTCTGCAACAAAGTACTCAAACTGTATGTCTTGCGGTATCGCTTTTACGAGCATGGACAGCTTACAGCGACACATGGAAAAACAGCATGGTATGTCAAGCCGTAAACGTTCAGCTTCGCCAGCTGTTAAAGGGTCTTGTACGAAACAACCACGAATTATGTGTAAAGTATGCGATTTCGAAATGGAAAAGACTACCTATGCCGCACACTTGAGAAGCAATATACATAAAAATGCCGCAGTTACCGCTACTGGCAAAGATGGTGTAGAAATGGTTAGTACAGCGTTTAAAAATCGCATGGCTTGTTATCGCCTACGGAACGACAGTATCGACGATGGAGTGTCCGACTTTCTTTGGAAGCAGAAAGAGCGGTTTATTTGATTACTTAATAAAAAAAAGAATACAACATACAGCAATAAAAGTTAATTGCGAACTCTACGGCGTTTACACAAAAATGGGGGAAGAGACTACCGATGTGAAATCCTTTAACACAAAAAATATGGTTATAACATCTTCTAGTAATCTGGAAAATATGTACGAGGGCTTAAACGAAACCATGTATACACCAACTTTATACCCAATTACTTAATAAAATTAGTTTGCCGGCGAGGACGGCAAAAGGTACATCATTGCTAATAGTACAGCAACATACGCATGGGGCATAAATATATAAGATATTTGCTATATTTGTATATATTTTATTGTATTTCATTGTACAAACAATTAAGGTAGGTCAGTAAGCAGTATTAAATTGCTATTAATTGACTTGCATTCAGTGTACTTTCCTCATGTAATTAACGTATTTGTTTGGAGAAGATAAACACTTTTAAAAAGAAATTATACACCACTTTTACATGTAATTCGGGCGATGATTACGTTAAACTTGACCTTCCCATTTACATATTAAAAACACATTACATTAGAATGTTTTACATTATTCTCATATTGTTAGATTAACGACAATATGTCTTCTTGACCGAAACACGTTTCCTCTCTTTTTAAACAGCACATTAATCTCTTTTTTGTTATAGGTTATTTTAGCCTTCTTGGATTCGGCTACACTGAGAAGATAATGTTATACTTTGTAAAAATTGTAATTAGTTTATTAAACTGTAAATCGGAAAAAATAAATTATTAAACTTATGTGTGCTTAATTTCTTAGTGTTAATACCTCTAAGTGTTTGGTTGAAGCATATGTAATAGATGAACAAAAATTTTAAAGAGATTTGGGAGCTTTAAAGTGTAACTTTGTAAGGAGTGGTCCTATTTGAAATCTGTTTACAGATTCGAATTCTGCGTAAAATTCTAGACTAATAAGATGTGTCGCATGGTTAAAAAATTTTAAAGGACGGGCAAAAATCGCTACCAGCAAAAAATCTTAAAATGATGGTAGCTTTCTGGAGGATGATGCTATCTAAAAAATTCCTAGAAATTCGGGTAGCTGAGGAAAATCTAATATTAATTGATACCAAACAAGATAGGTTTATTTCGAAAGATGCAATGGCTAGTCGAAGAAAACTATTTGGTTCAGAATGTTAGCGGTAAAAAATCTTAAAATGGGGGTAGCTCCCTGAAGGATGATGCTATCTAGAAAATTCCTATAAATTCGGGTAGCTGAGAAAAATCTAATATTAATTGATACCAAACAATATAGATTCATCTCGTGGGTGGAAATGTGGAGAAAGGTTTATCTCGCGGGTGGAAAGAATGCGGGTGTGACGTAATCAAAATGGTTGATGTGGGGGTGTCCGAGCAAGGAGGAGCAAGAAGGGAGTCCTTTAAAATAAGACTTTATAGTGGGTTTTTACATGTAAATTTGGTCCAGATGTGGGAGCAAATGAAGATGCTGGAGCAAATGAGGTCACAGGATCTGTAATAATGCACTACTGAAATGCACACTAATTAAAATTGAATTAACGAGCTTGTAGTGTTAAAATAATTGACAGTTAAAGTGTACGCATTTAGAATTGTTTAATAATTAAACCTAGTTTTCAAGTAGCTCAATACATTTCTAGCCATGGGAAACCTCTTTCAGGAGAAGAGTTTTTAAGACAAGTGTTTTTAAAGGTTAGTACTAATTCGTATGCAGATTTTAAAGAAATCGAATTATAGAGGGACTAAGTGAGTTATCAGTAAGTTGCAAAACATACATAGATCGAATATTTCAATTAGAAAGAAATATTAGTTCGCAAATGAACAAGGATTCGTAATATGTAGAAATCCGTTACATTGCTATATGAGAGTAACGATGTAAATAAATATACACTACTAGCAACTTTTGGTGGATATGAAATGGCAGTATAATGCAAGAAGAGCTACATATACTAATAACGTTAAAAGGAGATGTATCGGTCTTGACATTTGTTGAGCACTTAATAACGCATTTTAGAAATGGATACTAACCTAGAGAAAACTGTTTAGGTGCAACAGACGCTGCACCTAATATGGTGAGAAAGACATTGGGTTCAATTAGCAGCTTAAGCAACTGAACTTGATTGCATTATATATCAGCAAGTTATATGCGCAAAGTAGGGTATGAAAACATTTTCCAACTTAATGCCCGTTGAAATAGAGGACTTGAACTTTATTAAGGCAGTTTTAGTAAACGAGAATTTGAACAATTAATATAGGAAATTAAGTGTCAGTATTGTGGAATATTGACAATGATCTTGGATGACTCAGTTACAGACAAGTTGCTAATCGGTTTGTTACTTTATTGCAAGAAGTATAGCTTTTATTCTAATGAAAAAGAAAAACAATAACTGTGATGAATTTTCAGGCATAGAATGTGTAGTGTTTTGAAACCGTTATAAGAAGCTTAAACCAAAAGCTGCACCGAGACCGATCGTTTAGGAGTTCATCAGGTAAAACACATTCTTGTGTATACCCTCGTTTTGTATTTGTAGACTTGTACAGTTAGGTAGTGGCGAATAAACATACTAAAATTTAAGTGTTGTTTTTTCATTACATAAGCAATAACCAAAGGACGCTGCAGTGGCGAGGAGGATGAAACAATAAGAAATAATTAATTGGTTTACTTATTAAAATTCGTGTAAATTCCGGAATTAGTCGGTACGATGATGGAATTTGATCCTATCGGAGACGATTGGATAATCTATCAAGAAAGATTTTAGCAATATTTTGTATCCAATTCAATCAAGGATGTTAAGGATAACAACAGGCGTGCGGCAACCTTACTCAGTTTGATTGGTGCAGATGCTTATAAACTCTTGCGTGATCTTTGTTTTCTGGAATTAATGAAAACAAAGTCGTACGAAGAATTGTGTGTTTATTTAACGAAACATTTTAGTACTAAAGTGTCAATTTTTAAGGAAAGAATAAAATTTTATTCAGCCACACAATTAAAACAAACTATTAGCGGTAAACTGTGGATTTGGTGAAATTCTAGATAGCATTTTAAGGGACAAGTTTGTTACAGACGTCAGTAATTCCTTTGTTCTCGACATAATTCGTGAAACGCATCTTCGGAAACAAAGAGCTTGTCGGAAATAGTTGAAATAGGAGTGGTTGTCGAAGCATGTAAACAAGAAAGACGCATGGACAATGCAGTGGATCTCAACTGGGTAGGTAAGAAGACAGGAATTCGTGGTAAAGCATCCGGAACTAACAAAAGACAAGCTAGGGTCAACAGCACCGAACATCATCCATTCGATTAACCACAAGTATTACAAAATGTGGGTAACAGTAAGCACTATACCTGTAGTTCTTGTGCAATAAACACCAAAAAGGTCAAGCTGTAAATTCAGAAATGCCAGATGTTATAAATGTAAAGTAATAGGGCATATCGCTGGTGTACGTACACAAAAGAAATCTTGTAAAAACAACAAGTATGTTGATATGGAAATTGTACAAATATTTAATTGCGAAGTAGTAGTGGATAGGAAAATAATTAAGTCAATTTTAGTAGATGTTTTAATAGAAGGTATTTTAACAGAAATGGAAATTGATAGTGGACGGTTATAACTCTCATATCAAAAGCGCTGTGCGATAGCAAACTTAAATTTTATAAATCGGAACCTTCCAACGTAGTGTTAAAGGAATTTACCGGAACTGCAAGCCGACCAGTAGGTTATTTTTCAGCTAATGTTCAATATAAAGGCAAAGTAGGTGAAGTGAATGTTTGAGTAATCGTAAAGAGCGCTACGGCATTGCTAGGTAGGGACTGGTTGCAACGGTTAATTTAGGATTCGCTAAATTAGAAGATCGTCAATCGGTAGTAAATGTAAACCAAATAGACCAAAAATCTCTGGACAATTTAGTTAAAGATTTCAAAGTATTGTTTAATGGTAACTTAGTGCAATAAAAATACGATGTCATTAAATTAAACTGCCGTGCTAAGAAAGAATCGCGTATCTGCAGTCGCGTTACTTTTGAGAAATTTGGATTGAAAGTTTGACTGTTTGTCATGTGGTACCAACGTTAAAGAATTAAATTTTATTTGCAGTTTTAAGGTAAAATATAGCTGAAGATGCATTCAAAACAAGAAAAAAAAAATGTAATTGTTTGAAAAAACCTAAAAATGATCGAGCTACATTGTTTAAACTTAGAAAAACTGTAGAATTTAAACTTTTTATTTCGGTTGAGATCGACGTAACTAGAATTATCGGGGTTTTTCTTAACAAAATGAGCTTAAATCTTTTAATATCTTTTAGTAAAACGTACTTAGTGTTTAAAATAAATAATATAAATTATGTTTTATAAGGACACGCACGAACAAAAGGAACTGCATAACAATCGCATTTTGTAGCTCAAACATAAGTACGCTACATTTACCATCTTACGGTTTAAACGACAAAAACGAACTTAAAAGTTAAATTGTACACTAAAAACGGAAAAGTAATTTTTTAAATATTAATGTAATACACTTTAAATCAAAGACTGAAATATAAATAAAAGCGACATATTTTTACACAGGTACAATTAAATTTTTTTTATAGGCAAATCCTCCCAAAAAGTCTTTGATTTTCGGGAATTACCCCACTTAAATTTTTTAAAATACTCTGCTTCTTTTCTCTAGTCACGCCATATGCTGTTACTCTTGGAAGGGGTAGCTGATTAATTCCTCCTCGTTTGTAAGCTTTTTTCATTACAAAATCTAACTCCATCATATCTTCAGTACGTGATGTTTTATAATACAACACTTTCATATTCCTGCGAGCTACTATTTGGATAATATCCGCTAGATAAGGCCGGGTATTATTTCTGTTTTTTAGTTTTTGATAAGAAGTCCAATCTTTCCATTCAAAAAAGTCGGTTGTATTCATTTCTTTGACTTTCACTTTGCACCGCTTTTTTTTACAACATTTGCAAAATCATGAGAATCATAAGTCTTGGCCTGTTGTTTAAGTGATTTTTCTACACTGTGGTGAAAGCTATCCCTATGAGCTAATTATAATGAGTAGCAACAACTAATAATGTTTTTTTTAGTTCTTCCAGCAATTGCGTCATGCCAAATTGCAGCATAAGGACAAATTTGACTAGTTTTTCTCAAGGGCACGAAACTTTCGTGATAAGCAACAATTCTCTGAGTAAATAAAATCTTTTTAAAGCATTCTATTTGCAGTAACATAATGACCTTCTGTAAATCAACCGATACACAAACTGTATCACAATCGAACTTTGTATTGGCATCCTTTTTATGTATCCCTGGAATTTTTTGCTTTCAAAATTGTGTTTAAACCAAGAATCACAGTTTAAACATTCGCATTGAAGATTATCCAAGGTATGCTTAGGATTGTACAACTTGAATTCTTCACAGAACTCACATTCTTTATGGCCAAGCTTGGTAAATGATATATTTTTGGCAGATAATACTTTCCTATATAACTCGTAAGAACATTTTATGGCCGAATTCTTACTTCAAAAATCCCTACATTAATACGATTGTTAGGTCACTGGAAAGATATTTTTTATTTGGCGCTTGCTTGCGTCTGTAGTGAGATATGGTTGGACCAAAACTTTCAATGTGATTGTCAATTATATTCGTATCAATTTTGTTGGGATTTGCATGCCGCCCGCGTTGGTCACATTTTGGAATCATCTTCTCGAATTTTCAGTAGTTTTAACAAGTTTTTTGTTTTTGATTACATTGTTTATTATAAAAGTACGTTTTTCCTTCCACGACAGTTCGCAGTATCCTTGGTTGACTTGGGATTGTCTGTCTTGATTAATTTTTACAATACATTTGTGTCTGCATTTTTTGATACCGCAAGGTTGTAAAACCTTATGTTTATCTGGCAATAGTTGAGCTTTCTGCGTTTTTTTTTCATTAACAGAGACCTCTAGTGTTTTCTCTTTCTCACAGTGCTTTTTTTGTTAGGCTTGCGCTAACTGAATAAAGAAGTCAAATAAAATCAACAATTGAAGGAGAAAACATTATTTACGTTTATTACACTTTTCTAACAACTCCTGACTGTTTTCAGTTCGAGTTTGACCGAGTTCGATGTTTTTATCCCTCTCAAAATTACCAGTATCATGAAGCAACGCTATTCCCGAGTATAAATTACTGTGATACTGAATAACATTCTCATTTGCATTATCAGAAAACGCATCTAAATTTCGACAAAAGCATACATTTAAAACAAATACCTGGTAAAATTAAATCTTAAGTGTTTGAATTTTTATTAGAATCATCGTCATTCACATTTTCTATTACAACAGTGCGGTCAATAAAAGGAATCAAAGTAAAGCCTAAATCACATTGATTGGCATTAATCATTGTAAGGTTATTTAAATTATCTAATAAGGTAGAATGTTGTGTAAAACATTTCAGGCCTTCAGCGTGCGTCGATAGATCTAAGGCTAGTAGAGGGAGTAAGTAAGAGGTTACTGCAAATTGTTGTTCAGAGTTAGAGAAGAACGTAAGAAGCTTTCATGATGTGTAGTCGCTTAGCTTGATTTATATTTAAATAAACCTGTTGTAGGACAACATAGGGTTCGTATTGCCGCGTTTGGAAATAGCTCATCGATAGCCTCTAAACTTTACAACCGCGTTTTAATTACTTTGAAGGGACAATATACAGATGAAATTTTAACGATTGAGGCTGTGGAAATTCCAGAAATTTGCTTGGATAATTTGCATATACCTAAAGAAAGCGTGGTAGAGTATCAAAACTTGCAGCTTGCTGACAATATCCCGTTTAATATATATCGAGCGTTAATTGTTGATGGAATTAGTATACTTATTGGGGCAGACAATTACTGGACAGTAGTAACAGAAAGAATATTCGTTTAAACAAAGGTTTAGTAGCAGTGGACACGAAATTTGGTTATGCTTTGCATGGCCCCATACCAGTTGATGCTACAACCGTAGGAGTAAACCTGCAGACAGTGTTACATGCGACAGTTATAAAAACAGAAGCCGAGATCGAAAGTATGTGGGATTTGGAAACAATAGGTATAACCAAAAAAGCAGACGACGACAAGAAATTTTTCGATAATTTTTTGAAAAATAACGTTCATAAAACTGATGATCGATATTTAGTAGCGTTACCGTGGAAGAATGAGGATGCAGTCATTGAAGATGATAATTTAATTAGTGCGCAAGTTCGTGCTCAGAGGCTAAAGTTTAAATTGACCAATATTAACAAAATATGTGAATATAACGCTGCTATCAAAGGAATGTTGGATAATAATTATGCCGAGTTAATTTCCCTCGGAGATGCTGAAAAAACAAATGGCGATTGTGTTTACTACATGCCACACAGGCCGGTTTTTAAAGAAGATAAACAAACAACGCGTTTACGAGTGGTTTTTGATGCCTCTTCACATGCCCCGGGACAAAAATCGTTGAATGACTTATTAGAAAAGGGGCCTAATTTAAGTCCAGATTTAATTAAAATTTTGCTTAATTTTCGTGTAGGTGAGATCAGAATCACGGCTGACATTGAGAAAGCATTTCTACAAATTTATTTACATTCCGACGATAAAGACGCACATCGATTCTTATGGTACAATAACGACAATGAACTGGAAACGTACCGTATGAATAGAGTAACATTTGGAGTTACATGTAACCCGTTTCTTTTAAATTCGATGATACGAACACATTTAATTAATAATCGAAAACAAAACCTTGAATTTATTGAAATCTTAGAAAGGGGATTTTATGTAGACGATCTAGTGGTCAGTGTAAACAATCGAAATGTTGCAGAACATTTAAAAGACTTTTCAAGTAAGCTTTTTCAAAGGGCCTCCATTAATTTACGCAAATGTACGATTAACGATTTCGAAGTAAACAGCAAGGTTGAATCGCAATCTGCACAAAGTTCAAAGGTGTTAGGAATTAACTGGTGCAATCAGAACGATAGAATTAAAATCGAAAAGGTAGTGTGTTGGACAGACTTTCTGACCGCGTTACATTGGATTAATGGCGATGCGTCAAAATGGAAACCATATGTGACTAACCGTGTTAAAGAAATTCAAACCTTATCGAAAGATATAACATGGAAACATTGTCCGGGTCGCGAAAACCCTGCGGACTTATTAACCCACGGAATAAGTTCAAGTACTTTAATAAATTCCGAAACTTGGTTACACGGTCCTAGGTGGTTGTTAGAAAGTGAACAAAAGTGGCCAGATAATACGATAGAGAAATCTACGCCAACGATAGATATAGTATCGAAAATGTCTTTACTAATTAACGGCACTACAAAAGGTAGCAATCAATTTATAGATTCCTCCAGATACAGTGATTTTGATCGTTTAGTGCGGATAACGGCATATGTTTTACGATTTATAAGAAACTTAAAAACCAGAAATAATAAAGAAATGAAGAGCTTAACCGCAAACGAATTTGAAAGGACCAAAATATGTTTACTGAGGCAAGCTCAGCGGGAAGTTTATTATTCGGAGATTAATAGCTTACAAAAAGGTGAGGGCATTGAACGAAAATCGAGTAATGCAACTTTAAGCCCTTTCTTGGATAAACATGAATTGCTGCGTTTGGGTGGGCGTCTTCATAATTTAAGAGAAGATTTTGACCTCAAGCATCCCGTTATTCTATCGAAAAATGCACATTTAAGTAAACTATTAATAATGAAGTTTCATAAAACTCTTCATCATAGTGGTGTTAATGCAACATTTTACGAATTACGTAAACGATTTTGGATTGTACGAGGACGGCAATTAATAAAGTCCGTTTTAGCAAGATGTGTTATCTGTAAACGACTTCGTGGAAAGTCAGGGTCGCATCCTTTTGCGCCGTTACCTAGAGATCGAATACAGCAAACAAAGCCCTTTGAAGTGACAGGTTTAGACTTCGCCGGACCATTGTATTTTAAAGATAGTTATCACCTAGAGATCGAATACAGCAAACAAAGCCCTTTGAAGTGACAGGTTTAGACTTCACCGGACCATTGTATTTTAAAGATAGTTATCACTTAAATTCATGTTATGTGCTTTTATTTACCTGCGCTATTATACGAGCACTTCATCTAGAGATTGTTTTGAAAATGGATTTTGCGTCTACAATCAGTGCATGTAAACGGTTCTTTGCCCGTAGAGAGATTCCTAAAGTTATTCACTCAGATAACGCTAAAACATTTAAAAGAATATCACGTGAAATATCGACTTTAAACGAAGTGATAGTAAAGTGCATGCCTGTTACGTTAAGATTGCGAATGGCACCGTAATTAGGCGCCCAATACAATTATTGTATCCTTTAGAAATAAGAAGTGATAAGCTAAGTTGTACCGCTGCGCCGGAGGATGTGTAAAATATTTCAGGCCTTCTGCGTGCGTCGATAGACCTAAGGGTAGTAGAAGGAGTAAGTAAGGGGTTACTGCAAATTGTTGTTCAGAGATAGAGAAGAACGTAAGAAGCTTTCATGATGTGTAGTCGCTTAGCTTGATTTATATTTAAATAAACCTTTCTTTAAACTTGATGTTGTTTATTGCATTACAAATGTGGTTATTTCTAGAGAACACCTATTTGTAACTACCTAGTCCTAGCTCTTTATTATTTTCATTTAGATTGAGATTGGTCTCATCACTTTGTATCATGGTTCATGGTAGAATTGTAAACTAAGCTCAAGCGTACATCAGACTAAATTCGAAAACTTTCTGATAGTTTAACGAAAGAGTTATCGTTGTCACAGGGAGTTTTACTTATATTGTCAGGTAATTGTGGTGTTTTGCTATCAGTATTGTAGTTAATCTAAAAAGAATATTTATGAATTGCTTATTATTTTTTGCTGAAGCCTGAACGTTTTTTTCTTACACATTCCGACGTGTCGATATTAAAAATTTTAACGGAATCTTCTGTGTATATTTCTGGAATCAAATCGCTTTCTATAACAATTCCAGCATTTTCTTGCTGTAAATTAACTAATGCAGCTAATGCAACTATACGTTTTTCCACGGCTTGCCATATTTTAAAAAACAATGCACCTCCACTTACTAATTTTACAAAAAAATACATTAAATTATTATATGATTCCTGCTGCAAAGCGTATGTCGCACGTCAAATAATCTTTAATAAACTGAATAGGTTTTATTTATTAAGTCTACCCGTTAGGAAGTAACGAGTTACAAGGGCGAATTGTAAAAATGCGCGCCAAAGATCGCCGCCTACTATATAAAAATACCATATCTTCTACTTGTTAAGAAAAACCTATACGTAACTCAGCCGCGGCTACTCCATGAGGGCTCAAAGGCTAGAGCCCACAGATTATTTTAAGGAATAGGTACCGTAAATAAATTTTTCGGCATAAATTAATTCATCGTAAAATGATTACTCAAAACTAGAGATCGAATGCATAAATGCTTTCAACCCGGTATTTTTAAGTGGTCTCAGTAAATAAATTGGAAATGCTATAGTTTACAGTTTACAATGATGTATGGTGCCGGAAACAGATATAAATAGTACATATCCCGCCGTCGTCCTTTCGTAAGCAACCGTATCTAACCGTTTTAATGAAAATTAAAACCAAAATGCATATAATTCTTTTACGATTTGAGGTTCAAATGATCAAATGTAACACTGATATTAATATTTTAAAATTATTTAAAACAATTACGTTTCTCACTATATTCATTTTATAGCCAACATTTAAGCAATAATAAATAAATACCTGTCCTAGACATTTTGGCAGAACTCCTTGATTCTCATTAGTACATCGGTGTAAGTGAGGGCTCCATTCTATTGAGCCCGGCTTCAATGTAAATCTTATAAGAAATGGAACGACGGCGAATTATGTCGAACGCAAATAATAACAGCTTCAGATAGCTTTAACAAGGCTCTTGTCGTTAGAGCCCTTAGCAGCAGTATCTGTTGGTATTTCAAGGTGTGTTTGTGTTGTCCGGTACTAATTTGCGTGAGCGTAGAGATTATTTTACTTGTTTTCGTTAAAAGTAAAGACCGTGTCTTGTTTTGGGAGTGTAGTCGTAGTGTATAATCAACTTCCAGCGAAAGGTTTTATTGATTAATAAAATTTTGTTTAACATTTAAGTACTAGTTATTTAATTTAAAATATATAATTTTCTTTTATAAAATTTCCGTAAATTTGGTTGTAAGGCGTACATGCGTCTTAGATCTTTTTTTTGATTATTATTTTGAATTATTCAAGATGACTGAATATAATATTCGTAATATAGTCGAAGTTAAATTTAAAACTCTTCTATTAGGTGAAAATTAAGAACCTAGGGCGTCCGACGCCGGATTTAAATCTGAAACAGGTAGATAAGGTTGGAAATCGTAGTTTCACAAGGCATTTTTCAAAAGAAATTTATAAAAAGTGTCAGTGGATTTCCGGATGCTCTCAATTGAATGCTCTATTTTGTTTTCCTTGCCATTTATTTTATTGTGACGTAATGTACAAAACATGGTCGGAAAAAGGCTTTAGAGATCTGAAGCATATAAACGATAGAATAAAAAGCATGAAATTAGCAAGTACCATATAAAGTCTTGCACGGATTTGGCTATGCTAGGTTCCGTGAACATTGCGGTTCAGTTAGTTTCCGCATATAGGCAGAACATTATGAAGCATAATGAGCAGGTTACTAAAAATAGATACATTTTAAAAAAATTATCAATTGTATTAAATTATGAGGAAAGTTGGAGTTCGCATTGAGAAGACATAATGAAAAAGAAAATTTCGAAAACCGTGGAATTTTGTTAGAATTAATTGATTTTACTTCGGAATTGGATGTAATTTTAAAAGAACATTTACACAAAGCGAGTGTATTTAAAGGTACATCTATAACTATGCAAAACGAGATTTTAGAAAGCATGCTTGCAGTGTGTCGCCAAGAAATTCAAGATCAAATTAAAGGTAGTGAATTTTTGGAAATTCAGTGCGATGAGACGACTGACATTTCAAATCAATGCCAAATAGTAATTATAGTTAGATATTTCTACAGTGGAAATATTTATGAGAGAGTTTGGACATTTCTATGAGTAATAGATAAAACAGCTAACGGTTTAACGGAGTGTATTGAGCAGGAATTAGATAAATTAATATTAAACCCGCCATCTAAACTAATCGCTCAAACTTATGACGGTACAAATGTTATGAGTGGTTCTGCTAGTGGAGTTCAGTCAAAAATAAAACTTAAATATAAAAATGCCCATTTTCTTCACTGTTATGCCCATCAATTAAATTTAATTATGCAGAAAGTAACTAGTGAAAATGCTAAAGTTAAAATTTTGTTTATAATTTATCCGCAATTCCTGGTTTTTTTCTCATTCTACTCACAGGTGTGATGTGCTAAAAGAAATAGTGAAGCAAAAATTGCCCACTGTTGCTGTCACACGTTGAAATTATAATATTCGTATTGTGAACGTCGTATATGAGAATAGAGAAAAACTAATCGAATGCTTTGAGGAATTAGAAGAAAAATGCAATAAAACTATTACTTGCAGGGAAGCATATGGTTTGGGTAGAATTCTGGAAGATCCTGATTTTGTGTTTTTTCTCAATTTATTTCATACAATTTTTCCGCATGTTGTCATATTATTTAATCAGTTTCAAGCTAGAGATACAGACAGTGTTGCACTGAAGAGAAAAATGGAAGACTTTGAAAAGATAATAGCATCTGCTAGAAATTCAACTGTTGAGATAGAAAAAAATATAATCTGTAATGATACTAAACGTAGAAAAATTAGTAACGTGGAAAATCGGAATTTGATTGCTAAAGAAGTGTGCGATACAATAGTTGTTCAGATGAAGGACAGGCTCTCATACCGAACTCATTTAGAAGACGCATTTTTAGTAGACGTAACTAATTTTGATACTTACTCAAAAAAATTTTCAACATCGCATTTCCAATCGATTGTTAAGTGTTATCCGATGTTACAGCCAGACAAATTGAGGACTGAATTGGAAGTGATATACTCAAGAACGGATTTTAAAAATATTTTAGGCGGCCTAAACATGCTTTCCAGGTTGACCCAAAATGGGTTAAACGAAACATTTGGCGAAACAATAAAATTATTAAAAATTATAGTCACAACCCCAATGTCCACTGCCGAATCTGAAAGATGTTTTTCAACTCTTAATAGGATTAAAACTTATCTAAGGAACACAATGACCGAAGAACGTCTTAATGCTTTAGCAATGATGTCAGTCAACAAAAACCTAATACATAACATCAACAATTTTGACGAAAAAGTTATAGACCATTTTATTTCTCAGAATGACAGAAGGCTCGATTTCGTATACAAGCAGTAAAATTACTATTAAGCGACAATTAGAGTACAGTGTGTGACTTTTTGTACATAAACCTATAAACAAGTATACAAAAATAAATGGGTCTGTGTGAGTGACTAGGCTGAATACACCAAACCACTGAAGGTGAGTGTTGCTATGTTATCTGGTATTATATTCATGCCATAAGCTGTTAGAGCCTCTCAAATAAAATCACCACGAGCCGCCACTGACGTAACTATATAAAAGTTACTGGGTTTTATCTTAGAAATTTCAGATACGGGGTTCTATCGTAATAATACAGCAACAATTTCAATTTCACGTAATTCTAATGTTACGATCCAAGGAACTGACGGCGTATGTAATTTTTTCGAATGACTTCTAATCACAGGGAAAATTAAAGAGGAACATTTAGTAAATTTAAAAGGAAAGTTTTTGAAAAGCTCGCGGATGCGAGGTTAAAAATAAAACTAGAAAAGTGGTCTTTGTTTTAACCTGAGGTATGTTATTTGGGACACACTATTAATAAAGACGGAATTAAAAAATCGCAAGATAATATTAAAGCAATTTTAAACGCACCTGAACCAACTACGGTAACGCAAGTTAAAGCTTTGGCGGAAATAATTAACTACTATGCAAAATTTCTACCACAAATGTCACAGATTTTGCAACCACTCTATAAATTATTGCAAAAAGGCGAAACGTTTAAGTGGACGAGAAAATGCAAAATATCTTTTAAGCAGATACAGGAGATTATCGCGTCGGTTACAATATTAGTACACTTTAATCCAAAGCTACCTATAATTTTATCAACGGACGCATCACATAAAGGGATAGCAGCAGCTCTGACACAGATTCTTGGACGGTTCAGAATGACCAGTTGGTTTTGTTTCGAGAACGCTTACCCGCGCTGATAAAAATTATTCAGTGATTGATAAAGAAACATTAGCAATTTATTTCGGCATAAAAAGTGTCAGAAATATCTGTTAGGCCAACAATTTACATTAAAACGGGTCACAAACCACTTATTTCAATATGTGGTGAAAATAAAGGTAAAACCGTTACTGACGGCAAGTCGTTTACAACGATGGGTGATATTTTTATCATGTTTTAATTATAAAATTAAACATGTGAAAGGAATCGATAATTTAGTGGCTGACTATTTATCGTGTTCGGCAGTAAAAGCTGGTGACGGAATAAATAACGCGAAGAAAGGTACCTATTTGCATTTCTTAGAAGCAGAACGAACACCAATCGACGCAAATAAAGTAAAAGAGCAACTAAATCAGGATCAGATCTTAACCAGAGTTTTAAAAATGAATCAGCAAAGGTGACCTGGTAGCGTAGACGAGGAACTTAAACCATATGCAATTAGGAAAAACAAATTAACCATAGAAGAAGGATGTTTAATGTGGGGTTATAAATTGGCGATTCCACAACAGCTAAAAAAGAATTGTTAGAAGAATTGCATGTCGGACATCAAGGAACGGTGAAGTGGAAAGCTTTAGCCAGATCGTTCATGTGGTGGCCAAAGATAGATGCGGATATGGGAGAAATAACTAAAGCGTGCATGCCGTGATTGAAAACACGGGAATCGCAGCATAATGTACCTACAAATAATACGTGGCCGTATGGAACGTGTGCGTGGCAAAGAATACACATAGACTTTCTAGGCCCGATTGGGGCATGCAATTACTTAATAATTTTAGATACCTACTGAAAGTGGGTTGAGGTATTTAAGATGAATAAAACCACTTCCGAGGTAACGATTTCTAAATTACGAGAAACATCCACGCGTTTTGGATTACCACAGATTTTAGTTAGTGACAACGGGTCGCTATTGGTTTTGTCTGAGGTAAAAAACATTTTAGAGAAAAATGGAATCCATCACTTGACACCACCACCATTTTACCCAGCATCAAACGGGGCAGCGGGAAATGCAGTGAAAATGTTTAAAAAGGTAATGGAAAGAGCTTTGTTAGAGCCCAAGAATAAAAATACGCACATTGATCGATGAGGCACAGATTCTTAATGGTTTATAGAAATACGCCACATTGTAATACCAAAGAAAGCCCAGCAACACTATTATTTGGACGACATCTAAATACAATATTAAGTCTAAAAGACCTAAAGCACTCATTATCGAGAAACACGCCGTTACACCATCCGCTAAACTAGATACGAAATGTGATTTCAAAGTTAATGATACCTTCATGGTAAAGGATTACAGTTCGTTCGGTAAGAATAAAAAAGAGATTAGGTCGTGTAACATATTTATGCGAACTTGCAGAAAATTTGAAAATTTGGACACGGCATAGCAACCAAATCATTAATTATGGAAAAAGTGTTAATGAATCAACGGTATGCAATAATGGTATTAGTAATCATAGTACAAGTGTTGATTTAGCAGTAGAGGCGGAACTGACGGCAGCGATGACTACTGGGGTTAAGGACACTCATACTAACAATAAGGTTGTACACACTAAGGAATTAGTGAAACGTAGTAATAAGATTAAAAATGCACCTAAACGTTAATTTTTTTAAACTGGGGTAGATGAATTTGACTCTTATATGTTAGACAATACTGTTTTATTAGAAGGGCAGTTAAGTTACACGAATTAGATAAGACATAATAATTAAGTAGTGTTGAAGGAATGTAGTGTTTTGGAACCGTTATGAGAAGCTTAAACCAAAAGCTGCACCGAGACCAACCGTTTAGGGGTTCATTAGGTAAAACCCATTCTTCTGTAGACCCTCGTTCTGTAACTTGTACAGATAGGCAGTAGCGAATAAACATGTTAAAATTTAAGTGTTGTTCCTTTCATAACGTAAACAATAACCAAGTACACTTCAAAGTGGTAAAGTGATTTAACGCTCTTGAATGATATCATTTAGCATTTCAACGAACTGAATAAAAAACTGCCAAGAAGTGCACAAGTTGTATTAATAGTGCTTAACATCTTCATCAAAGACTTAGAAATAAAAACAATAATTTTTAAAAAACACGGTCGGCAATCAAAAAATGCAATATAAAATATTTAATAGTTATATAAAAAATGCAACATGATTTTAAGAAGGATTTAACCACTCTAAGCGTTTGGAAAATACATTTCATATGATTTTGTAGCCTCACAAGACCTAATAAAAAACAATAGAGTTAAATGGCTTTATGTGGATAGGTCTCGAAGACTTAGAAACGGAATTACCTGATTCAAAGCAGTGTGTGTTGGCATTAGTTAGAAAAAAACAAAGTATGCCAATTGTAGATAAATAATTTTGGTAATCTACATTTTACGAGGTTTAATAAAATCATCTGCCTTGCAATGTAAACGAAATTGTGAACATTTCCTTCCATTAATTCATTTACTGCAAAGAACAACTTCATGGTGCTACACAGTGGTTAAACTAGTCGACCACTTATAGTAACTCGATTTTGAAACCTGTTAACCTTAATACTTGCGGACAAGTAAGATAGGATAGAAATCAGTAACGGTTTGCTCGTCCGAACAAAGGAGTAACAAAAGAAGGTAGAAAAAGAGTGAAAACGATTTCCGTGCTAAACACAGTTTAAGATGTGAGGGGGTGAGGGGGTAGTATGACGAAACAACGGTACTCACAAACCAATACGTCTTTTTTTACGAAAACCTTAATTTGAAAGAATAATTAAACACTAAGCACGCCTAAAATATAATTCTAATAAACGATTTCTAGGAATTTGTATAACAAAATAATATTAAATTGTTGGTTTAATGGCAAACCTTTGTATCATCCACTCCTACTTAAATATTAACTATATCTAGTAACAATCAAATCGAAGGGTGTTTTATAAACCAAAAGAGCTACACCAGTATACACCCTTAAATGTTGTCGCATAATTTAGGATAAGGAAACTAGTAGATTTAACTTCTGTAATTAATAATAATCATATATACACAGTGGCAGAAACCTACATATGCTAAATACGTGCTATATTGGTGCAGACCAAATCGTTCATACTAGAAGCTACTGAAACCTACAAGTACACAAAAATACATATATTTACAACAGTATATTTAAATAGAACCTCCAATTAACGGCTAATCTTGTAGCCTAAGCTGTTGCTCTTAACACTTTTAGAATGTAGGCAATCTCCCTACCGTCCCGGACTAAATCAAACAGCAAACTTTATATACTATTTTTACGCAGGCTGTGAAGGGTATGGATAGTTACAAACTTATCACATCCTAACTTGATACAATACGGCAGCCAGACAAAATGTGCTGTAACGATAAAGCAAGTTTCTGTGATACGATCAAGCAAAGATAGTTGGAAGAACCGAAGAACATTGGTTACAAACCAGGCTAACAATATTAGCATTTTTATTAAAGGAATATTGCCTTTCAATCACCTACCAGTCACGTATAAAGAAAAACCACGTTTTTGTCATAAGAATTTGTAACTGCTCGATTGGCTTTCTTTTATTGAGTTCAGAAGAACAATCGCGAACTAGCGCTAAATATATGATAAACTCGTTTAACATATTGAAGCGGGCTACTGCTACCGCGTTTCTCTAATTTTAATTTAAAACATGTAATAACAAAAGTCTTTATTACTCACTGTTCACAAGTCTAATTAACAGTATATGCCTTATTTATAGATGTTTTCAGTCCAATTAACGATGAAGCACTATCACACTAATGAATTTACAAGCACTAATATCTTCTTAAACTAACTTCTTTACCATAGGTTCATTAATAACACTAACACAACTATTTTTATTACACTTCTATCTATTTATGTATACTACAAGCTGCATGTACATTAGACACAGCTAAAATTTATGTATACTTTTGGACTTCAAAAAGCTCAACCACTTTTACTTTACAACGATATAATTTATATTAGACATTCTAGTATAGACTAACTTCTTACATTCATAAGCGGTTTTATATATATATATATATATATATATATATATACCCTGAATTAAAGATATGACTCATCCTCCACTAATTACTAAAAGCATTCTTGAACCCTTGAGAATAAACAGTGCTTGCGGCGTTTTGTGTGTTTGATAGGTTGCCTACTAGTAGCTCGCAACAATATGTAGTTATAAAATTGTTTTCTGAACAGATGATGATAATAGAAATCCCATATAGAATAGAAATAAACGTGAGTATATGTTTATCTTTCAAAGATAACGCTGCTGCTTTACCTAATTACCATTAAACTAGCAACATTAAGGAACCTCTAATTAGTAAAAATACATGATTAGATATGGTACAAAAAAGATATAAATAAGTGGACTGGTGAATAAAATAAAAAATGAACAACGTTGGTTGCCTGACGGAGCTATCTTGAACTGATAAAGGAATGAGCGAGCACAGTTGTCTGCCGAACTGAGCCGTCTTGAAATAATATAAATATATATGCAAATAAGTAGAAACTGAAATATCCTTTTAAAATAAGCAGGCAGTAGATTTTTAAATACGAAATGGAACGTAACAAACACTAATCCAGAGATTAGTATTCTATGAGTTTCGATATTATGATATTATAATTGTATTGTAGTTAAGTAAAAATGTTAATTATACCATTGTGTTGAAATTGATTATGATATTTGAACCAGTATCATAAAATTGTTTATTTGAAGGTTAGCTTTTGTAACGCAAATGCTTGCAGAGTGATTGTTAGATGGGATTATATGGTGAGATTACTTTTGTCCTAATTGTACAATGCAGGAATCACTTAGATTTGAACCTGTTAAGCAGCTTGTAACTAGAAGTCCCGTAGAACTGTGTTGTTGGTTACTGCAGCAATGATCCATGACCCTTATAGATTCAAAGGTGTATAAACTCGAGTTTGAAATGTCTCGACAATGAGAAAATATAATTACAGTTCCAGAGGTAAGTGCGATAAACTTGTTTCTTTCACTTTGCCAGTCTCTTCAAAATAAAATATGCAATCATAAACTTTTAATGATATAAGCATATAACGGGAATTTGTTAGAGGTTAGAACCGCAAACCGCAAGATTCAACACGGTGCGAGACTTGGTCTTCCCGCTAGAACACTTTAGTTTCCCGCGAAACCACTAATAAATACGAGAATCCCGAAACAAATTAGGGGTGCATAGGCTAACTAATGGTGCAGGATTTGGTCCCTATAGAAACAAATAATGAAATGGAAAAAATCGCTAAATGTGACAATAAAAAGTTGCAAATGCTAAACAATATTCTAAAGAAAAAAACCCACCACTTTCAGCTCACTGACCAGCTAAATCTATTTGAGTACAAGCATCATAACAATATTTCTGTAAACCGGTACATACACAGCATTTTAAAATCACACAAATCAAATCATTTTCAATTATTCATAACACTATCGATTCAATTATAGTAATTTAAAGTACTGACTCGACCACGCTCTCGGCGGTTATCCTCACATGTGTACTTGTCTTTGACTCGCAAATAATTAATTATTTGTTTCCGTCAGCTATCTAGCTCTCGTTCTACTCCCTAGGCCTTTGAGGAATATGTCATTGTATTATGGTCTTCTTGCGAAGCTTATGTGTATCACGTGAAAAATGCGTGATCCGTATGGTTTGATGCGTGATTATATTTATCGTAAATACTCAACAATCTTGCGAATAGGTACAGTGTAACTTCTAACATTGTATTTTATGTCGTCGCGTGCGATCACATGTAGCTTGTCATTTATAAATTCCTCTAAATCGTCACTTGTGTTTAAGTGATTAAACAACACTGTAATGGTTTCCTGTTGCTTTGTCTAGAGGTTACTTTATATTATAACTACACTTGTTTCCTTGTAACGCTAATTTTGCTTAATTCTATTAAAAATTATGAAATGCTCGCTTATTTTTGGGGTAATTATTGTGTGAAGCATGCATATTTATAATCCTACTGTAATTTACTTCCTTAATTTACCATTGTAATTTGTAGGTTTGCACAAACTGGCTGTGGTAATACTCATGCTTGCCTCTTTGTATACGAAATCATAAATCGTAATATAGAAATCTTTTTTTATTTTTGCGGTTTTGAAACAAATTATTGATCTGAGTGGCGTTCAAATGTACTACGCAAAAAATATAACTATGGTTTTGTGGTCGAAATTTATTTCCTGAATTTCCTTCACAGAATTGAGGAATTATTGAAATTTCATAGTTTATGAACATTACTATTTTTAAAATCATAATATACAGGGTACGTCCGCACTTCTTCTACTCATTTAAGATAAATGCATGCTTTTCTGTTCAATTTCTATTTAAAGTAACATGAATGCGCTACATAGCAAGCGTTCCAAAGTATTTTATACAAAATTGTACTAACTTTGATATCGAGTGTTTGAGGTCAACTGGTTCTTATAGCAAAGCAACCGCATGTAATAATGACGTTGTATGTCACAACGACATGATACCTATGTAAGGTTACGAGTGATGCATATAGCTATGTTCCGTCTTTCGCTGACGGAATTGGCAGTACTGAACGTCGCACCAAATTCAGCTTTTCAATGAACTGAACTGCTAAAAAATTTAACCTATGAGATCCAGAAAACGTCAGTGTTTGTTACTGGATGCGCTTAAAAAACAACCAGGTACTGTAACCTTAGTGAGAGTGTAAATTAATTAATACCTCTGCTTGTGAAACAATTTTGAAATACTTATCTTCAAGTAAGATACGTTCTTTTTCTTGATCGGAATCCAGAAGCTCAATATGCGTCTGAATATCATCAAAAACTGAAAAACACAACTGCTCTATTAAATCAATGGACAAACATTGAAACGGAAATGAAACTTTTTTCTCTTTGCCCATAAAACCATAATGGTTGAACGTGCTGGATTTGCTTTGGCAGCACGTAACACATTTACTAATGTATTTAGAAATATATGACCGCATTTTGGGCCAGTAATAGAGCTCTTTGATTTTTGTGTATGTTTTAAATACACCCAAATGGGCCGAAACTGGATCATCATGGCATTCTTTTAAAATTTGTGCACGGCATGATTTCGGCACTACTAATTTCCACTCAATTAAATTGGCTTTGATATTCAAATTATTCGGAATAAACTTAAACATTTTATCATTTTTTATTCTCCAATCGGGATATAGATCTGGCTTTTCCTTAATATTAATTAACATGTTTTTGTACCAATCCTCGACCTCGTCTAAAGAAAAATTTAAGGAATTAATAGCATAGGCTCCACTAGGAGCTCGGGATGATGTATCTGGTACCACATTAAATTTACCCTTCCTGTGGATAACTTCGAAATCAAATTGTTGGAGTTTCACACTCCATCTAGCTAAACGTCCCGCAGGATCTTTTAAGTTGTGGAGCCAAATTAAGGATAATGGTCCGTGATGACCTTAAAATGAGTTCCTTCAATATATGGTCGGAATTTTTGAATAGCAAAACACACCGCCAAAAGTTCCCGTTCTGTGACTGAATAATTTTTTCTGCTGAATTTAAACTGCGAGAAGCATAAGCAATTACATGTTCTTCGTCTCCTTCTCCCTGAGTTAAAACGCAACCAACACCGTAATTTGAGGCGTCACATTGTAAAGAAAAAACTTTCAAAAAATCAGGACTCCTTAAAACAGGAGCCTTTGTAAGAACATCTTTAATTTTTTCAAACGAAATAAGGGCTTCGTCCGTCCATTTAATCGCTTGCGATTTTCTCTTTCCCTTTAATAAATCATTGATAGGTGCTATAATTGTGGCAAAATCCAAAACAAAACGCCTATACCAAGAGCACATACCGGTGAAACGTTTTATTTCCGTGGCTGTCTTGGGTTGAGGAAAATTTATAATTGCGTCAATTTTTGCTGGGTCAGTTCGGAGACCATCTTTATTCACAATATATCCCAGATATTGTAACTCTGGTTTACAAAACTCACATTTTGAAATGTTAATAGTTAAATTAGCGCCTTTCAACTTCTCATACACTTCGTTCAGAATTCTAATATGCTCCTTAAATGTGCTTGAAATAATAATTATACAATCTAAATAAACAAATACCGATTGGGATAATGAAAAATCAAAAATAGAGTCCATGAGCCTCTGTAATGTGCTTGGAGCATTGGCCAAACCCATCGGCATTACATTATATTGAAATAATCCGCGCCTTGGGACAGTAAAGGCTGTTTTTTCCTTGCTTTCGTCACTCAAGGGCAATTGCCAGAAGGCTTTTTTTAAATCGATTAAACTGAGATATTTCGCATTGCGCAATCTATCAAGAATGTCATTTACAAACGGAATGGGATACGCGTCTTTTTTTGTAATTGAATTTAATCGTTTAGCGTCAAAACATACACGAAATTCACTTTTTGCTTTTTTCTTTACTAATAGCATGGGAGAGTTCCACGGGCTATTGCTTGGGCTAATAATGCCTTGTTCAAGCATCGCATCAATTTCTTTATTAGCATGTTCCAGCATCGCCGGTAATAATAAATAATAAACCTTTGTTTAATTGGTTCAACGTCTTCCGTTGTAATATGATGTGAAATTTTAGTGGTTCGGCCTAAGGTAGGACGATCTAAGGATTGAAATAAAGAAATAACATTGTTTAATTCAAATTTCTGGTCTTCATTTAAATCGGCCATAACTTTAATGAAATTTAATTTATTCGTTTCCGCAGAATGAGCATAAAATTCATTTTTGAAAAATCTACTTTCAATTCAAATAATTGACAAAATCAATCCCTAACGTTAGGGTACACTCTATTGAGTCGGAAACTAAAACATTTAACGACCGAGTAACCCCGTTTATAGTCAAGGGCAAATTAATTGAACCTAAAATTGATTGTGAAGTGCCATCTGCGGTTGTTAATATAGACGTTTTACATTTTTAATTAATTCTAACTTATATTTATCCATAAACACAGACCATGTCTGCCTAAAATAGAGGTATTCGCACCGGAATCCAACAGTGCGGTTTAAGTTTCCTTAAATATCTCGATATTAATATAAGGTCTTGTATCACCTTTTACTTTATAAAAATTTGAAAAAACCTTAGATGATTTACAAAAATTTTTAACTTTTACTAACCAATCCGACCACGTCTTTTTATCAGCAGCAATATTATTAAACGAAGAAAAGCAACAGCTGACTACGCGCTTTCCTGTCTTTGGTTTTTTGAATTATTTGCGCAGTTTGGACAATTTGTGGACGTAACTTCCAGCTGCCAACAAGAATAACAAAATATTCCGCGTTTCTCCGGACAAGTATGAAACGAGTGACCCCGTCTTTTACAGTTGAAACAAATAGTCGAAAATTTTGCTGTGTTTTTAAAATAATTCGAAACGCCGGACCGTGGTAAATTATTATTAGAAAATGAACTCTGTCGAACTTGGCGTTCTAAGATAACTGGTACGTTGGCAGAATCAGAATGTTCCTGTTTAATAAAATTTGGAGGCTTAATGTCTTCTAAAACCTTACAACGAGAAATCAATTGGGAAATGTCAGTCACTTCAACTAACGCCAGTTGCGTGGCATAAAAAGTCTGTAAATTTCTTTTAATAATTTTTATTTGTTCCCGGACTGGAATGGAATCTTCTAATTGAGAAAATAAATTTACCATCTTTGAAATATAAATGGTAGGTGATTCCTCAGTGCCTTGCCGTCTAGATTTAATTAACATTAAAAGATTCTCTGCATAATCGGCTGAAAGAAAATCTTGTTTTAATTTAGAAATTAATTGTTCCCATGAATTTACTGTACATCGCGTTGCTCTATACCAATCCAATGCTGAACTGGTGAAAAGATCAATAGCCCCTTCGAATAGGTCATCTGACGAAACTTTTCTTGCAACTTGCAGTTCCTTGACGCGTTGAATAAAATTTAAAACCGATAAAGAATCAGACTCACCCGAAAATTGTAATCCCCACTTGTGGATCGGGACTGAAATCGTTGTTTTATTCAAGGACTTAATTAGAGTACCTATATCATTACTAGAAATCGAAACCAATGGAGTATTAATGGAAGAACCCGTTGATGCTCCAGGGCATGAAACCTCTGCTGTTGGTGTTATTGTAGGATCTTTATTATCACTAGCCGAACAATAAGAAGGGTTCTCATTAATCTCATTTTCACCGTTTACCTGTTCTAAAATCTTCAAAGCTCTAATGCACTTAGAATGCAGTTCTTTGTGTACCTCTAAAAATTCAATATCGAAATTGACATAATTTAGTCTCTTTGTTACATGAATTAATCTCGTGTTAAGTTTAATATAATCTTTCCTTTTAGAAAGAATGGTAAAAGAATTTAAAATGTTTTCTAATTCAAAAATCTTAAGTTTCAATAATTCAATTTCGTCCTTTTGAACGATTTCAATTTTTTCATACTTAGAAAAAACATTACTGTCGACTTGAATTTACTTGAACTGAGCTTTAACCCGGAATTGTATTTTATGGAAGTCGACAAGTACTGTATTTAAACAAATAACTGACTTATGCTGCATAACACAGCCTTGAGTTCATGGTAATACCACATATACTAATTACTTACTCAGAGAAATAACTAACTTAGAACATAACCGCACGCACTTGAATTCAGAGAAATAAAACACTTCACTCAATCGTGCAAATAACCGCCAGCTTTAAACTCTAACGCGTCTAGAAATAAACAACCCCCATTACCCCCGGCTGGCATCCTTATATACATTTAAGTTAATTGAAAAATAACCCCTTGCCTAGCTCTCATACTCGACTTAGGATACGCCGGTCGTAAATCTTTAAGATTAATTAAACTGCCAATTGCACTAAGATAGCCACACAAGTAGATCTCGGGACTAATTTTTAGTTGAGTACTCCGCTAATTGAAAAATTCCTTCCGACCACCCAGACATAAATAGGGTCCTAGAACATGATTGACATCTAATCATAGATAGCAACTAATCTGACATGTTTAGTGCCTTTCAAGTAAAGTACCTTTAGAAAAATTAATGAACTCTTGGATTATATCTTTCTGGAACTTCGCTAGGACGCTACTTGGGTAATCTTGCAGCCGTTTACAATTGCAGACATACTAATGCTACAAGACCTTCATTCTAATAATTAGAATGCTAAAATTATACTAGAAAATAACTGTTTTTAGAAATAATAGAACTATTAGAGCGTCATAAAACAGTATGTTACACACTGTCCAGTAGTACTCTGCAATCATGAGTTTTATCTTGATTACTGCAGTCGATAACAAAGTTAGATTTTTTGAATTTGTGTAGTTTGAAAGTACAACAGACGCATTTTCTTTGTTTTCCACATCGACTTCTGAATGAAGCAATGTGTTGTGTCTCTGTGGACACTTTTTACATGACCCAAATCTGCAATCATTTAGTGAATGTCCCGAATTTAGACAATTCATGCATAAATGTGCATTTTGAACATGTTCAATACGTGAATGAATCGGTGAATTTTGAAATTTAGGGCAAGTGTAAATTTTATGCGTTTGTTTGCAATATGAACAAGCTTCTTTAGCAGTCACAAATGTCCTTTGATGACCTGCTTTGTTAGCTTGAACTTTACCTGGTGAATGTAATTTAAATTCACCTGAACCACTAGTGTTTAACTCAGTCGTTTTGAGTAGGTCTGCCTTATTTTTCAAATAATTGAGAAACTGTTCTAGTGTTGGCGAATTTGTGGATTTATATGCTTCTCCCTCCCAATCGCGAGATGTTACTGAGTCTAACTTGTTTAATACCATGAATATTTATAAGGGATCCCAATCTCTTGTTGATTGCCCAAGTGTTTCAAGAGATCGTAAGTTTTTGTTAATGCTGTCTACGAGATTACGCAACTGAGATGAAGATTCTTTACTTACCCTTTGTAGGTTGAACAATGCCTTTATGTGGTTGTGAATAAGTATTCGTTTGTTGCCATACCTACTGTTGAGTAGCTCCCACGCGATACTATAATTTGAGCTGGAAATTGGTAAAGATTCTATGATACGCCGTGCTTCCCCAGTGATGGCCGATTTATGATAGTGGAAACGCTGAATAGGATTTATTTGAGGATTTTTATTGATTAATGAATCAAAGGTATCGCAGAACTCAATCCAGTCTTCGTGACCAGATGAAAAATGCGGTAACCGAATCGTTGGAAGCTTTATATTACTTGTACTTTGTGCTTGAGACAATGCTAATGATTCCGGCAGACTACTTGTACTTGCAGTTTCTGCAGAATCTCAGTGTAAATTAATTAATACCTCTGCTTGTGAAACAATTTTGAAATACTTATCTTCAAGTAAGATACGCTCTTTTTCTTGATCAGAATCCAGAAGCTCAATATGCGTCTGAATATCATCAAAAACTGAAAAACACAACTGCTCTATTTTGTGCAACTGTTTTTGTAATTCAATAACACTCATTTGCTTAATATCAAAGGATTGCACCACCTTACCAAACCTAGTAAGTTGAGTTTTAAGCGTGCCTCGTTTTGACACTAATGCTGCTAATTCTGTCATTTTATAATGTACAAATACTGTATTGAAATGAAATAAGAAATGAAATCGCAAAGCGTGTGCTGTATGAATGAATCTAGTACGAAATCTGCAAAATATCTGAATGTGATATCGTATTTCGTACTCTTAATGTATGCAACTTTATTGTAATATCCATATAACTTAATGCTATAATGAATTAAATGTAATTTTATCTTTTAAACCCTATTAAATACTGTAGAAGAAATATTGAAATGTAGTATTAAAATATGAGATCAATGTGCAGTGAAAAGAGTGTATTACTAATTGGAACAAACTCACAGATAGAAATATGCTTCGCCTGTTGCTGAATGGCAAATGTGCAAGTTGAATTCTTGTAGGTATGAGTTCGTTTTTTCTATCTTGAACACTGCTGTTGGTTGCTAAACTGACATGTATTCGACGACAAAAAGGACCATAATTGTTAATGTAATAACCATTTGTTTATGACACTAAAGTTCATTGTATAAAAAGAAACTGCACAAGCTTTGCATTGGTGTAATGAATGGAAATTAGTTACAAAATTTTTATATTTTTGAAAACTTTGACATTACTCTTGATTATTTCTAATGACTCCTTGATCCACACTTTGGAGCCAAGTTACTTGAAGTATGAAATGTACAGTGCATGTATAAATGAATGTATATAAGTTTAATAAATCTTAACAGGCATCGTAATTAATTTTACAGTACAAAGTAAGTTCGGGAAAACATCCCCTAAGTTTGAAAATTAACAGTAATCAAGTATAAAGCTCTAGTTTGTCATAAATTTGTTGGTTACAGATAATCAAATTCGAACAAAATCAAAGAAATCTGGTATTGCAGGTTGTTTTATCCCGATCAGATGTGATTGACTTCAATTTCACTATATCATATTAATTAAAGGATCTAACAACTAAGAGTTAGTATTTTGTTAAGCAAAATTAATAATTCGAAGTTCATAGCTACTCAAAAATTTTATAATTTCAGGTTACAACAAAAATGTAAAATAGCGGGTTTTTTCTTTTATAAAAATTTAAAGGTTTTCGTTGGAAAAGACGTAATTCGTTATTAAAATATTTAGCTTGAACAAACGGATAGTGTTCTCATGTCTTCCGATAACATAGTCAATAAATCGCGTACCTTTTTCCATACATTCGAAGTAGAACGAAACCAGATCACTCAAAGGATGACGGCCGGCAACACCTGTCACTGTTCTCGGAAGGTTGACCTTATAAGCAATGCTAACCTCCGTCCATTTTTCTATCCTTGTAACGTTATCTCAGGATAACGAAAAATTATTTTCTATTGAATCCAATAAAAAAAATTTACTTAGTCTGGAAAATTTAATTAGCAAATAATTTTTCTTTATCTGGTAATTAGATTGGGGGGTTAAGGAGATGATATAAATTGATAAAGATATGCTAATTGCTTTTTGCAAGCAATAACGATAGCAGTGGAGCGGTTATGTAATAACTACAACTACACCAAACTACTTAATAAAGGGTATAAATACCTTTTATCCTGTGCCGCTGTGGGCAATAACACGTTCACGCACAAAAGCTTTCGACGGAGAACCAGTAACACGCACGAATGGTGTCGGTCTCGCTTTCAAAAGCTCTAATACAACCGGCTTCTGCAAGGGTTCGAATGCGACTTACTTCACGCACTGCCTGCCGGTATATAATAAAATGTTTCACTGAAAACTGTAGGATGCACGCACAGGTGGTATTTATTGTCACAAATACCGAATTGTTCGATGATGACGTAACATACCGCCCACCAAATTCATAGAATTTTGAAAAGGAGGGAAGTAGGTTGGGTGAAGGAAATCACATGGGATTTGACCTTGCTAGGAAAACAGGTAACGAAAGATAGGGTGGTACACTACAGCGAGCGATATTACCAACTATGCAAAAATAAAAATATATATGAAAATAAGCAAATATGTAAAAATAATATACTACTATACATGTAAGAAATGTGTATATACATCTAAACATAAAATAAAATTAAAATACCGGTAGCGGTGCTAGTTTGACCAAAGGTCGTTTTAATGTGCCATGTGCAGTTTTGACTTCAGCGACACGTATAATACCGTCTGCACCGGGAAAAGTATTAATAATACAACCAAACTTCCATTGAAGTGGAGAAAGCTGGTCGTCCTTGATGAGGACAATAGTGTCCTTTTCGACTTGTCGGACACCTACCTTAGAGTGCCATTTAACCTTTTGGTTCAGAGTATGTAAGTACTCATGGCTCCAGCGAGCCCAAAAATCTTGGTGGAGTTTTTGCAGGAGTTTCCACCTGCTCTTTAATGGTAAAACGTTGGTTGAATGGTCCTCATCTGGTGGTGCAGAAAAAGGCTCCATAGTTAGGAAATGACCTGGTGTTAAGCAACGCAAGTCATTTGGATCCGAACTCAAAGCGCAGAGTGGCCTTGAATTTAGAACAGATTCAATTTGCGTAAGAACTGTGTAAAGTTCCTCAAAAGTAAGTTTTTGTTCGCCGATTACGCGAGCTAGGTGTGTCTTTACCGACTTAACACCGCTTTCCCACAAGCCACCGAAGTGAGGGGCGCTAGGTGGATTCAACGACCACTTTATCCTTTCTGAGGTTACTGCACTATGCAGATAACTCGTAAGCTGACGATAGGCACCTACAAAATTAGTACCGCAATCGCTAAATATTTGAGAACAGCGTCCTCGACGTGCTATAAATCGTCGCAAAGCGGCAAGAAACGCGTCTGCCGACAAATCCGAAACAAGTTCAATATGTGCTGCCTTAGTGGCAAAACAAACAAAAATACAAATATAGGCCTTAAGAGTTTTAGAGCCTCGCAGGCGGTTAGCCTTTATTAAAAGAGGGCCAGCAAAATCAACACCAACAATACTGAACGGTTTGATTTGGGTAATACGTGCTGCCGGTAGGTCTCCCATAGGAGGAGTTACCAGGACCGGTTTGGTACGAAAACATCTATGACATGATGATAAATAACTTCGGATTGAATTTTTAATAGAAAGGATCCAGAAATTCTGTTGGATAAGATACGCTGTGGTATTAACACCAGGATGGCAATACCTTTCATGAGTTGACCGAATGATAAGTTCGGTTAATCGGTGCCGCTGAGGCAATAACGCAGGAAATTTTTCGGAATAGGAAAGCGAAGAATGTGTCAAGCGCCCACCTACTCTTAAGATATTTTGTGGATCAACAAATGGAGAAAGTTTTCGCAAGCTTTTAGGTAACTTACGGTTTGCCTTGATCGAAGCTATTTCTTTTGAAAATGTAACATTTTGTACATGCCGAACGATAATCATGAGAGCATTGTGTAATTCAATGTCTGTTAAGGGACCCGTATGACGTTGAGCCATGGGTTTAGAAAATCTATAAATGTAAGCCACGATGCCTTGGATTTTATGTAACGATGAAAAGCGACTTAGTAAAATGTCAATGACGTTTGGATCTGTTTGAGCGACAAATGTTAGGATCTTCTGTTCCGTAGTTACCTCAGCAATTGAGGTTGACAATGTTGGTTGAGGCGGCCACGAGTCACTAGTGTAGTGAAGCCATTCAGGCCCCGCCCACCATAGCGAACATGAAATAACCGCGCTTGGCATTAATCCTCGAGATGCAGGATCAGCCGGATTATGCGAAGATTTAATATAAAACCATCGGCTAGGTGCAATGCTTTCTTGAATGTGGCTAACACGGTTTGCCACAAAAGTTTTCCAACGAAAAGGTGGAGAACGTATCCAAGTGAGAGCGACCGTAGAATCACTCCACGCTGAAACATCGGAGATGTCAATCAAGCCTTGATAAGAACGAATGGTACAAGAAAGTAAATCGGTTAATAAAACGGCGGCACATAATTCCAAACGTGGAATTGAAATGCGCTTAATTGGAGCTACTTTTGTTTTAGCGGTTACAAATTGTACAGTTATTTCTCCAGTAGTTTGATTTATGAACTGAAAATACACTACCGCTGCATACCCTACCTCGCTAGCATCGCAAAACCCATGCAAATGACAAGTAAAAGGATCCGAAGGGGGTAAACAACGTGGTAACTTTAATGACGATAATAACGGCATCTCTTCTTGATACTGCTGCCATTGAGACGAAATGTCTGCTGGTGGGATGTCATCCCAATTCAAACCTAACATCCACAGATGCTGGATTAGGCGTTTTGCAAAAAGTGTTAGTGGGGCTAAAACCCTAATGGATCATATATTCTGGCAACTTGTGAAAGTATGTTGCGCTTTGTACATATTGGGTTTAATGGTTTAACCCGAAATGAGAAAATATCTTCTGTAGGTGACCATTGAAGACCTAATATTTTTATTGATTCGTCAGAATCGAAATCGAGAGAAGTATATTGGCAAAAATCTGACGGAATGCCTTCCAAAATAGAAACTGAATTAGAACTCCATTTTCGAAGTTCAAAACCAGCCAAATGTAAAAGTCGGATAAGTTGATCTTTAATTTCGCGGGCCGATTGTATGGAATCTCCACCGGCGACGAAATCGTCAATATATAGATTTGACCGTATAGCCTCAGCGGCTAACGGAAACCTTTGCCTTCGTCAATGGCTAATTGCTGAAGAGTTTTAATGCTAAATAAGGCGATGACTTAATACCGTAGGTCACGGTATTAAGCTGATAAGTCTGAATGGGTTCTTCTGCGGAGAACCGCCAAACAATTAATTGAAACTTACGATGTTCTTCGGTAACCAAAATTTGTCGATACATTTGGCGAACATCACAAGTAAAAACGAAACGATGAGTACGAAATTTAAGTAAGATTGATGAAATGTCATTTTGGAGACTAGGTCCAGCCAATTGAGTGTCATTAAGTGACACGTTGTTTTAAGCCTTTGCAGAGGCGTCAAAACCACACGAATTTTAGAAGTATGACCTTCTTCTTTAAACACAGGGTGATGGGGTAAAAATAATTATCGTTCCCAACGGGCGGAGAATCGAGTAATGCCATATGACCCGCATCAAGATAGTCCTGCATGAAATTGTTGTATTGGGCGCGTAGCTCCGGTTGAGCATGCAATTTGCGCTCCAACGAAAATAGTCTTTTTAGCCATCTCAAAGCAATTATCAAAACGGGCAAAGTATCGTTGAACGGTAACGCAACAATAAAACGGCCGCTAGGGTCACGAGAAAACGTGTTTTCAAAATCAAATCTGCCTTTTCTTCTTCTGGAGAAGTATAAGGCTTGGATGCAACTCTTCTATCTCCCAAAACCGCCTTAGGGTCTGGTCGATAGGATCTTCTACAGAAATAAAAATGCTTGGACAGTATCAGACTGCAAGCTTTTGTGGGACCAATAATAGTCCAACCAAAAAATTGTATTTATGGCGGCAGGCTGAAGAAATTTGCCATGTATAACACCGCCATTGATGATGAACGGATAAACATCTGCTCCAAGGAGCATGTCAATAGTTCCTGGAGAGTTCCAGGTCGGGTCTGCAAGGTGCAGGCCGCATAAGTGTTCCCAATTATTAGGAACTTCAACAATAGGTAATTTGCCAGATATTGACGAAAGCACAAAGGTTGTGACTTCTAGAGATTTTTCAGAGTCTAACATAGAGCGAATAGTGCAGCTGACGGCACCTCTATTGACTGCTGAAGTTGTCTGCCCAAGTCCATAAATCGGAACTTGAGAACGTATGCGTGGAAGCCAAAGTTTGCTCACGCAATCGTCTCGAATAAAGCTAGCTTGAGAGCCAGGATCTAAGAGTACCCTGATCGGTTTGTATCTACCAGAACGATCTTGAACTTCCACAACAGCAGTGGAGAGTAAGACACTAACCCCAAAATTTGGATTCGTCTGTGAAGACAAAACATTTGACGGAATAGGAGAGGCTGACTGCGTCCTATTGGCTTTTTTATGCATAGGTGTAGCGATCGGTTCAGCTGAACGGCTAGAAGCAGGTTGCGGTTCAAAATGTAGCAAGGTATGATGCGGCTTGGCGCAAGTTCGACAGGAATTATAAGATTTGCATTGCATGGACGCATGCTCTGTTCGTAAGCAATTTAAACAAAGGCGTAAGCGTTTGACAATGTCGAAACGTTCTGTCGGAGTTTTCTTTAGAAACGATTGACATCTGTAAATTAAGTGATTGCCCTTGCAAGAAGGACAATGGTGCGAAAATGAATTCTTTGAGTCACTGGAGCTACTTGGTGTGTCCAGTGAAACTACGTTAGAAGAAACCTTTGGTTTAAATTGAAACGCTGAGGATTTCTTAGGCACTGATGTGTGAGATGTATGGACAGTCGTCGAATAAGAAACAGGTGCGGTTGAAGAAAAGGTTTCAACGCTGCACATTGTTGAGTTAAAAAATATCTCAAATCCTCGAAATTAGGTATTTGCTTCGGATCCGATTGGAGTTCGAAGCGTTTTCTAGTGAACGGATCGAGTTTTTCTAAAAGCAAATCGACTAGAATAAAGTTCCAATGTTCAGTGGGAAACTTTAAGTTAGTTAGAACAGCAAGGTTTTCTGAAAAACAATCAATAAGTGCCCTAAGTTTCTTAGGGTCTTCTGATTTTAAAGGTGGAAAGTCTTTCATTGCTTTCCAATGCAAAGTTGCCAATAAACGCGGATTGCTAAATCGCTCACGCAAGGCGTTATATGAGATAATGAAATTATCTCCCGAAATGGGTACCGATTTAATGATTCTTAAAGACTCCCCGGTACAGCAACTGATAAGATAATTTAGCTTTTCGATATTGGACAGCGACGCGTTATTATAGACCAGACTGTCAAATAAATCGATAAAAGATGCGAACTCAGTTACCTCATTCTTAAAGAGTGGGAGCTTTAACGGTGCCAATTTTGATACCGTGCTGCTTGGAGCATTTTCGATGATTTGTGGTGCTTTCATTTCTTGCATCGTTTCGAGATGCAGCAGTAAGCAAAAATAAGCGGAATCTACTTCCTTCCGTAAGGCGTTGTAATTTAATGATTCTACATCGTCACATGAAGCTAATACGTCAACTAAAGTTTTATTGAAATTTCTGTAAAGGTCAGTTACTCCCCTTGTTTGAATAAGGAACAACGTTTTTAAACTTGGGTCACTTTGTATAGTGTTACAAAGCTCAAACATTTCTATAATACGTGTTTTCAGTAATTCTAGTTCTACTACATGTGCCTTCTTTGGAGCCATAGTGACTGTTATTTGAAAGATCTACAATATAAAAATGCTGTAAAACCGCAAAGTTCAAATGTGGGCTGAGAAATATTAAAATATTATGATTTGTTCAAAGCACGAAAAGGTAAGACAGCGTATAAACCAATAAATCACGTTTTATGACCATTAGCTTGCAATGTGGGTCTTAAAACGAGACGTCGAAAACCTACCGGTTTGTCAAACAAAGCGTGAAGATAAGATTTACAGCTTAACAACCCGGGCGGTTACGGTCGGCCTTTACTTCAAAGCTCACAGAAACATGTGGTTTTAACGTATTTGCCGAAAGATGCAGCTTAACGTGTTTGCAAGAAGCGTTCAGCTTTTACATTCTATTACCCTTTGCAGATGTTCAATATTTTACCGCAAACCGACTGAAAAGGTTGCATGTGATACTAAAACGTACAATAGCTTTTAAATACAAAGCAAATCCCTTTCCTTTCTTATTTAAGAAGTATAAAGCGACTATAATTTTCAGGTTGCTGTGTGCTTTATACCGCTAAAATAAATTTAAAACTGAAAACTAACAAATTTTATATTAAGGATTTGTTTGTAATTAAAACGCTTGCCGGTTTTAATTACGGCGAAATCACTTAATTTAGTCTAACGAAAGTATGTAGCTAATATTATACATATTTTAACCCGCTAAATATGGAGCTTGAACACAAATTTAAAACTAAAATAATTAATTAATTAAAAACGCTCGCTGAAATGCAAAATAATATTTAATTTAGGACATGCGTATACCATAAGACTGGTGAATCCGGCTCGAAGGACCAATGATTAGATTGGGGGGTTAAGGAGATGATATAAATTGATAAAGATATGCTAATTACAGGGAAGGACCAATTGCTTTTTGCAAGCAATAACGATAGCAGTGGAGCGGTTATATAATAACTACAACTACACCAAACTACTTAATAAAGGGTATAAATACCTTTTATCCTGTGCCGCTGTGGGCAATAACACGTTCACGCACAAAAGCTTTCGACGGAGAACCAGTAACACGCACGAATGGTGTCGGTCTCGCTTTCAAAAGCTCTAATACAACCGGCTTCTGCAAGGGTTCGAATGCGACTCACTTCACGCACTGCCTGCCGGTATATAATAAAATGTTTCACTGAAAACTGTAGGATGCACGCACAGGTGGTATTTATTGTCACAAATACCGAATTGTTCGATGATGACGTAACATCTGGTTATATTCCATCTCCAGAAATTTAGTGAATGAAATATATGGTATTAGGTTAGCCAAACTCCTAATTCTTGCACGAGAATGCCAAAAAAATATTAGTTTCATTAAATATTTAATTTATACGACTATTGTTACGCAAGGACGTAGTACCTATCTACTGGCCATCACTTAAGAAGTTGATTTAACCTGTCGGCGTCTCCACACAAATTTTCGGTCCCAAACCATCTTACGTCTTCAACCAATCGCGTGGATGTAACCCGACCAGACGGTTTGCACAAGAGTGACCATACAAAAGAGGCATTTGAGTCGCAGGTGCCACTAACGCGATTCTAAAACGAGCTATGTTTTCACTAGTTAGTTGAATAAACCCAGGAAATTTCGTTTGAAAACGTGTAAAGCTATCATACTAGATTTGATATTTGTGAAGCGCACCTTTACTAAAAGGACAAGGACGTAAATCTACAATTTTTAATGATAAAGCTTGCTATTCTGAATCAAATACTGGATGACTATGCTAAATTACGTATCATAAAAATTTATTTAGGTTACACAGTTTCATTAGATATAATGTGCTAACATAACAAGAATATTTCGGGCTCCACGTATTGGGCGTCAATGTACCATTTTTAAAAATATATTAAGTGAGCTAATTATACCGTTATCCTACTAAAATTAAAAATTGCCCTACTATGCGGCGCTAATGCAACAAGTTGTAAATACTTGAAACAGTCACAATTATTGCACGTGAGACGCGGTAGTAAGGTAATTTAAAGAAAATAAAAGTTTTTACGCGTACTAGATTGAAAGACTAAAAACTATTTTGCCAACGGGTAACTTGGCTATCACCCCAAAGGAGAATTAGAGATGGGTGTGGGTTGAAATTTTCTTAGTTAAATTGAAAACAAACTAAATTAAATTTGAACACCACTGTAGTTAGCAGGTATTGATCAAAAAAATTATAATTTTAAGATAGATACAGAAACCCTTTTTATTTAAATTCTTAGATAATTGGTCAGACCTCTTCATGCTAGAAAAAATTACCAGAGTGATAATACTTGTATTTCATAACCAATAATTAGAATCCATGAAACATATTGGTAGCAAATAAATTATAGCACAGAGTTTTTAGTTTAATAAGCTTAAACAAAATCTCTTTACATAATGATCATGTTCGTTAGTGAATGTCAGATCTGGTAGTAATGTACAAATTTAATAAAAATTGTAATTTTAAACAATCTTAATATAAACCGTTTTTGTGTTGCTCATAAAGCATAGACACCTTTAATCTTCTCATAAGTAAGAGTTAGAAATATAAAAAAATTGAGCGAAATATTTTTCTTTCACAAAAATATAGATATATAGTCATGTAAAATTAATAAAATTAAGAGAGTTTAAATGTTTAACAGATTTTACCAACTGAAAGGGTGAGGATTCTCACCGTTAATAGTTTGACCGTAATTGGGGAAGGGGGTTGTTGAATATCTGAATACGTATGATCCGGGTTCAGTTTATCTCTTGCCATTCACGTGCAAGAATAAACTTCAATCGACCCCAGACTGACTTTTTGAACATATTAATGACCTGTGGGTGTCTTCATTGATCTGATTGTATATGTAGACTAGAGGATGTTTTTTGACCTGTGGAAGTTTTTTGAACTGTGGGTGTTTGCGCATCAACGACTCTCATCTTACGTGGCTCCTAGATTACGTGGAAATGAGCGGACCAAGAAAACAACTTATAAAGACAATTCGATCTGGGGAATTCTTATCAGAACAAATGCTTGGTGACCACGCGTCGTGTTTACGAAACCGGTTGAAAACCTTGAAGTATATTGTGAACAACTAATTATTTACAAGGGCTTTTAATAATTAAAATACTATTTACAACTTTCTAAGCAATGTTTCAAAACACCTGAACTATTTTCCATATTATTATTGGTACCAAATTTGGAGTTTAGTCTGGCAATTAGTCAAACTAAAAAATAGCAGATCGTTAATTGTTTTACATATGGGACTAAAGATTTATTAAGATTTTCAAAATTTATATTGGTTTGGAAATAAATAATTTTTAAGCAATTTTTTCACTTTTTTAACTTGCCTTAATACAGCTTTGTTATATTGTAAGAAAACTTGGTTACACCCAAAAAAATTGTTACAGACCTAGTATCCTTAGATTTCTAAATACTTATTAAATGGTACAATCATAACTATATTTAAAAATCGAATATAATGCACCTTGTGAAAGCTGTCTATCAGCTGCGTATTATACTGATACTTTGGGTTAGTTTGTCAGTTAGATTTTCTAGTTGAATTTGTGCAATCGACAGTGCCTTACAGTCAGTATAATGTATATTTGCTGCTTAACTATTGCAAAACAAGGCTTACTTAACGCTCATAAGCATTTACTTACATACTTACAATTTTTTCAATGGTAAATACCTCTAGATGTTAGAATTTTAAGTAGTTTAGTATTTTTGCTTTGGTTTTGATTCTTGCAGAATTTCCTTCTAACAAAACGTTTAGGAATAGGAATTTATTAATGTTTATTTGAAATTTGTTAAGAAATTCAAAACCACTTTGTTAATCAGTATATGAAAAGTCAAGTTCCTTTGCACTTGCTTTTCAAAATATGGAATTTTTAAAAGACTGGCTTCTCTTCTACTGTGCTAAAGTTGAGCTAGCAACATTGCAAGCGATTCACATGCAAGAAAGCTTTACTCTTAATATCTATACATGACTTGCATGTGTATACATAAACTGCTTTTTATTTAAATAACAAAATAAGTATTTACTATAGTTTTCTTATTTTTCATGCTTAGCCAGCAGCTTGGAGGAGCGGCTTTCTTAAAGATTTTATTAAAATTAATTACACACTAGCGCAGTTTTTAAATTGTTGTATATACTTAAAACAAACCGAACCATATTTCTCTTGCATGATCCTTTCTCAAATCTTTTCTAGTTAATGACATACCATAAAATTTAATCTATGTCATAATTTATACAGGCATTTGCATGGTTCAGCGATTTGTTGGTAGAACACGCAGAAATCTTTTGGTCATTGTTTGCTGTAGATATGGATAGAGTATTAATTGAACAGCCTCCAGATACTTGGGATTCTTTTCCATTATTTCAAATATTAAACGATTATTTAAGAGCGGATGGTAAGTTATGAACGACTTAGTCTTTTATTTAGTAAAGCCTATTTATTTCAGATAACTTAAAAAATGGAAGGTTTCATCAGCATCTGCGTGACACATTTGCTCCTTTAGTTGTACGATACGTAGACCTTATGGAATCTTCAATAGCTCAATCTATTTATAAGGGATTTGAAAAAGAAAGGTGGGAAATTAAAGGGTATGCGGATCTTATAACAAGATATGCACTGAAGCTTTTTTTTCTAGTAATGGCTGTGCAACGTCAGAGGATCTGTTTTGGAAGTTAGATGCTCTACAATCTTTCATAAGGGATCTGCATTGGCCGGATGCAGAGTTTAGACAACACTTAGAACAAAGATTAAAATTAATGGCCTGTGATATGATTGAATCCTGTATTCAAAGAACAGAAAATGCCTTTCAACAGTGGCTAAAAAAGTCAGTCACTTTCATATCAACGGATTATATCATACCTTCTGAAATGTGTGCTATGGTTAATGTGATACTAGATGCTAAAAATCAGTCTTTCAAGCTTTGTGCCGTAGATGGAGTAGATTTAGTAAGAATTGTTTAATATTAATGGAGATCTTAATAATTAAATTGCAGCATCAATACCACACGAGAATAGACGATCAAATAGACAAGACTTTAGCCTGTATGAATCAAGGAATGCTGGGAAAACTAATGTCTGTGCTAGATGCTACTTTAGTGAAGCTCTCAAGGTATGATGAAGGAAGTTTGATAGGATCCATACTAAGTTTTACGGTAATAATTTTTATATAAACACTTGCAACAAATATAGCTCCACTTTTAAACAGAATGTATCTGGCTCAGGAAAAGATATGGGTCAAGGATATGTTAATTTTACTCGCAACTGCATGGATCAGATCAGAGGAAAAGTGACGGATGAACTGTGGATTTTAAATTTCTTTGAACTGTGGTATACTGGTCAAATTACTGTGTTATGCAATTGGTTATCAGAAAGGTTGGACCATTCCTTACATCCTTACCAATGCACGTGCCTTGCCATTATAGGAAAGGTAACTATTGAATACTATTTATAGCTCTTTAAGCTGGGTGCTTTTGCATATTTATATTTTTACAGCGAATTTGTTGAGATATGCTCTTTTTCTATGGATAATTAGTTTTGGGAAAAACAATTTTTCAAAGTTCATTGTGAAAATTTCTGAGACGTAAGTATTTGAACGGTGGCTAAAGTAGGATTGTCAAGTGTAACTTTAATATTCTAATTTCCCTAGATTAATAGGAAATTAAATCAAAACATGCGATCAAGTTTGGTAATTATTTTATTGCGACTAGGAATTAAACCTATCGTGTATAAAACGCGCTCCAAACGACAATTTTTGCTTCCGAATAATAAATGCTTGCGCTGAAATAACTCCAGAACACCTAAGGAAGGTACCTACGAAGCAAGAGTTTCAGGCGATATCAAAAATGCATTGAAAGGAATGAATAGCTGGTATAAATGTCAAAAATGTAGATTCTTATTTCTTCTGTCTGATTGTTTTCTTTTCTTTTTGTTGTTGTTTAATAAAACTTATTCTAATAGCCGTTTATAAATGAAACTTGGTGTATACCCGTTCTGAATGATGCTGGAGAGAGTGGCGTAAAAAAATAATAAAAAAGTTCTTAAAATCTTTCTCAATTTTTGATCCTATAAAACTACTGTGAAGGTATTGATCAGATGCATTAATATATTGTCTTCCCAAAATAGACTTTGATGTGCACTACATTGTAAAATAGAAAGGATTCAAATCGATTCATAAATAAAAAATTGACATGAGCTTTCTGATTCAAAATGGACCACTCTGAATGTGTGCTAAAGACTATTTCTGACAAAATAATAATTTTTAGCGAAGGTTATTAAAAATTTCAAGTTTTATGATCGAATCCACAATTATGTACTCTAGCGTAAAAAACATCACACCCTACAGTTTAGGTATAAATCATTTGCAATTATTAGATTATCTGCAACGGAATTAGCAGTTTACGTAAAAGGAAAAACGTGAAACATTTTTGTTACATTCTTACTCATCTATATTTTTATATAATCTGCAACATTTCCAAAACTTTATCAATAATACAAGACACTATATCAACAGAAAAAACGCATAGTTATTTACTAATAATATAAGATTTATCAATCTAGATTCATTATTACACAGTCTTTTTGCGCGAAGGACCTATAGATCAGATAGTCTGTATGAAGAACTTTCTTAAAAAAAGTAGTTGATCATATTTACTAAAGAGCTTTGCGCGCTATCGCCGAAGTATTGTTTTTTAGAAAGTATCTTCGCAATAGAAAACTGGGAATCTACAGGTCAAAACGTTTGGTAGATAAGAATGATCGAATAGGTATCAAAGTTTGTTGGACAGTTTCAATTTTCAATAAGTAGAATCGTGCAGTCAGAAGTTTGAGATCCCGCAAAATATTGTTAAACAGACATACAGTTAATGTTACATAGTTCGTTACAACCTACCATGTGCATTAGATTAGTTTTACAAGCACGTAGCTTTAAAAATATATGATTGTAATTAGAATACTATTATCAGCGTACGCAAAAACGTAACAGTCAGTCAAACTATTTCCTACAGCTCGATATCAACTATAAGAAAGTAGATATTGATATGGATTTGTAATTATGTAAGTTGGCTATGATTTTTAGAGGGTTTGCAATTATTTACAATCTGATCTGGTTATGCGTATTCTTTGTAGTATTGAAGTAACACTGTTCTGTCCGTTCGACTTGTCTTCTTAGTCTTATGCATTCAACAGTTCGTGTAATAATTTTCGTCAACGTCTATTATAATTCCCTAAAACTAAAATGAAACTACAGCTAATTACTGTGTTACTTGAAGACGCCTAATGCTGATAAGATAAAAAATTATTACAATATTGCAGTATTAGTATACCTCGAAGAGACGCTACTATATTCTCATAATTCCATCAAATCGTCCCTTTCAAAATTAGCAAATAAATCCTTTGTGGGCAGCTAATATTAATTTTATAATTATAAATCTAAGAAATTTCAGAATGCATTTTCGTTGGTTTTCCAATTTAATTACAATTATTCTGTTGAAATGAACAAGCTGGAGTTATTTGATAAAAGCGAGTTACGGTTCTACCTATACCTAATATTAATTTTGTAAGGTGCAGCATATGTACATCTCCAATTTGTAATAAATGTTTAATGACTAGTTTAAAATTAGAGATTTTTGAGTTGTACCTGTGCAATGGCTATCTTCTACTAATCGTTGGCCAATTTTCTTGCAAAATCATAAAATTTTTCATTGGGCTAATGAAACAGTTTAGTAATAATAGGTAACTAAATTTCGTTAATTTAAATTTTCCTCAGTACCATACATTCAAGGATATTATTTAATTCACAACATCCTAAAATGGTAATGCTTAATAATAACACAGACCAACGCGATATTTGTTTCCTGATGTCTTTTATGTGTTTTTGTTTGCTAAAAAATGTGTACTTAGAATTTTCGAATCGCCTTTTGGTATTAAGATGTTCGTCAAAGACGACTTACATTGTATATCATATGACAACAAAGACAACCCGGCGGGCGACTCTCAATGGAATGTAAACAGCGTCTTAATGACAGGCGAAATGTCACAAATCCTCCTCTTTTTGATACCAGGAAACTTTTGCTACCACCTCTATACGTAAAACTTTGACTGATGAAAAACGTTTTTAAAGCTATAAATAAAAATGATGAAATATTTCAATATCTGGGAGGAAATTTCCCAGACAAGGTGAAGAAAATGAAAGAAATAATCTTTAATGGGCCACAAATTCATTACATTATAAAGGATTGTGTATTCGATTCAAAACTGACTGACATTGAAGCAGCTGCATAGAATCATTTAAAGACCTGTGTTTCAATTTTTAAATAATACGAAGGCAAGAAATTACAAATACATTGGGAATCCTTTAATGTCCACATGCTGCGAAATGCGTTGCAATATGTCTTTAAACATTCATTTTTTCCACTCGCATTTAAATTTTTTCCCCACAAAATAGTGTCTGTGAGTGACGAACAAGGTGAAACATTTCACCAAGAAATGTTTTGTTAAAAGCTCTGTCAAGGGAAGTGGAGTCCCGTTATGCTCGCAGGTTATTGTTGGAACCTAATCAGAGGTGCCTCAGAGGTACCCTATAACAGAAAATCATATGCAAGAAAATTTTGGGATCCGATAGTGACGTCGTATTCATAGTTTGTATTGTAACAAATGTAAGCATTACATTATAAAACGTTCTTTTATAGAAATATAAATAACTTTTGATTGATAGGCTATAGAAAAAAAAATTGATTGATTGATTGATTTGTGATCAGCAGGAAATATCCTATAGGAAGCACTCATCAGATAGCAAAAAATTACAATTTGCTGTTCGGTGTAATCGACCTACTTAATTCATATGCGGTATACATAATTTTTCCAGGTACCCACTACATCTTCATATTTTACAAAACACAAAAAATATATTTGAAAAAAGAGTTCAAAATTAAAAACGCTACCTAAATTAAGAAACTTAGTTTAGTTTCCTATATCGCTATAAAATTAAATTAATTTACATTAAATTTGATTAATATTCTTACATTCAGAATAACAATAATAGTGCTGTCGTTACTAAGCAATGTAATTGTCGCTAAAGGTTGTAGAGCTACTTGCGTGCGACAGTTAGTAGTTTGGCACGAGGTTCAATCTTTGGAATGATCTATAATCACATTATATGTAGGGCTGGGTCGGCGTATCGATATATCGATACGTATCGATACGACCCCCCCGATACAGCGAAAAATAAATATCGATATATCGATATGTATCGATATGTATCGATACGTATTGATATGTATCGATACGTATCCATATATATATATATATATATATATATATATATATATCGATACGCATCGATACGTATCGATACGTATCGATATTCGATACGCCAAATCCCGTATCGCCCACCCATATATATATATATATATATATATATATATATATATACTTATGTCACAAATATTAAACTTGAAACTTCAATTATTTTGGTAACAAACAATCTTGAGTGAAAGATCGAATTGTCAGTAAATGCATTATTTCACAACGATATTGTGATTTTATTCCCAAAAAAAGAGTAGATAAATTATCGATGCCTAATCGATATGTATACTTAATCTACACATCTAAACGTCCCGATACGAATCGCTACATATATCTATACTTATCGATAAGAATCGATACGTATCGATACGTATCGATACGTATCGATACGCACCGATACGCATCGATACGAATCGATACGTATCGATATGTATCGATACGCTCCGATACACATCGATGCATATCGATACGCATCGATACGTATCGATACGTATCGATATATATCGATATTCGATATATCGATACATATCGATATAGAATATGTATCGATATTCGATACGCAAGATCCCGTATCGCCCACCCCTAATTATATGTTTATCTAAATCTGTATTCTATATTATAATTTCATAGGTTTATATTTGGCTACATTTATGTTTATGTGGGTTTGCTATAGAATATTCAGTAAATCATGATAAAACTTGCGAGATTTAGATGATATCCATTTATACAGATAGGATTTAAAGTGTTTATATTTAGTTCCTTTATTGTTCTCCGTAGAGTATTAAATAATCGAGTAGCAGAGTATGAGGTTGAAGTTTTAGTTAATTGTTTAGAAACGTTATTGGTTTTTCATTTAAGTTTATTTTTTGTCTAGTATTATGTAGTAGTAGTAGTATCTTTATTATTATTATTACTATAAATACAAAAACAATCAATATCAAATATGATTTATATAATTCAATAAACCCTAGCGAGATTTAGGCTATAGAGCCCACTCTTACACCTAACTAGGGATATATACATATATACATATATATATACATATACACACATATATATATACATACATATATATACATACATTCACACATATATACATATACACACACACACATACATGCACAAACATACACATACACACATATATACATATTCATAAATACACATACACATAAACGAATGTATAAAGAAATGCATACTTACACATATACGTACACATACATTTATTCATGTATTGGGCCTTAAATCTTTAAAAAATCCAAATATTTATTAATAATTTGAAAGCAGGTACTCGCAATATCCTTTTTTGAATTTAATTAATGTAGGAAAGTCTTTTATATTATCGGGAATAGAATTCCAAAGGATTGAAGCAGATACAACAAAAGATGAACGAAACATTTCAGTATGGTGTATGGGAATAGTTAGAGTATGATAATTTCTTGTGTTATGATGTCCTAGTGATAAAGAGGCAAATTTTGAACTTAAATATAATGGGCCAAGATTATGAAGTAATTTATAGAGCATAATAGCAATATGTAATTGACGTTGTTCATTTAATTTTAACCATGATAATTGTTTAAAGAGGGGTGTTATATGATCACGACGTTTAGCATTGTAGATAAATCTAACACAACTATTTTGTGTCTTTTGTAACCGACTGCTATTAACTAAGGGTAAATAATGGTATACAACATCACAATAGTCAAATAAAGGCTGTATGAGAGATCGGACAAGGCGAACCTTAAGATTCAAAGGAAGAAGACGCTTTACTCGGTTTAGTGAATGAAGCGAAGCAAAAACTTTTTGGCAAATATAGGTAGTATGGTTTTTCCAAGATAAACTAGGATCGATTATCACACCAAGATTTTTAACTGAAGAAAAAAGTGTTATAGTTGCATTGTTTATTTCTAATTTAGGAATATTTAATAAATTAATTTTGCTTAATAACTTACGGCTGCCTAATAAAATTGCCTGACATTTAGATGGATTTATTGAAAGTTGGTTATCTTCACCCCAAGATTGAATTTTAGCAAGATCAGCATTAAGATTAGCTACAGCACGTGTAAGATCATTAATTAGCATAACAATGATAGTAAATTTGTATATCGTCAGCGTAACAATGATATTTACTAAATTGCAGAATTTGAGTAAAATCTTGAATATATAATGAAAACAAAATTGGGCCAAGTATACTTCCTTGTGGGACTCCTGCCTGTAAGTTAGCCCAGGTAGACCAATGATCACGTTCTTCTGTAACAACACGCTGCTTACGATCTATTAAATATGAATGAATCCACATAATTGCGTTGTCTGAAAAATTATTAAGTACTTTTAGCTTGCTAGTAGTATTTCAAAATTTACATTATTAAAGGCAGAACTAAAATCTAGAAGTACAAGGATCGTGAGTTGTTTATTATCCATTGCTTTTTTTGCATCATCAATTACTCGAATTAGAGCCGAAGATGTATTATGATTCTTTCTAAAACCAGATTGAAATTGATCAAATAGATTATTGGAATTCAAGAAATCAGATATTTGATCCAATGCTATATATTCAATGGCTTTAGATAAAGTAGGAAGAATGCTAATGGGACGATAATCAGATGGGCAAGATGGTAATGATTTTTTAGGCAAAGGCCTAACTAATGCTTGTTTCCAACATTTAGGAAATGTGTTGGTACAGAAAGATTGATTAATAATAGAAACAATTGTATCTAGTGCCGAAGGGAGTATTAGCAAGAGCATTGATTTAGATATTTCATCAAATCCTGTAGCACTTGATTTTGTGCGTAAAATGGATTTAGAAACTGTATCACCATCAATAGTACGGAAGGTGAATTCTGGACAAACAGGAGTATTAAAATTGGTTATGTTTTGAATATTATTTTCAATACGATGGTGGTCAATATTGTTGATTGAAACAAAATGATTATTGAGGTCATTTAAATCAAGAAATGTTATAATTCGAGTAGGAATTTTACCTACACCAAAAGATTTTAGTTCCTTCCAAGTTTTTGCACAATTTAGATTTGGTGATAAGGAATATAGGTAACGTATTTTGAGTTTCTAATGAGTTGCTTTGTTTTGTTACGTAAAATTTATAATGCCTATGATTTTCAACGGAGGGTAAATGTTTAAAATTCTGTGCTGCAACATCTCTCATGCGTCTAATTTCTTGTATTTGATTAGTTAGCCAGGGAGCTTTAGGTTTGGTTATACGTATGGTTTTAAATGGGGCATGAGTATCAAAAAGATCATTAACAAACGTATTAAATTTTTGAAGTTTGGAATCAACATTAAGGAAATTATTTATATCATTCCAAGGAATCATATTAGAATCGTTTTTAAAATTTTCAATATCCATATGCTTAAAATCTCTGCATCTTTTACGTTTTTGAATAAATTTAGGCGGTTTCATAGTATAAGAAACGTAAATAGGGTCATGTTTAGAAATGTCAAGAACGGGTATTTGACCAAAAGAAACGGCTTTATCTTTAATCGAAACAATAATATGGTCTATACGAGAATGAACTTCCCGAAGAGGAGTTACTAGATGGTGCGTTGCAGTAAGAGGTAATATATGTAAATTACAAGAAAATGTAATCGTTTTTAATTGGATAACATCACTTGTATCGTTATTTAGATTTATATTAAAATCACCTAGTATAATTACATCATTATAGGAAGGCAAGTATTCATACAATGCATCTTCAATGTCGGTTAAGTAACCAGTATTTGGTGGACGATATACAACACCAATTAAAATTTTTTGATTATTAAAAGAAATTTCTACAAATAAATATTCGGGTCTGGACCGGTATACAAATTGTGACGAGGTAATTATTTTAGTTTTTAAATCATCTCTTACAAATAGTGATACGCCACCTCCACGTTGTTGCACGCGATCATTCCTTAGCAAATAGTAGCCATGTAAATTAACAAGTCCGTTATGAAGAGAAGGTTTAAGCCAGGTTTCTGATACTGCGATACAATGTGAATCACTGGAATCAAATATTTCAGTAAAATTGTCGAATTTGCTCAGTAGTGATTCTGAATTTACATGGCAACAATGGAAAGCCCTTGGATATTTATGTAAAGCTTGTTTGATACGATTGGAGGTAGATGGAATATTAGGTAATGATGAAAGAGTGTTATTGCCAATATCAATGCTATCAAGAGTATTTGTGTCAATATTACATAAATCAAAAAAGCAATCAGCCATTGAGTACTATTAAATTAAACAAAAGATAAAGGATTTCTGAAAGATAAAAGCCCATCATTTATCATCAAATATAAAACTGCAGGCACACAAAAGGAAATATATAATAACAGATACAAAACTAAGTATAGATGAATATTTTTATAAAATACGAACTTTAAATTGCAAACAAAAACAAATTGAAATTTTATATAAGTACTACATACAAAATAATCCTGCATGGTAATTCAAATAAAGATTAAATAAACCAAAATAAAGATTAAAAATTGTTTGGTAACAATAATATAAAATAACTTTATTGCATATGCTTTACCACTGCTATTCTTTTAAGTTCGTTGAGTGATTTAATATTCCAAATTTTATTATCACATTTTATACAAATTATACCACTGGAGGTCCAAGTATTACGGTTGCCTATTAGATTTGTAGCTTCTTTTAATAATATAGAACGTTGTTTTGTTAAATCTTCTTTAATTACGACATTACTTCTTTTGAGTTTCATTTTGTTTCTATAAACGATATCCTTTACTGAGCGATTTAAAAATTTTACTATAACAGGCCGGTTCATTCCTTTTTTATAGTTGGGTAAACGATGACAGTAATCGATATCTTGTGAATTGATGTTTATACCTAATTTATCAGAACAAATTTTTTGTATCACCTGTTGTGTGTTTTCATTATGAAATTCTTCTATTCCAAAAAATCGTAAATTATTTAATCTTGAATATTGTTCTAGTGAATCGTATTTATCAACAAGCTCATCAATTTTCTTCTGTGCGTCGTCTAATCTGTTTTGCATAATATTAACTTCTTGACGTATGGCATTAGTACTTTCTTCAACTAAACAACGTACTTGTTCACTTATTTGACTGACTATATTATAGATAAAACTAGGTGAATTTAGAATTTTTTCTACTATACGCTGAACCATCGCATCTTCTTTATCCGTAGATCGTAAATGAATCGCTTCTGGCATTTTTATTTTAGTGATGAATTATTGAAAGAGGAATTAGCAGCGGTTAAGCAAACGTAGTCTACTCGTAGTAACTATTCATTAGAAATTTGGTGCAAAACATTTTTGAAGTTCAGTTTAATAATACAAAAATATTTTGTAAAATATCAACTGTCAAAGTCTGTCAAATTCTAAACTAAATTAATTTACAAAATACCTTTTCTTCCAAGTTTTGTAGCTTTTTAATAGCATATCCAGTTCACAAAATTTAATATTATTGGATGAACATTCTTTAGTGTATTAATTAATGCTGTTTATCAGTAAAAAGTTACAAAAGCCGCAGCGAACACTGTCACTGTTGATTAGGTTTGTACTGCCGTACTTCTTATAGTACAATAGCACTTTTAATATAAAGATTTGCCTTACATCCAACACGTCAGGTTCTATATATATAAAAGATTTGAATTATAGATTCTCGGTTTTCTATAAATTATTTTTATAAAAGATTTTTGAATTACTAAAAGTTTATTCATAATGGTTTTATAACACCCTCACCAGGCTAAAATTCCATAACTAATGATTGAAAGGACAAGGCCATTGCATACTATTTTAAGATTTTTGATCGAGAGTATATCTCGTAGCAATATAAAGTGTGTCATTAGGAGTCTTAGTTTTTCACAGAGATATTTTATATCTGCATTCCATTTTAAGTGGGCATCCACAATAACTCCTAAGCATTTTATTTGTAGTGTTTGCGCAATTTTATTTTTACAACTACATTGACCCTTATAACCATCAGCATGTAGAATTGTATCTGGCAATACTGGTATATTTTTTTAATATGCTGTGAAGGGAATCTATTTAGTTTTTCAGGATTTAGTGTCAATTTATTCTCATTTAACCAAAGGATAATTTTTTTTAGGCATATGTCACTTTTAGTGGTCACTTCCGACCATGTTTCACCCTGCACTATGATGACTGTATCGTCCGCAAAACGAAAATATATGCCCTTGTTCGTTCTGCAAAACATTAAGAAAGTCATTAATATAAATCAAAAAAAGCATTGGACCTAGCACTGTCCCCTGATGTATCCCACACTTTACAGGTCGATAATCGCTGAATTCATTTCCAATCTTGACACGGTGCTGTTTGCCTCTCTGATAGTTTGTCAGTATCTTGAGGACAGCCCCACGCAGATTTATTTTTTCTAATTTAGCCAGCAGATTATCATGCGATACTGTATCAAAGGCTTTTTGGAGGTCTAAGAAAATACCAATAACAGGTTTAGATTTATCAACAGCATTATAGATGGCACCGGCTACCACAGCCAATGCATTATTAGTTCTTAGATTTGTTCTAAATCCAAATTGGTTTTCTGACAAAAGTTTGTTTTTGTCTTCAAATTTCATTATTCGTGATCGCAAAGCTTTTTCGAAAATTTTAGATAAATTAAATATTAAAGATATTGGTCTATAGTTATTAATTAAATCTTTAGCACCTTGTTTATGTATGGGTTTGATAATGGCAGTTTTAAACTGTTTAAGGCATTCACCTTCCTGATCCTTTTTATTGATTTGTTTAGGGGATGTGAAATAGTGTTAGCTATAATTTTGATTATATTTGAGCCTATATTGTCTTCCCCGGGTGATTTGTTATTCTCGAGTTTATCAATAATTTCTTTAATTTCAGTATGTGTAACTGGCTCTAAAAACATTGATTTGCCATTTCTGTTTGAGTTAAGGTTATAGTTTTGTCTGGACAAAGGGAGGCGTATTTTTTTGGCTTAGTTTTCACTTACCTTAGCAAAAAAACTGTTAAACTGATTAGCAATTTGTGTGCTATTTATAATGTCTTCTTTTCCATTTTCAGCATTAATACTACTTATCTGTATTTTTGTTTATTTCCATGTATAATGTTATTGATAGTTTCCCATATTACTTTAGAGCTAAAATTACCTCTTTGTATTTTCTCATCATAGTATTGACGTTCAACTTTTCTTATTAACGAGACTATTCTATTCCGATAGGTTTTATATTGTGTTTTTAGGTTGACATTAGATGGATCTTTTTGCAATTGTTTATATAGAGAGTCACGCACATTTATTGAAGTGATAATTCCATTTGTCAGCCATGTTTTCCGCTTCAAATTTTTTAGTTTTATTATAATTCAATATTGGTAAATATTTTATTTATTATAAACTGGATGCATCATCAACTGTCTCTTCTTGAACTTCATTCCAGCTCTCGTTCTCCATATTTAGTTTTAGTTGGGTGTAGAGTATAATTTTTTTTATTTTATTGGTATTGTTTTAGTCTTTGCTACTAACCCCATTAAAACCCAGAATGACAGGATAATGATCCGATATTCTTGACTGCAGAATCATTGATGTAAACCTTTCATTAGAAATTTTTGTTTTAACCATGATATGATCCAAACATGTGTTGCTGTGATTTTCTTCTCTAGTATAGTTATTAATATAAATTAATATATTTATTAAATTTATTTGTTTTATAACTTGGAGGTTTATACATTGCGTTAATAGCAACATCACCATTACCTTGCTTTAGAGTAGTTCTTATAATATTCAGACTATTTGTACAAATAATATTTACATTATGTTTGAGGGTATTTCTAATATATAGAATAACACCGTCATTTTTATTAAGTGAACCTTCGTTACAGTAATGCAAATAACCTTCTAAAGAGAATATTTGTGGTAATGCGCATTGAAATGTTTCTGTCAGGACTATAACATCAAAAAAGTTTTTATATATTGAAATCAAAGCTTCTAATTGAGTAAAGTTTTTTAAAATGCTTCTGATATTAGTATGAAATATGGAGAATGATATTTGTTTTGCTTGTAATAAATTAGCACATTCATTATTATCTAATAATACATGTGTATTAATTACTGTATTATGTAAATTATTTATTATTTTACAAACCATTTATGGGCTAGGGTTTTCTGTAACTTGGAACTATTACTAAGATATATTTACTCTATTTTACTAATATCATTTTCACGCCTGATTGCTATAGATTTTGTGCCTTCTGCTTTTCTAACATATGTAATACCTTCTCATGTCCAAATGAACATATAGCCTTTATCCTGTCTAGCTTTTCGTGCTATATTAAAGATTGAACGATTTTGCATTATTAGATTTTCGTTTATATTCGACTTGGTGCTAATTTGTATGGCAGATTTAAATTACTTGCACATATTTGGATCTTCATACGAGCCTCCATAAACTTATTTCTGCTGTTAAGATGTTTAAATTTGACGATTTAACCTGCATGTTGTAAACTTTGAGCTTTGGGGAGCCTGTGACATACATCGATTTCTTCCACTAATACTTCTGTTTTTATGGCTTCACTTACACTTAGAAATATTTGTTTAGGATCCTCATACTTCATTATTGCAATACCTTGTATTTCTAGATTATGCATCCGATTTCGCTGTTCAACATTATTGATTTGTTTTTGTAGTTGATATACTTGGTGCTCCAATTCTTCAACTTTATTTGTGTATGCGGAATTTTGCTGTAGGAGATTTTTTAGTTCTCCATTTTCTTTTAGAAGCTGGTCAAATTTGTCAGACATGTAAACAACAGCTTGTTGAAGTTGCATAATTAATCCCATTAAGTTCTTTATGGTTGGATTTTCTGGAATTAATAATCGTGTAATATCACTGATTTCTATCTGTTTAGATGTGCAGATATTCCTATCCTCTTTAATAATAGCTAACTTCTCTGTATTTGGCACATTAACCTCATTTTTTGCAAGCACATTTTACAAACTTTCTTATCTTCCATAACAAATAAACATTTGGCTTGATTTGCACAACTGGGGTGATACGTATTACTACATAAACTACGTGCCACTGAATTTACCACCTTTTTATTACAATAATAACAATTTGTTAGAACACTTAAATCAACCTTGTTTACATCCGCCATCTTGAAAGTACAAATTTCAATTATCCGGAATAATTTATGAAATACAAACCAGATAGTCGTTTGATATTTATGCAAATGCATTTTTGATATCAGTTTGAAATATTTCAATTTGTAGACACCACAGGAAACTTAAAATAAACATTGATTCGTGGTCCTTTATATTCCTAAAGGCATTATAAATCTTTGTAGATCGACTTTTGAGTGTTAGTTTATTTGATAGTAGACATTATTGAAACTGAATAGGGTATTTGCTAGATATAAGAAACGAGTATATACTCGTAGATTGCACTCTACCGTATTCCATTTGTTTTAAAGGAAACTTATAATAAAATTTTAACCATGCATACATTTTTTTTTGTAAATTCCTCTAGTATGCACAGTTGAAGCGGAAATTCAAAAAGTAATTCACATTTTTAGATGAAAAAATAAAAAACTGTAATCACTACAGTGTTGGTAAATAATGATCTGTTTACTGCGAGAACTATGTTAGTTGTCCCTATTATACAAATGACATAGTAGTACGTTATGTTATATGTCACGTCACTACGTCATTCACTGCACTACTTCAATGTATGATAATACGAACTGTAAATGTATTTCGCCTTTTACCTGTTTCACTTAATACTATAACAGCATATCGCCTTATTGCTAATAAGAGCATACGTAGAGAGAATTTGCAAAACCCAAGGTTAGTTATTTAATAAACCAACTGACTTTAACTCGTGTTATTAATAAGACAAGAACCACAAAAACATTTGAAAATGAAAATGTTCCCGAATATTTAAATAAGTACCTAATTGTCGTAGGTTAAATACATAATGATTGAAAAATATTACATAATATATCGTAAGCTAAGTGAAATGTTTATAGTTATGATATGTGATGTATGATTAATAAGCAAAAATTGGTACTGTATTCTCATAATGGCAACAAACGAGTGCAAATCGTAAATTCGGATCAGGTTAAGTACATTTTATAGTATTATGCGCAAAAATGAAGACTACCTAACCTCCATATTTTACCCTACTTGAGCTAACTGAGTATAAGGAATATAAATCGACTTACTTAACACAACATCTAACGCAGAGTAAAGAATGGTTCATAAAAGTATAGAGTAAACTTAACTCAATTGCGCATGCTATGACGGTATGGGTCCACGGCGGACGGATAGCTAAAGTTAGTAGAAGGATCAGTTGACCTACCTATTCGTATAGGAACAGAATGTCGCATTTTAAATGCATTAGTTGTACCCTCGTTGCCTCATGCATTCATTTTTGGAAGTGACTTTGCAAAATTATTTGGTGTCATTGCCGACTTTAGGAATGATTCTTGGTTTGTTCAGAATGAGATAGAAAACGACATCCCTTATATAGGTCAATCCGAAGTACCCTTGGATAGTAATGATTATTTATTTGGTATAGATGACTTGTCGCCAGTCCAGAGAAATCAAGCTCTAGTGATGATTAAGTCTTTTAATGAGATTAGTAGCGAGAATAGATTAGGATGTACTAATAAGATAGAAATGGTTATTAATACCGGAAACGCTAAGCCAGTTCGTAAGATGCCGTACGTCATGTCACCCTATATGAGTGATAAGTTGAAGCAGGAATTGAATGAAATGCTTCGTTTAGGAGTGGTTGAACCATGTCAATCCCCTTGGTCTTCTCCTGTGCTTCTCGTAAAAAAAAACCTAGTGACGAGTATAGGTTTTGCTTCGACGGTAGAATGTTAAACGACATCACGGAACATGATAGTTACTCTTTGCCTAATGTAAATCACATTTTAAAAATGCTTAGAGGCGCAAATTATATCTCTAGCCTAGATTTAAGAAAAAGTTTTTGGCAAATCCCTCTTTCAGACGATTTTAAGGATAAGACAGCATTTAGTATTGTGTCTAAAGGAGAGTATCGATTCACCCGAGTACCGTTTGGCTTACGTAATAGTGCTCAGACTCGACAAAGGCTTGTTGATAGTATTTTTGGAGCTCGTTATGAACCCTTTGTGTTCTGTTATTTGGACGATATGATATTGACGTCATCTACATTTGAAGAACATTTGAAACTTCTCGAGAACGTTAGAGAACGTCTCAAAGAAGCTAATTTGACGGTAAATTTAAACAAATGCGAATTTTTTAAGAGATATTTAAAATTTCTAGGATATATAGTAGGCTCTAATTCCCTCCGTACTGACCCTGATAAAGTATCAGCCATGACAAATTTTCCTCGTCCGAAGAATACCACTGAGGTGAAACGATTTCTTGGTATGTGTGGATGGTATCGGCGGTTTATTCAAAATTTTTCTTCGTTGGTATCGCCTATTAATGATTTAGTTAAGAAAAAGAAAAAAGGAGAAAATATTATTTGGAACTCACATGCTGAATCAGCATTTCTACAAATAAAGCAAGCTTTAGTTTTAGCTCCCTTGTTGTCGCAACCTGATTATACAGTTAAGTTTATTATAGAATGTGATTCTAGCGATACAGGTCTTGGTGCTGTATTAACTCAAAATCTAGATGGGGTAGAACATGTTATTTCATATGCCAGTAAGACTCTTAATTGAGCGGAGCGTAATTATTCTGTTACCGAAAGGGAATGGCTTGCAGTAATTTTCGCAATTGAAAAATTTCGACCCTGGGTGGAAGGAACTCGGTTCACTGTTATAACCGATCATTACTCTTTATTATGGCTAAATAATATTCAGAATCCTAGTGGAAAACTAGCAAGATGGGCTGTACGTTTGAAACAACATACCTTTGATTTGGTACATAGAAAAGGGAAATTTAATGTCGTTCCAGACTGTCTCAGTCGTGCTGCGCCAGCAGTAGATCCTGTTGTTGATTTAATTGAAGTAAAATTAGATGACTTAGATTCCTCGTACATCTCTCTGAGAAAAAATATTCTAGCTTTCCCAGAGAATTATGCCCAATTCAAGGTAGAAAACAACTTTGTCTTCAAATTTTTTCCATCTAAATTACCTTTATCGTCTAATCTTGTTGAATGGAAGTATTTAGTACCCAAGGCTCAGCGAAAGACTGTAATTCGTTCTTGTCATGATCCCTCGGTTGCCGGACATTTTGGTTTTGCGAAGACTATGTCTAGAATCCAAGAACAATATTACTGGCCTAAGATGAATTTAGACGTATTAAAATTCTGTCGAAGATGTCTGACTTGTGGTGCTCAGAAATCATCAAATACTGCTCCACTTGGTACTATGGGAAAAGAGAAATTAGTGAAATTTCCATTCCAGATCATAGCTATCGATCTCATGGGTCCGTTTCCCCGTTCTAAACGTGGTTATAAATGGTTAATGGTTATAGGAGATTGGTTCTCGAAATATACTATTTTATTCCCATTACGTAGTGCTAAAGCTCATGTTATAGAACGTGTCATAGAAGAAAGAGTTTTTCTTGTGTTTGGAACACCACAACATATTATTTGCGATAACGGTCCCCAATTCATAGGCCGAATTTTTAGAACTCTTTGTGACAAATATGAAATCAAAAAAGTTTGGTTCACCTCTGTTTATTCCCCTCAGTGTAACTTTGTGGAACGTATCAACAGAACAGTAGGTAGTGCAATTCGTTCATATGTTATTGAACATAATACGTGGGATGTAGAACTACCACAAATTCAGTATGCCATAAATTCAGCAAAACACCAGTCTACAGGATATTCTCCAAATTTTTTAATGTTTGACCGCAGTGTCCCAATTAGTGGCAAATTCTATAATACAGATTGTGATTCATTATATGACGTTGAAGTTTGTCCAGGCAGCAGGCCATCGTATGTCACTGATCGTCAAGGTCTCAGTGAAATTTTCAAAGAAGTACGTGCTAAGCTAAATTTAGCTTATGAGAAGCAAGTCGTTGTTATAATTTAAGGCGGAGAGATTTATCGTTTGAAGTTGGTGATAAAGTCTGGGGAGTAAATAAAGTTTTGTCAAGTGCGAGTGAAAAGTTTACTGCTAAACTTGCACCTAAGTTTGTGTTGTGTACGATTCGAAAAAGGATCTCGAATTTGGTATACGAGTTATATAATATAGATGGTTCGAAAGCAGGCAAATGGCATGTAAAGGATCTCAAACCCTATTCTGTTTTAGAAGATGATAGTGATGATGAAGATCACCTATCAAAAAATTAAGTTATGCTACAATTATTAGTTGTTTAAGAAATTGGTTGTCGTGTGATTAACTGGTTTGTTAGTCATTAAACTTTAGTTGCATTAGGTTATATATTTTTTTTAGTTTATTGATAATACGGTTGCATGTTCGCGAAGACAGTTTTAGAGATTAGTACATTACATAGTTTAGATTTAAGGTAACTAATATTAAGTGAACGTGTTACGTTTGCATTTTTTTTGTTTGTTTCTTTGAAGGATCAAGTAGGTGTCCTTGCAAAGAAGTGGTTGCATGAGCAATGATTGCTTATGACCAGTATAGAGATCGGAAATAGGCCAACCTTAATTACTTGACCCAGAGTATACGTGATTTGTTTTAGCTGCTCTTGGTCAATTGTAAGGTCTATGGAATACTCTTGTCGTTATTTTGTAATACTTGGTAGTATGGCTACTAAGTTTGAATAGTACATAGCTACGCATGCCTTGTGTGGCATATGGTTGTATTTAGAAGTTGACATTTGTCATAAGTTATGGTTCGTATGTGTTTATATGCATGTTAGGAAATATACAAATGGTCATCGAGTTTTGTCTGTACAGATATCATTTAAAAGATATCATTTAAAAGATATATTAAGTAATCTGTGTTTACTCCACAGGTTTAAATAGTGTATTATATTAATGTAGATAAGTAAATTTATTAATAGGATAGTATAGCTTAAAAATATCTATACATATGTGTCATGATGAAGTGTTTTGAGTTGTTTCGGATTCCGACATATTGTTTTTTATTGATCAATTTGTTTAGTCCTAAATCCCTGTTATACACCTAGTGAGTGATAGACTTCCCGATGTAACCCTTCAATTAATTATGTTTATACCGATTATGACTTTCCGGATGAGACCCTCTTAAGGCGTATGGTACACGCAGTTACCACACTCACTTAATTTCATCTTAGCTTATTAGTAAGTGGCTTCAAAAAAAAAAAGGATTTGATCAGTAGCTTTAAGTTAGTTGTATAGTTAGTCGTTAGAAAATTTTTTTGATAGAGATTTATAAAGAATAATTTTTCGTCTCTAATATTTTAAGTTTTATTTCCTCGAATTTTTCCTCTTGCGAAGAGGCTGTGTAACATATAAATTTTTTGTAAATTTGTTCATTGACTTTAGCGCGATGCATCTGTTATTTTAGTTGTTATCTAACAACATTTATATAATTCATTCAGCCATTATTGCATATTTAATAACCAATAAACTCCCAAAACACACTTTAATTCAAATTACACCTAAAATCTACTACATACTTCATATTCCTTACTGATAACACTTAAATATACAACTTGTTAACGTGTTCCTACATCTTAAAGTATCTAAGATTTCAAATTGTTCCGACGATTGGCGATCGTTGGTCACTTTTCGTTTCTTAGTTGAACTGGAAAATCGCTCCTTGTTGAAAACATTCAACATGTGCAGGAAAATTAAGTTTTCCTGGCGAAAACGTCGTAATAGACGGTCAGACTGTTAAAAGTTGTCCATGACAACTAATGTAGAAATGTAGTGTACAAATCCCTTTGCGAACGGTTTGTATAAATGAATAAGCATACGAAATTAATTATTATATTATAGTGCAACTTTGATACCGTGCAACTTTGCAACCATGAAATTTTGAATTTTAAAACTTTGAAGCTTTGGAATGTTAAAACTTCTATAACTCTGGAAATGTGGATGGTCTTGTAATAATTTTGAAGTAATTTCACTTAAATTTATGGAACTCGTTTAGAAGGCAAATCAATAAACTACTGTGATCCACACGTGGCCGACGTCGCTATGTAACCAGCGTGTTCTACTGATGCACAGGTCCTTTGAAGGTTACAGGTCATTGCCGCTGTCGGTAAGAAAGTATTAGTTTCTAAAATAATGCTGACGTTACAAAGTCCATTGCGTAAATTTTGCATGCAATGATATGCTTTTGAAACTTGTTTTACATTACGTGCTGTATGCAATTTATTATGACTTGTGTAAATGTTTTGTCAATTAATTTTCAAAAGATCCTTTTGTAAAGTATAAAGTACAATGAGTACTATAACATATTTCTAATTAATAGTGTGTTCAATTTAAAATATCATATCTCACCGATTGTACAGGTGTAGATATACTTCGTCAGTTATCTTGTTTATGACAAATTGAAATACTAATATGTTAAGTTATAACACCTGAATGCTATATGATGAAAATTAGAACGTAAAGTAATCTGTCAATTATTGATTTTTACCAAAAGTTAAATAAGAAATATTTAAACATTGTGAAATCGCGCAGCGCTACAATGACTACTTTATAAAAATATATAATGTCCATAATTAAATATCTGACTTAGAAATCACTTTCATAAGAATTGAACTTTATTTATTACTGTTGTTTACTATGATGTTATTTATTTTTCTTAAAAGAGAATACAGAATTATTTCTATTGGACTTCAGTTCATTTTTCAAAAATATTAAATTTTCCAAATTTTTTACGCTGTTTACAAAGTAAACCTATCCGAAAGAGTATCATGATAGTAGAGACAATTGAACTTAATTCAAAGATTCTATATTCATACTGATCCGTAATATATATAGGGTGTCTATGTTGGTAGAAACTATGTTTCAGAGTCACCCCACTCATCGTTAGATCCTTGAAGAAGACGAACAGATGTAAGTATGATATATGTGACAATCAAACTTTGTATTTAAAGTGGTTTATGATAATATAGGTTTCCAAATTTTCCTTGAAGCAAATTCATTTAGTCAGTTGCTTTATAAAAAATTCAGGTGGCGTCCTTTATTTTGTTTCTTTCAACTTAAATATACCCACTGACCCAATCTCATGCGACCGTGGGCCAAAAACCCAGTTAGCTAAATGTCTTAAGAGTGTTCTTTTACTATAAGCCAATTTTCATCCAAACCTTACCCTGGGCTTGGCACAGTTACATAAGAATTCTCGATAGGTAATATTAATCTACCACAATTTTATTGTGGAATAGATTGATAGAAAAAATATAGATAAGAATGCTACCTATGATTTTCATTTGTTATTTCTTTTAGTAACGGAATCCATTGATTACTGAAAGACACGGATTCGTTTGCTACGCAGTTATTTTTATGTAGGGTTATATAAGCAGCTTCTTTGATTTTGCGTTTTTGGTGGTTTTCTTCTTTGTCGATAATCTTTGCGTCCTCCCATTTTATTTTATGACTGGAGTCCCATGCATGTTGGCAGATCATGGAGTTTTCAAATTTTCTATTTTTTATATATGATTTATGTTCTTTTAATCGAACTTCAAATGGTCTGTAACTTTCTCCTATATAAAACTTATTACACCCGCACGGTATTTTGTAGTTGCAGTTTTTTGAACTTTGTATTGCGTTTTTGGGTTTTGTTTTTGTTAATTGTGTTCTTAGAGTATTGGTGGTTCTAGATACTGTTTTAATTCTAAATTTGTTTCCTATTCTTTGGATCTTTTCAGAGAATCCTTTTATGTATGGTATTGAGAGCATTTTTTTGGTGCGCATCGTTGTTTTTGTTTGCTTTTTCTTTATTTTTTGGGACTTTATTAATTTCTTTCTCTATTATTCTTTTAAGATACTTGATTTCTATTAGTGTACATCTGATTAGATCTTTCTCTTTCTTTAAAATTTCTTCGTTTGATGATATTAATTTTGCTCTATCATACATGGTTTTGATAATTCCTCGTTTGACACAGTGTGGGTGGTTTGAATCGAAGTTTAAGTATCTGTTTGTGTGCGTTGGTTTTCTATATACCGATGTATTAATTGCTGTATCGTTTTTGCTAACGAGAATATCTAAAAACGGAAGTTTTTCTTGTTGTTTTAATTCATATGCGAATTTAATAGTTGGTTCTATTTTGTTAATGGACTCTACAAAGTTTTTAGCTAGTTCTGTATTATGAGGCTAAATAGCGTAGACATCATCTACGTACCTCCACCAGATTAGTGGTTTCAATTCTTGGGTAAATATTACATCTTTTTCGAATTTCTGCATGAATATATTACTAAAGATTGGCGATAGTCGACTTCCCATCGTCATTCCAAAGCTCTGTTTGTAGAATTGGTCATTTATTTGAAAATATGTGTTATGTGATATGGAAGCATAAACCAAGTAATTCCATAATCGATGATATACTTAGTTTTGTTCTTTCTTTAAGGTTGTCGTCTTTTTCTAGTTTGTCTTTTATAATATTAAGTGTTTTGTTTATAGAGACATTTGTGATGAGATTTACTACATCAAAACTTACCATTGTGTGTGTATTTGCAATTTTTGTTTGATAATTTTTCTAAAAAATGTTGGTTGTTTTTTATGAACGAGTCTGTTTTGCCTGCTAATCGATTTATAATTTTTAGGAGAAATTTTGCTAAATTATGGCATGGTGAATCTATGGAGCTTACGATATGTCTTAAAGGAATGTCTTTTTTATGAATTTTTGACAGATCGTAAATGTGGGGTGGTTTACAGTAATGTGGGACCAGTTTGCTTGTTTCTTTGTTTTCGAATTCATTTTTAAATTTATATAGAGTTTTGTATATTTTATTTTTAATTGATTTTGGTGGGTCTGTTCCTAAACTGGTGTAATTTTCAGTGTTCAATAATTCGTTGATTTTTGTGTTGTAGTCGTTTTTATTTATTATTACTGTTGCATTGCCTTTGTCAGCAGGTAGAATTATAATTGAGTTGTCGTTTCTTAGATTGCAAATTGCTTTTATTTCGTTACTACTTACATTTGGTTTAATTTGGTGTTCTTTTCTATTTCGATTTTGCATCGTACTCTAAATTCGTTTGCTTGAGCTTCTTCGAGTTGGTTTGCTATTTTCTCAATACAGCTAATTATTTCAAAGGTTGGTATTGATTTTGGTGTTACTGCAAAGTTCAGGCCTTTTGATAGAATTAATTTTTCTGCGTCGTGAATAGTTCTGTTTGATAAATTTATGACGGTGTTTAGCAAGGTGTTGTTGTTTTTTAACGTTTTAGTTTGTGTGTTATTTTTCTCTATAAATAGGTTATTAAATTCCTTTATGTGAATTTCTTTTTGTTTGCAAAAATTCTGATTCGTAGTGGATTTTTGCACTAACGAGAATTTTATCAAAATGATATTTTGTTATCTTTATTCGTATGAAAGTTTTGATCACTAGGACAGCAATTTAATATATTTTTAGTGAAAGTTACGGATGGTAAAAATAGGTTGTAAAAATAATCACCTATATTACGCTATATCGAAACAACTACCCCTTGGATCTGATTGCTATGACAAAAGTTTATCACGTAATTTTCCACTATACTTGCTTTTGGATAGGAAGGTGTAGTTTTAATAGAAGAAACAGGAAACGGCTTTAAGCATGTTTTGTGACTATTTATGGTTATCCCTCTATTGATAATGTCATCAATTAAAAGCACAAATCCTCTCAGACTGCTGCAATTTGGGTATTTGGTGTACCCACCATATCGATTATTTTACCCGTGTATCTATAAAGAGAAAGAGAAATGTAGCCTACTAAAATAAAGTAAGAAGACCTTTAAATTGATAAAAATAACGAAGTAAAACATGTGACTCAACTATTCAATGCTTTGGATAGTAGCTACAAGTTGGAGAATTCTTCGCAAGCGTTGGCCAGTTTTGGGGCTTAATTTAAATTAAATAAACATGTTAGTATGTATTAGGAAGTGATAAACGGGCAATTGTTTTAAATAAAATATAAACTACTTTGCTTTTTACAATTGCGCTATTAACATTTAAGAACTACAATTCTAGAGCGCAGAATAAGAAAAAGATAAAGCGCTGCAGAAATAATTATCCACTTCACCATATTTTTTCTATTTCATTCAGCCTGCAGCGATTGCTCTCATTTGGTTGAGGGCTAACTAAGTGCTGCAATTCCATCAGATTGGTTTATTATGTTTTATTCAGTATATCTGTTTAGCGGTGGCATTTAGATACAAAGGTCACAACATTTGCATGGCACGCTGTATACAGTTTGTTTCTTATATACAATTACGCTTACCTGTGAAGATGGTGTATTGCGTCATATTGTAGAAGTAAATAATTGTGCAGAGATTCATATGTATCCTATGTGACACACATTGGCCTCTGATATCGCATGTACGCATGCATATGAAGGTGTGTGTGTGTGTGTGTGTGTTCACAAGTGTTTGACTACGTGTGTGCGTGGGTGTTCGCGTGTGAATGCTTTAGCCATTCAGCAGCAGATTTCGATCGGATCAAAATTTACTGATACGGTGACTGAAACCAAAACTGACCCGAAGCCTAGTAAACGGAACTGAACCGCTAACCCAACTTTACCAGACGGGATAAACTGGCCGAAGACCTTGTGTGTATGTATTTGTATACGGTTCCATTAGTTTACTAGAATTTAAAAGATCACATTAGAGTTCCTTCTGGCAACTAAACCTCAATGTCAGGAGTATGTATCGGATCAAAAATCGGTGCACTGGGTCAAAGGCTAACCACCTACCTGACCCGGTAGCCAGGCAAGAATAGGGATTCATTAACCCAGATTCTGATCAGTGGTATAGCTTTGTTTTACTATTGATGCTAAAACCGTCGGTTTAGTTCCATCAGGCAAAATTCAGGAAACAGCTTTTCTACCACTTTCAACTCACCTCCAAATGTTAGGGTTAAACTAAATCTCCCTTTTGATGTGCAAGCTTAGTAGAGGAAAAATACAAATTCAATCTTGACTAATACACTAAGAACACTGACTTTAACCATTTGTTAGGACAAAATTAATAAACTATATATAAAAGATGGAGTTTAATTATACTTTTGTACTCCCAACTCCCACGAATAAAAGAATACAGAGAAACAAGTACTAATTAGGCTTAAAAATAATTGCTATTTTATACCTATGTCTTACGAATTGACCTATAATAATGTGCTTCAACCCGTTACTAAGAACAAAAGCAATACGATCTTAAAATACCATGCATTAAACATCGGTTTTACTAATACCACATTCTTTAAAACAACTAAACTTCATGTTGGGATTTAATTATTGCAATCCTATTAAAAGCTTTTTGCGATATTAAAATATTTACAGACCATTTGTCTAATAGCAACATAACATACAAAATGATATAGAATAGCAATTAGTCGCACAAGCAGCAGATTAAACAATGACCAACAAGCAAACGAACGCCTCAGTTAAAACATTGGTTACCGTGGTATCACTGGTGAAATTTAGTCAGTGTTCACATGTGTGCTGTGTGCATCACCCTATTGCAGGAAAAGGATTCCTTTCAATAAGGTGCAACAACCACTCTCTGTTTTGAATGAGAAACAAATAAATATGTGCAACGTAAGCACTTAAACGTTTCACATTTCAATCTGCTAGAAACAATTTGGAAGTATAGACTTGGTATATATAACAAACCTATTCCAAATGTTCATTTACTAGACAAATAGTTAGGGCTGCCTAATTTTTAAAGAAAACCATAAATGTTTGTGCAGCTGTGGTTAAAATGTATTTACTGCAGGCATTAGAACATATTACAGCGACTTTGTAAAGTCAAGTTGCTAAGCAGATGTTTGTTTTCATAAGACAAAATATTATAGACTATATACTCAAAGAAATTTTATAAAATAGCACTAAGTTCAATTGGAAGGAAGTCGAGCTTGTTAACGATAACTTTTATGATTCGTTTAGAAATTGTAGGTCGTTTTAAATAAAAGTAGCATAAATTAATATTCATGAAGAAAAGACGCTTGCAGGGCTTTTAATGTAACAAATACCGCCCTTAGCAAATTTAGTAGGACTGAGTTGGAAACAAAAACAACTGAGCAGGTAGTATAGTAATAGGATTAACCAAACAAAAAATTTGCGTAAGAAAACTACAGGAAAAACTTAAACACCAACAAAAGAATTTTTATCCAGCTATGAAGGAGCAGTAAACGCTAATAGGATAAACATAAAAAATCGTCTTAGAAAATTACAAGAAAGACTCAAAACTAACAAAAAATTTTTATCCGGCTTGAAGGACCCCTAAACAGGACCAAGTCACGAGATGTAAAGGATATATGAAAAGGAAAAGTATAAAGTAGCAATCACTGAGGATAAAGAATGAACGACTTAACACTGCAAAAGTCGTTGCAAGACGAATATCTCTAGTAAAGAAATAGTGTAGCTTCAACCTCAAAAAAAGAAATTGGTTTCTCGTAAAAAAAAACAAAGTAAGAAAAAGAAAGAGGAGGAAAACCAACAGTACAAGCAAAACAGCACAATAACCGTCTAGCCTCAAAGTATGCAAGGGAAGAACAAGAATGCTGGATAGATAGGTTAAGATACCTTAAGCTGTGATAACAAAGACTGCTATTATACGAAGAATCAAAGAAAATTAATGTGCAGAGCGAAAAACAATTCTGTGCTTGAAAATAATTATTCTAAAATAAATACAAAACCATTCGTTTTTTATAAAACTGCACTTTTCAAGCATAAAATAAATAATTTTGTGTATAAAAACACTTGCGTAAAAGCAAAACACACAGCCGTGTGTACAGAAGTTAAACCGCATATATACATATATATATATATATATATATATATATATATATATATATATATTAAAATTTTATTTTGTCAATTTTTGATTTTTTATATATAATTTTAATTACCTCAATATATAATTTCAATTACTTCGGCTAGCTCAGTTTTTAATTACGCACGGAGCTTGCGACAATACGACAATTAAAGACTTTAAATTTACCTTCTACCCCTACTTCCTGTTTCTTTAAACCAAAACACCATTCAGCACAATTATTTTAATATTCTCAAAAATATTTACAATGTATGAAATGTTTAAGAATTCTCTAAATAGAACTTTCTTTTAGTAGTTGAATAAAAATTAATTATTATAATTCCCAAAATTAATCAAAAAGTATACAAAAATCACCCTTATTATTATTATCTGAAGCCCCCATAAACGCTCATTCAACTTCTTAAAAAATTTACGTAATTTATAACGTGTATAAATAAAACTATCTTTGTTGACCCTCACATCAAATTTTAATAAAAGCAATTTTTAAATTATTCAAATTAGAAATATGCAACGAAATATTTAGTTTTAAATTATTCAGATTAGAAATATACAACGAAATATTCACAAATAAAAATAATAAAACATTCAGATTGGTTAACCTGTTGTTTCAACTGCTCCCGTATTTAGCTTAGTGATTTAATAGTAGCAACGTTGAATCCAGATCTACTTTAGGTGTGGTCTGAATTTTTCTTAGCACCTCTTTAAATTATTTTAGCGTCCTTTGTTAAACTTCCCAGAAATTATTAATTGAATTAAATGCTTGTTGCATTTCCTCATTGGATCCAGTAATTATTCAGAGTCCTTTTTATTAATGATAATATTAGAATTTAAATTAAACAACTTTTAGTTACTTACGTTTTTAAAGGGTTAAAACGACAAACCACTCTTAATTTTTCACAATCATCATTGTATCATTTATTACTTCACAATAAATCACTTCACATAAATATTTTCTTTTCAGCGATGTGGACAAAACCGTAATCCACGTTGAACTGATTTGTTTACAAATCCGGTCGTATTTAAATGAATTGCTTATCTATTGGCAAGCGTAAAGTTCGCTATTGTACGTGTATCTTTCATGCCAGGTTTTGGGTCTTTCTATCGTATTTTATTGTATATTAAAGTTGACGCGCTGATTTCGGCACGTAGCATTTAGAGTTAATAGCATTCATCGTCTTGGATTTTCATATTTCTAGATCAGAGAGACCATTGTTTGTCCAAATAAATTTAGTGAACTTTGATTTTTATCACCATGTAGTGTTTGTTTCCAATATACCGGGTGCTGATTTTCGCTTGAAGTCACGTAGGCTTAATATAATTTATGTATTAAATTATATGCGTTTGCTATCTTACGCATTTTTAAACCTGCTTATTCTAATTGAATTCCTTGGCGTAATAATAATGCGTTATTTATGCGTGTCGCGTTTCAGCTTGCGTTTATGTTATTTTACGAATTGCGAATTTGTTTATTCAAATAAATCTTCTAAAATATTTTTCATTAACTAAATTTATTATGATTATGGTGTATATACAGGGCGTTGTCATTTACTTTCCAGCCTAATCATCGTATTTCTTGTTTTCTTCAGAAAACTCTCGTTTTCTGAGCCCTCTTGTAATTTATATGAAGTGCGCTATACTATTGGTCCTAACTACCCCTAAATAACCTTATAACACAGCAATATATATATATATATATATATATATATTACTCAAATTTAGACCAGGGTAGAAAATTAATTAATTACATCAAATAATTTTAATCACCATGTATAAGGAAGCTTTGGGAAAAGGTACGCGTTATTAAAACGTGGAGCATACAAATTTATTCGTTTCATTAAAAATAAGGGATTTAAATTATTCACTAGACGCTTTCTATAAAAGAAGCAGTATTAAAATGCTCAACTTGTATATAATTTAATTATTCTAAGCATAAAGAAACAAATAGAAATTACGTGCAAAATTTATATTAAGTAATTCAATTTTTAAGTAACGAGTATTAAACAAAATGTACAAATAATAATTAATATTTAATTAGGATTCGCTAAAAATTAAAGGGTAGAAGTTAATGCCATTCATTATTATTTTAATTGGAGTTAATTGAACCATTAGTAATATATAATATGCATAAAAGCTTTTAAAAACCCAATAATATTCAAATCGTAGAAGTGTTATTTAAAGTATTACGAGTGAACACCTGCGTATTTTTAAATGTCAAATTCTAATAAATTCGAGCTGATAAACATGCAGATTCTGCGTATATTGCAAACGGTCGGATAAACCGTAGCTTATATTAACATATAAATCCACGTGGACTGAAATAACCGATAGTAAAGAGTATCGATTTGCACCACTAGGACCAAGTTAGAAAAAGACAGATGAAATGCGCAAGGCAGAGACACAGATAATAAAAGGCGTGATTTGAGCAACGTCACGAGGAAATGATTGGTTGAAATACGTTGCAGATATGAGAGGTGAAAACACTACAATTTCTATACAAAATTAATTAGTTGTTCTCGGACGTGTTTGCGAGCCGTGTGAAAATTTCTTAGATTTAACTGGTACGAGTGCAAAAATTTAGTAGAATCGCTGTGCCGGACTGTCGAGAAGGGAACAGAGAATGCGAAATTCTAAAAACTGGCCGTCGCGGGACAAAACCGACGTGCAGGCAAGCTATTATATAAACCCGTGATTATAGGTGTTTCGCTCTCTTAGATTTTCGATTTTGATTCAATACTTTAAACAGTTTGCTCTTATATTTTGTGATTATTAAATACTTTAAAACAGTTAGCTCTTTACGTGCTACGATACAAGTTATTATGCATTAGTGCACTTAGAAAAGAAGATACAAGGTAATAAAGTCTAGTTATATTTGCGAGTATTACTGTACCAATTATCCAAACTTGTAACGATAAATGAATAAACAAAAGTAGGCAGTTTTGGGTATAGCGGGAAAGAATTATGAATTTCAGTGCTATTTTTCGGGGGTGTTAATAATCAAATGTTATTCGTAAACGTGATTGGATCCACAAAACAAGATTAGATATACATCGATGTGTTCCTGAGAAACCCTGAGACCTGTTAGACGAATGGTGGGGTAAAGAAATTTTAAAAGCGGTCAGAATCTGAAGCCGTAAACATAAACCAGCTGGAATGGTGGAATTAGCAAGGACGATGTACATTGAAGCCACGAGTGCAGTAACCTTCAGGTAAATTATACAATTTGTTCGAACTTTGATGTTTTGGTGTGTGTTGGATATTTTTATAATTTGTTTGTTAAAAAAAATGGACAGTGGTGAATTTGTATAAACAACAAATTTTGAATTTTAAGGTAAAATTTTCTTGTTTAAGTAGAAAGGAGTATTTAGCAGTTTATGTTTTGATTATGATGAAAATTTGGGTCTGTTTTGAGCTCAATTAGACTAACCTGTTTAATTAACGTAAAGGGTGGAAGATGCTCCCTTTTATTCAGACTTAGGTCTGCACATATTGTAACTTAATTAGTATGCATCCTACCAGGACTTTAATTCTGGATGCAAATTAAAAAATGATGACAAATTTAAACTTGAAATTTTATGATACTGAAATTTATGCTGAAATTTAATTCTGAAATTTTAATGTATTATGAATATTGATGTAAATAGAGTTAACGTTGATGTTTGTGGTAGGAATGTGTTTGTTTTTTTTTTATGAATGAGGATGAAAGTTTTAACTAGGTGAGCAGCCGAGGCGGAAAGAGTAAAAAGGCGACTATCTGAAGAGATTCAACAGGGCGAGAATCACAGCAAATCTTGGTGCCCAGTTCGAGAGGCTCAAATATTTTTTTTTACTCTGGTGAGGCTTTTTGTAGTAATCACAGCAATTTTGACGGCCCAACGCTGGGGCTCGATTCTAAAACCTTAGTTCACGATTAATGGTGATGCATCACAGCAACTTGACGCCCAATCTGTGGGGCTCGAATGTTTTTTAGAAAGGCTCCCGTGACCAAAGGGCATACCACAGTAATATATATATATATATATATATATATATATATATATATATATAATATAGATAAATTGACATTTTTATTTCTTGGGATATTTTTCGTTCGAATTTTTTTTATTAAATATTCATTTGCTGGTTTCTGATGTTCCGATATATTTAAAATCTTTTTCAAAGAGCTAAAAGTATAAAGATAATAACAGTATTCAAATTATAAAGTATTAAGCATACACAGCTTGAATAGAAAATATTTGACATTGACATTGACATTAAATAAATTTGTAAATAAATTAAATTTGTCGACGACTTATTATGCACAATTCCTAATAATTTCATAAATGAAACATTACAACAATTCAACATATTCAATCCGAACCTACAATTCACTTATGAAACAGAAAACAACAATAGCATCCCATTTTTAGACACCCTCGTTATACGAACTCCAGATAACAAAATCAATTTCGATGTATACAAAAAACCCACAAACTCAGAAAGATACATAAACTACCATTCCAATCACTCATATACCCACAAAATAAACACTGCTTTAGCCCCAAAACACAGAATAGAAAATATATGTGAACCAGAATTCTTATACAAAAATAAACAAGATTTTTTTAATATACTTCATAATAATGGCTATCCAAAATCACTATTAAACAAACTTTTATATACAAACACAATAAAACCCCTATTCAATAAAACGAAATTGCCAACACAAAATACAAACAATTACCATACATCAAAAATTTAACACCACTAATTTCTAAAATATTAAAAAAACCTAACATCTGTATAGCTTACACATATGATAAATCGATTCGAAATTTATTTACAAAATAAAAAACCCCACTAATCCACTTCTACGCAGCAACCTAGTTCCCAAAATCACATGCAGTTGCAAAAAAACATACATAAAACAGACTTCACAATGGTTAAGAAATAGAATTACCCAACATCGTAGCGATGCAAAAATTGGAAAAACATATTGTGTTCTTGTTTCTCACCTACATTCTACCAAACACAGCTAATTTCAATGAAATCATCATATTAACAGAAGACAATAACCACAAAAACGTTTATTTTTAGAATCTTACCACATAATACAAGTCAATAATTGCATCAACAACAAACAGGACATCAATAACCTTAGTACAGTTTACTCACAACTATATAACATCACCAAAATAGACAACCATCCGTAAAACCAATTTACTAATTTACCTCTACATTTCAAAATATATTTAAATCAACACACCACACCATACTATATACTCCACACAATCAAAACATTACATCCATAATTAACAAACCTACTACTTATACAGTTTCTACAAGTTACCTTATTTACACATTTATTTTTATGTCAATGTCAATGTCAAATGTTTTCTATCAAGCTGTGTATGCTTAATACTTTATAATTTGAATACTGTTATTATCTTTATACTTTTAGCTCTTTAAAAAAGATTTTAAATAAATCGAAACGTCAGAAACCAGCAAATGAAAAATCCGAACGAAAAATATCCCAAGAAATAAAAATATCAACTTATCCATGTATTTACGTTTGCTAAAAAAGAATCTATATATATATATATATATATATATATATATTATAATTAAATCTATATATATATATATATATATATATATATATATATATATATATATATATATATTGAAATGATTCCTTAAAACGTATTTCATACGAATAAAAATCGATCATTTTAAGCGTATTATAAATACAAAGCCAATTATTTTCATTTATTTATCAATCATATAAATTGACTTCCGTAAAACATTTTAATAAAACATGTTCTTGAAACTTAGGGACCAAGAAAGAATACGTAAATTAATAAGAAATGTATAAAGTCATTAAATAAACAAACGTTTATTCTAAGAAGCCGTTGGAACATTAAGTGTCCATAAAATCGTTAAGAACGTAGTTTAGTGGCCTTACGTATTAATGGAGGAGACTCCAAACCATTAAACTCGTTGTGTTGGACAAGAACGGAGAGCGCGTGTCACTATTATAAATCAATCACTCGAGTCAAAGCTAATGAGGAATTCCCTGAATTTTTGCGTCAAGTAGGTGTGTAATCCTTCTATTGGAATTCCATACAATCTAGGAGTAACGAAATTGTACATAAACCAAAATTTTATTAAAAACGATTCATTCGATTTCAGTAATTCTATTCACGTCGATTTACGCGATCGACAATTTAATAATTTATAATTTTGCATCAACCAAGTAAAAGTAATGTTTGTTATGCCTTCAAAATAGCTACTTTAAAATTTAATTAAATTCTGAAATCGAAAATGCACTTTCTGTAACTGATGTTCTAAATGGAGATTTAAGCGAATATAGAAAATTTTGTTAGCTGCCATTTGAACGTCAATTTAAAAATAGCATCAAAAAGTATTTAATATTGTTAATTACGAATTGGATAAGCGCTTTTTGGATTTTGCAAGTACCTTTTAGAATCTTTTGTTTGTAACTGATGTTTGAGTATTTGTCATTTTAATTTATAGTAGAATAAGTCTTAACCATATAATATTTTTTTGTACGTGTATTTATCAGAAAATTGTGGTAAGAGTTCGAAACAGTTTGACTTTTAAATACACCATTTGTCAATGTTATTTTGGCCAAACAACTGTAGAAGCATGGGAATAAAAGCCAGATAAACTATTCACACAACAAGAGATTTGAGTTCTGCAAATTTTAAGCAAGATTAGGTAAGGAACATTTTGATAATTAGGTGAATAGGTACTTGTTAGGAATAATTTTTGTTTGAAAGATACAATGCTGTAAATGTGATAAATTTTTTTGTACGGGAGAAGACATTTTCGGACCGTATAGATGATTTTTGATATTGCTGTTTAATTTCGTTTTGCAAATACCATTACTTCCGTTGAGCTAGCCAGGCAAAAAAAAGTTAGAAAAGAAAATAAGTCAGGAAATACACATTTTACAACTTGATGTACCGGTATCACAGCACTCATTTAGCGGCACTCCAACACCAGGTGTTGTTACAGCAATATATACATATATATATATATATATATATATATATATATATATATTTCTGTGTATTTATAGGTTGAAATGGAGTAAGGCTATAATATTTATGGCAATTCACTTAAAATTTTAAAACGTTTTCCGTAATTATAGTGTAAGAATTTGCATTTTTAAAATAGATTTCTAAGTTAATTTTGCTTCATTTTAGAGCAATTGTAAATACCAATTACAAATAGTAGGTGTAAGAAGTGTAGATCTTTAACGTGCAGTGTAAACACATGCATCTTATTTAGGTTAGAGTGTAGGTATAATAGTCCGAAAAGCTTTTAATATCTGTATCGTAGCAATCAATAATTTAAGACCGTTAACAAGGAGGTTGAACGATTAACCGATATTCTAAGTATAAACATTCTTTGCATGCATCTTTATCATACTTTAATAGGAAGCTTTAGCATTTGTATAAATTTCAAAGTTATAGCAGGAGGGAAACGAATATTGTAGAAAACAATTTTTAGTAAAAGTTCATTTCAAGGTTTTCTTAACGAACGTCAATTATATGGTTAACGAATCGTCAACCATAGCAAACCTAGTTATGGAAGAACTAGGAAATCATGTTATTCCTACATTATCATTTACTCCACACTTTTATAAGAGATATGTAGATGATTGCTTATTATGCATACCGAATAACATGATTGACGAAACACTTACAAAATTTAATAGATACCACCCACGCCTACAATTTACAGCGAATAAACAAGAAAACAACAAAATACAATTTCTAGATATTGAACTAAAACTTAAACAAAATGCAACAATAGACACCAATTGGTACAATAAAAAAATATGAACGGGTAGATACCTGAATTTTAAATCAAATACACCAAATATGTATAAAAGAAATGTAGTAAAAACCTAGTAAATAGAGCAGTGCATTTTACACACCCTAATGAAAGACCAATTATATTAAATAAAATTAAAACAACTCTAAAACAGAAGGAAAACCTACATAAATTTGTCACATTAATCATAAAGGAAGCAATCCAGGCAATATACAATCCACCAAGAAATGAACTAAAAAAAGCACAAGAAAATTATGTTGGTATAAAATATCACCCAACAGTATCCAATAAAATTCAACAGTGTTTAAAAGAATACGAAATAAAAGTTGTTCACAAACCTACCAATAATAGCAATAATTTTTTTACAAAATTAAAACCGCTAACACCAATTACAGACAAAATAAATTGTATCTATAAAATAAACTGTAGAAATCTGTAACAGTTGATATATCAGAAATACGAAACAATATTTACACCATAGAATTTATAAAAACCAATATTCTATTAAAACTCTTAAAAGAAACACAGCACTGGCAAATCATGCATTGGACCACATGCATAACTTCAATTTTAAAAATCCAAGGGTAATTAACGTACAACAAAACGAAAATAAACGTAGTACCTTAGAAATTATTGATATTCAACGGAACATAAACAGTATAAATAATACAACGGATATTGAACATTTCACTAAAATTTATAACAATATTATTCACAATTAATAATTACATAGTTAATATACTGTATTTTGGTGTTTATTTCTCGCTTAATGGTAAATCATCTAAAAAGGTACTTATTCTAACATTCACTCTGTATATAAAGTATTAAGATTTATTATTAAGAAAAGTAAAGAATAATTAATATAAATTCATATCACTTTTGATAACACATATTATTTGATAACTTGTTTTTAAGCGCATAGGATACATTTAATAAAATTGATTAGTCTAGCTATTAGTTATTAGATATTCACACCAAACAAATAGATTTAAAAATAATGTTACCAAGTAAATTTTAATTATAATACATTTTAATAGTTTAAGATATTTTAGAAATCTACATATATAATTTAATTATATGTGACCAATATTTCCCCAGAAAAGAAAATTTATATACAGGGTGAGTTTTTAGTGTGGCAACGGTCGATAACTCCGTTATTATAAAAGCTACGTAAACCAAATTTGGAGGCATATTAGGCATGCCTAAAGTGCACATTTTAAAAATATTTGGAAGCATACAGGGTGTTTCATAATTCCAGGGCATATTAAACTTATATTTTTTTAAATGGAACACCCTATATATTATTACATTTTTGGAAAGCCCATGAAAAGAGCTTTAATTTGATATGAAATTGTATCTGTCTATTTCTTTTAGTTTTTGAGATATTCAACTGTTTTTAGAAAAAATGACCCCAATTGGATACATTGTCACTGCACTAATACACAACTTATGTTAATTTTCAAGATCCAGAAAATTTTACCATATACCATAGTATATTTGTAAATATCACTTTTTTGAAATTTCTTCCCAGTATACAGGGTGTGTCAGGTTTCGCAAAATGCAATTTTTAAAATTTTTTTTAAATGGCACCCTACCAATTTTATTGCTACAATGGATAGTTCATTAAGTCTCCTTTCATTTTTGTTAAGCATTCCCTATACCTAAATCCATTAATTTCTGAGATATTTTTGATTTTCTTCAAATTTTATGAATGTTTTTAATTTACATAACTAAAAATAACTTACTATTGGAGAATATTATAAAACAAATAATACATTTTGATTAACAATCAACTACAGTTATCCAATAACAATTTTCACTAAAAATATAACAACCTACAATAATACGCTATCAACATAATTCTGCCAGATCAGCAATATGCATTTAATAGAAAATGTTCAAATAGGAAATCAGGCAAGCTTTGAAAAAAATAACTATTGCATGTAAAGTGTCATTTAGGTTTATTAATTGTAGTGTGTTGTCATTTAACAGGATATCTCTGTTGGTATATTCTTGATGCAAGTAGGAAATTTTTTAAACTTGCTCTCAATACCCAAATCATATTTATTTGTTCTTCCACTGTAAAATTCATTTTGAAAACTCCAAAGATTACATTTAAAACAGAACTGATAATGTGTTAAATGACAACACACTACAATTAATAAACCTAAATGACATTTTGATTGTAATTGTTATTTTTTTCAAAGCCTGCCTGATTTCCTGTTTGAACATTTTCTATAAAATGCATATTGTTGATCTGGCAGAATTATGTTGATAGCGTATTATTGTAGGTTGTTATATCTTTAGTGAAAATTGTTATTGGATAACTGTAGTTGATTGTTAATCAAAATGTATTATTTGTTTTATAATATTCTCCAATAGTAAGTTATTTTTAGTTATGTAAATTAAAAACATTCATAAAATTTGAAGAAAATCAAAAATATCTCAGAAATTAATGGATTTAGGTATAGGGAATGCTTAACAAAAATGAAAGGAGACTTAATGAACTATCCATTGTAGCAATAAAATTGGTAGGGTGCCATTTAAAAATTTTAAAATTGCATTTTGCGAAACCTGACACACCCTGTATACTGGGAAGAAATTTCAAAAAGTGATATTTACAAATATACTATGGTATATGGTAAAATTTTCTGGATCTTGAAAATTAACATAAGTTGTGTATTAGTGCAGTGACAATGTATCCAATTGGGGTCATTTTTCTAAAAACAGTTGAATATCTCAAAACTAAAAGAAATAGACAGATACAATTTCATATCAAATTAAAGCTCTTTTCATGGGCTTTCCAAAAATGTAATAATATATAGGGTGTTCCATTTAAAAAAATATAAGTTTAATATGCCCTGGAATTATGAAACACCCTGTATGCTTCCAAATATTTTTAAAATGTGCACTTTAGGCATGCCTAATATGCCTCCAAATTTGGTTTACGTAGCTTTTATAATAACGGAGTTATCGACCATTGCCACACTAAAAACTCACCCTGTATATACAGGGCTTTTCACGACGACCGTGCATTAGACATTTCTCAGAAAGTACAAGAGATAGAAGCATGAAATTTTATATGTAGTGATTGTTCGACATGCCGAGTTGATCTAAAATATTTTCGTTTTGATAGCACTTCCGGTTGTACCGGAAATTGATATTATCTTTGTTATTTTAAATGGAACACCCTGTATATTTTTGCATTTTTAGATTCTACACACAATTTTAACTTAAATTCCTTTAATAAGTAATATCTCAATATTTTACCGTTTTCGAGATATTTAGCTTTTTATGTTTTTTTTTGTAAAAAACTGAAATACTTTCTTGAGAATAATGTACATTTAAACTTACAGTTTAGAAACCAATTATTAGCAGATATACTATTCAAATGTTTGATAAACATTGAAATGTATTTATTTCCATTCAACACCAAACGAGGTGCCCGACATTTTTACTTAAAGTTTCTTGCATAAAAAAATCTGAAAAGTCAATTTTCTAAATGGAACACCCGTATATTTTGATATTTTCAAATTGTTCAATCATTTTAAGGTAACTTTATGTAACAAGTCCTATTCTGAAGTTCAACTGTCTTTAAGTTATTTGATTTTAATGACATTAAATGGTTCTACTACGATAATAAAAATAAATATCAGCATTATGTTCGTAGGAGACTTTAATGAAGGTTGAAAAAGAATAAAAGAATAATTAATCTTTATACTATAACATATGCTCGATAATGTCATTATTTCTTTCCAAACATGCATTTATTCTTTTAATAAGGTTATCGTGTGTTGCTTTTCTTATTGCTTGTGGTGTTAATGAATTTATAGCAGCTCTAACTCTATCTTTCATATTGGCTTTGGTTGTGATAGGATCTGAATAGACGATGTTCTTTAAGTGACCCCAAACGAAAAAATCTAGTGGATTACCATCTGGAGTTCTCGGGGGCCATCGAAATGGACCATTATTTGCAATCCATCGGTCTTGAAAAATTCCTGTTAAAAAATCGCCAACCAGTCGGTAATTGTGACATGGAGCACCATCCATTTGATACCATAAGTAATCTCTTTGTAGATGGTTTTGTATTATTGTCTGCATTCCATTTCTTAGCATATGAACATACTTTTCTCCAGTTAAATTTTTATCGTATAATTCGAGATAAAGGATTGAATCGCAATTAATGGCACAAAATACATTAAATTGCCATTTGTCTTGAAAATTTCTTTCACGGACTACGTGTGAATTTTGCGGAGCCCAATAATTGCTGTTGTGCCTATTAAAGACTCCATTTTTGGTAAACTGCTTCGTCTGTCCAAATAATGTTTTTTAAAAAGTTTTTGTCCTTTTGACTTTTAGTTAGCAACCACTCAAAAAACTGAACTCTCCGAGGCAAATCAGTGTTTTTTAAATGTTGGATGCAGTAAAATTTATATGGGCGCCATTTGTGTTTATTAAGTATACGATAAATGGTCACATACGGTATACCTATTTCTCTTTCGGCTTCGTGTAATGAAGCAGTTGGGTAAGCAGAGAAAAATCCTAAAACAGTGATTTCATTGTCTTCATTTTCAACTTGCGGCTTTCTGCGTTTAATGTGTGGAAGAAATGCTCCATTCGTTCTACAGTTTTGAAGTAGACGATTAACTAACTGTATTCTTATTGGGTTTTTAGAGATGCGGGTATCTATCTACAAATAATCGACAAGTTCGACTATAATTATTTTATTACATTCACCGTAAGTAATTATTAAATTTAAGAAATCTTCATTACTATAATCTAATCTTGACATTTTTAATATTTTATAACACACACAATCTAACACGTAATCTAATAAAGTAATAAGACAGTTTGTTAATTCTGTATCACTGTTCGATTATTTGCCAAAGCGTCGTACGAACATAATGCTGATATTTATTTTTATTATCGTAGTAGAACCACTTAATGTCATTAAAATCAAATAACTTAAAGACAGTTGAACTTCAGAATAGGACTTGTTACATAAAGTTACCTTAAAAATGATTGAACAATTTGAAAATATCACAATATACGGGGTGTTCCATTTAGAAAAATTGACTGTTCAGATTTTTTTATGCAAGAAACTTTAAGTAAAAATGTCGGACACCTCGTTTGGTGTTGAATGGAAACAAATACATTTCAATGTTTATCAAACATTTGAATAGTATATCTGCTAATAATTGGTTTCTAAACTGTAAATGTAAATGTACATTATTGTCAAGAAAGTATATCAGTTTTTTACAAAAAAAAAACAAAAAGCTAAATATCTCGAAAACGGTAAAATATTGAGATATTACTTATTAAAGGAATTTAACTTAAAATTTTGTGTAGAATCTAAAAATGCAAAAATATACAGGGTGTTTCATTTAGAAAAATTGACTTTTCAGATTTTTTATGTAAGAAACTTTCAGTAAAAACGCCGGCCACCTCGTATGGTGTTGAATGGAAACAAATACATTTAAATGTGTATCAACCATTTGAATAGTATATCTGCTAATAATTGGTTTCTAAACTGTAAATGTAAATGTACATTATTGTCAAGAAAGTATATCAGTTTTTTACAAAAAAAACATAAAAAGCTAAATATCTCGAAAACGGTAAAATATTGAGATATTACTTATTAAAGAAATTTAACTTAAAATTTTGTGCAGAATCTAAAAATGCAAAAATATACAGGGTGTTCCATTTAAAATAACAAAGATAATATCAACTTCCGGTACAATCGGAAGTGCTATCAAAACGAAAATATTTTAGATCAACTCGGCATGTCAAACAATCACTACATGTAAAATTTCATACTTCTATCTCTTGTACTTTCTAAGAAATGTCTAATGCACGGTCGTCGTGAAAAGCCCTGTATATATATATATATATATATATATATATATATATATATATATATTGCTGTGTTTCCTGTATTTGAATCGAGCCTCACGAATTGGGCGTCAAAGACTGCTGTGATATACTCCTTTGAATGCGGGAACTGGGTCCTTTCAACAAAAAAATTCTAGTCCCACCGATTGGGCGTCATAAACTGCTGTGATCCTGGTTTCGCTTCAGCTGCTCACCTAATTTTATAAACCTCCTCATTCATAAAATTAAACAACACATTCCTACCACAAACATCAACGTTAACTCTATTTACATCAATATTCAGAATACATTAAATTTTCAAATTAAATTTCAGCATAAAATTCAGTTTTAAAAAGAATTTCAAGATTAATTTTATTATCACTTTAACGTGCATCCAGAATTAAAGTCCTTGTTGGATGCCTACTAATTAATATAACAATATAAGCAGACCGGAGTCTGAGTATAAAGGGAGCATCTACCACCCCTTTACGTTAATTAACCAGGTTCGTCTAATTGAGCTCAAAGACATACCCTAAATTTTTATCATAATCCAGAACATCAATACTAAATACCCCTTTCTACTTAAACAAGCAAATTTCATCTTAACATTAAAATTTTATGGTTAGTACAATTTCACTAATGTCCATTTAAAGTAAATCAATTATAAAGTAATTCAACACACACAAAAATGTCAAACAAAATAGTATAATTTACCTGAAGGTTACTGTCCTCGTAGCTTCAATGTACATCGTCCCTTTAGTTAATCACACCATTCCAACAGGATTATATTTACGGCTTCTAATTCTCAACGCTTTTAAAATTTTCTCCATCACCATTTATTTAAAGTTGTTTCTGGGCTTTTCCGGAACTCATCTGTGTATATCTGACCCTTGTTTCGTGGATCCAGACACGTATTTGAACCATTTAATTATTAACACCCCGAAAAATAGCAAAGAAATTCATGCGTCTTTCACCAATATACGCCAAAACTGCCTACTTTTGTGTATACATTTGTCGTTGTAAATTTTGCTAATTGGTACAGTGATACTAAATTTTATTACCTTGTATCTAAGTGCACTGAAGTACATTCATGTTAGCACGTAAATAACAAACTATTTTGAATCACTAAAATATACGAGAAAAATTTTAAATTATTTTATCAAACTAAAATGCACTGTTTAACATCTTGAATTAAGTCGCGGATGTAAGAGCTTTTAACGCATCGAATAGTCAAAAGTCTAAGAGGCCGAAATTCATATTACCACCGGTATATATATCGAATAGCCGGCACGTCGCTTTTGTCCTCAAAACAGACAATTCTTAAGAATTTCTCATTCTATGTTCCCAGTCCGTCGCTCGCGCGTCGGTTTTTACGAATTTTTCACTCGCCCCATTTAAATACAGAAATTCTCACACGGCACGCAAACATGTCCGAGAAAAACTAATTAATTGTTGTTTCTACCTCTGATATTTGCATCCTATTTTCAACCAATTGTGACCCTCGTGACGTTGCTTAAATCACGCCTTTTACTATATGTGTCTTTGCTTGACGCATTTTCTCTTTCCTTTTCTAACCTGTTCGTATTGGTGCAAATTGATATTCTTTATTATCGATTATATTTTAGTCCATGTGGACTATCTGGGTTTAATAACCCCGTATCGCACCTTCTCGTGAATATTAAGCCCCGGTTTCTCCAAGATTCTTTGTAAACATTAATTATCTGCAAAATTTTCGCCGAATGAGCTTTTTAAATAAACCCTGTTTTGTATTTCGTGCTAAAGCATCTGACCGTTTCCAATATCCTTAGAATCGACATGTTTATCTAAACAAAGTAAACTGAAATTGCCTTTTAAAATACGCAGGTGTGTTCAAACATCCTACTTCTAACTAACACTTCTAGGATTTGCATTTTATTGGGTTTTTACAAGTTTCTATAGATATTATCTGTTACTAACGATTCAATTAAAAATAATACCCTTTAATTTTTAGTGAATCCTTATTAAATATTCAATTACTATCTGTACGTTTTGTTCAATACCGGTTACTTAAAATAGGGTTAATTAATATAAATTTTGCACGTAATTTCCATTTGTTTAGGAATAATTACATTACACGCAGAGCTTTTTAATACTGTTTCTTTTGATATAAAGCGTCTTGTACATGATTTAAATCTCTTATGTTTAATGAAACTAATAAATTTTTATGCTTCACGGTTTTAATAACGCGTATTATCTAATAATATTCATTATACACGGTGATTAAAATTATTTGATATGATTATTTAATTTTCTACCCTGGTCTAAATATGAGTAATATATATATATATATATATATATATATATATATATATATATACATATATATCAACAAACCAACTAAGTAGTTTTCAAAGAAAAGAAGTCTAGAAAGCACATACCACGGAAGAAAACCGAAAATTAAACAAAGTGAGTGTGAGGACTGTCTGCAAGCAAAACCAGCCAAAGGAAATGAAAAAGAATGTGGGACGAAAAGAACGAAGAAGCAAAATCCAAAACTGAACGCAAATATGATGGAGAATGCGCGCGTGTATGTGAGTGTGTGTTGATGTCTGCGCGTGCGTGTTTGTGTGTGTGTGTGTGCGTATGTGTATGGAGAGTGTGTTGAACCGCTTTAGTCGTTTATTACGGCAGGTTGTCAGTACTGCGGTGCTATACTGATCCGATATCACACGGGGAAAATACCACTGTGTTACAAAAAGTCAGCATGCAAATTAAGGTTAACTAAATATACGAGATATATTGGACGAAAATAGAAAAAAGTAATGGAGAATGTGGGAGCCAGAGTTTTCAACCGTATCTACGGAGAAACACTAAAATTGTCGGCAAAAATACAATTTCGATAATTCGGTGTAAAACAAAATCTGTAGAAAATGCCAATGTAACGGAAAAGGAACAATGAAACGGACACAAATTATTATCGGGACGAACGGTTGTGCATGCAAAAAATCGGGGTTTCACGTTGGGTATGCTAAATACTTCGTACCTGTAAGACGAGCGCGCCAATAAGAGAAGAACGAAATGAGTAATGGAGTGCTCGTCCGAATTACGGGGTAACAAAAGATGGCAGAGGAAAAGAAATGAAACGAATGCCACGCTAAACACTCGAATATTGGGAACTGTCTAAAGAACGAAACAACGAACCAATTTGCCTTTTACTTCGTACATCGGTACCTGAAAGGATAATTAAATACAAAACACACATAAAATATAACACTTTAAATAATTTCTGGGAAATCAAACACCAAACAACATTAAATTTCTAGTTTAAGGGCAAACGTCGGTGTCCTCCACTCCTCACGTACTAACATTAAATATTAATTGTATCTGATAATAATCATATCGAAAAATGCTGTGTAAGCAAAAGAACTGTACTAATATACATCCCATAAATACTGCCTCATATTTTAGGATAACAAAACTAAGTGGCGCTTAACCACTGTAATTAATAATAATCTGTACTGGCACCGTAAACAACTAATTAATCATATCTAAACAGCTGCATAAATCCACATACACTAAATACTTACTTGCTATATTGATGTTGACCGAAATCGTTCTGACTAAAACTTACTGAAACCTAAAAGTACACAAAAATGCATATTTACAATAGTACATTTAGATACAAAGTGCCAATTTGTTAAACAAATTTTATGGACTAAATTGTTCTTCTTAACTTTCCTATAATATGGGCAATCTATATACCGTCAAGGAGCAAAACAAACAGTTATTGGTGATCATAATATAATAGTCCTTCACACGGACTGTGCAACGTATGGGTAGCTAGAATGGGTACACATCTCACCATTTCTTGACCTGCATACAAATCGGCAGCCACACAAAATATGCTGTAACGACAAGGTGAGTCTTTGTGTCACAACCGAACAATCATGAGTTAAGAAACATTAGAAATAAAGCGTACAATCTGAAGAATCTTGGTTACAAATCTTACTAAAAATATTAAAATTTTTATTAAAAGAACATAATCTTTCAATTACCAAAAGATCGAATACAAAAAGAAAGTTTCTTTTCATCATAAAATTTTGTGACGGTTTTTCTAATAGTATACGGTTTTTTTATCTTGTAAAATGTGATTTATTTTAGATATGTAATTTTAAAGCTTTAGTCCTTTTCTTTATATTTTGGTTGATTGGGTTGTTAAGACATAGCCTTCGAATTATGAATGCATGTTTCTAGCATCGCTCTACAAAAGTGGTCTTTAGTTAAAAACTCACATCAAAATACAAAAATTATATTGAAAACAATATTCATCATTAGGCTTGCCGTGAAGTAAAATTTGTCAAAAAACATTAACACAACTGTAAATTTCAACATAATTAACATAATTGATTGCATATTTATACATTCAACATTTTGAAACAGCTGTTGAGTGCTATCGAACTATAACATCTGTAATTAATACACTACTAAAGATGTTCATTCGCTAAAATTAATAAATAAAATAAAGTGTACATCATCTTGGCTTATCAACATCCTGTGCTCCAAATTTCACTATCTGATGTGATAATATTATCTACAAATGGAGTGTATAGACAATAAATGTGTTAAATACTACACAGATAATGAGATCTATTACAACTATGATATACGTCATCGCTACTTACACAAAAAATGTAATAAGACTGACTCTGAAGCTAAATGCATGCCATTGCAAAGGAGGTCACCAAAGCAGGTCTGCAACAACTGCAGTATATACATCAGTCAGTTGCAAATTCTAATCTCATTAATTACTGAAATGTAATCTGATAATATTTTTAAATAAAACCTGGAAAAAATTCGGTTTACGAAATCCCCAGTTATAGCCCACTCAATAAAGGTTTCATGTCGCAACTAATTAGGAGAAAGTTAAGTTTTTGCAGGTTATTAGTACGTGTAACAGCGACTATATACCACCAAACTCCCGTCCTCTAGCCCGCTTGCTTTAACCCCCAGCCCTTCACAAACCATACAAATGCACTGGTTTAGTAAAGCGCTTACAGCACGCTAACCAAAAAAGTTGCCGCCTTGATTTTTTTTGTTTCCTTTCTAATAAAGTTCTCTACAAATTATGTAATTTACAAATTTTTTGTAGCTAACGTAATTTTGCCGTAAAACATATAATATTGAGAAAACTGTTGTTGCTAATAAGAATATGCAACTTCAGCAGCCTGCACCTTTTCACCTTTATGTTATTGAAAAATGTTTCATTTATAGTTTATAGATAATTTAATTAGCTTTTAAATGATATACAACAAAGCTTACCTTTAACTTAACGGCTACCCAAAGAGCGACGAAGCAGTTGTTGTAAAGTTTTCAAATTGGGCGTTCAGTTTGAATGGGGCAATAATAATAATTAACTTAATCACTTTTTAGAAACTTAACTTATATATCACACTCTAATTGTTGATAAAGTTTAATAGACTCATTGTTTAGTATTTAGCCTTACGCTATTCACTGTTCACTAATGATTATTTATTATGATGACACGATAATTTTACTTTACAATGTTTGCAACTGATCGTTCTCAAACATTTCCTCATCCTCGTTAGAAATATTGTTACAATGCTGTCCACTGCAGTGTTTACACATAGATGTGCAATCAAACCCAGCTTTGTGACAACTGCAATTTTTAAAGCACAACGTTTTGCAGTTGCAAGATATTAATAACAGGAGTTTACTTGGTGTACAAGGACTAGTGATTGATACCGGTATTAATCTGTTGGTTGTTGTATATCGCCAATCCCACTCTTCTGCATAAAGTTTGTTACCTAACCAAGTTTGAATCCGATGGTAGACTCTCAAAAGATGTTGATACGCAGCGTTTGAAGTTGGAGGAAGTCAAAAGTGGAGTTAAGTGATAACTTTGCAGTTCATTATTTGAACTTGAAATATGGAGCTTAATCAAGGTTTTCAAATTTAGATAAATTGTACATACTTAAAATGAAACGTTCTCCATTTTCTTGAAGGTTCTCTTTTTTCATCTCTGGTTTTGTAAAAACTCAGTTTGTGATTTCGCTTCAATCGACTTACATATCAGGTCGATCGCCTTCATCTTTCCTAGCCTATAAAATGCAGATGCCGTGTCGCATCTAGTGATGGCATGAGCAAATAGGGGTAAAATTCGCTGATCGAGGTTTTCATGTATAAGCAAATCTACAGAGTACACTTTACACGCCAGTTCTGAAGTTGAAGGGTTCAAATAAAAAAGTTTCGAGTCAAGCCGAGCTAATGCTACAAGTAAAACTATCAAATCAGTATCAGTTCCTACTACAACAGTGATCACATTGTTTAGCATATGCTTTCTTGCTTGGTCGACAATGACAGTGTCAGCGTCATCTTCTGCGTTGACGATATTTATATCTTCAGCGCTGCACCTTGATATGATTGCTTCTATTAACCTTTTTTATTTTGGGAATTTGCGAGGAACTCTGCTTGCTGTGTTGCACAGACAGTATTTTCATCAAATAAAATTGCATGTGAAAATTTGTTTAAAGCCCTTCTCTCTTGTTCTTGTAGTTTTGTGGTTGGACAGTTGGGATACCAATCAAATACCACTGTCACCTTCTTTCCATATTGACAAAGTGTACAAGTAAGATATAATTCAACTGCTTCCTTTAAAGTACTAGTACTGTTTTTTCTCCAAATCACTGCATGTACCAGATATCCTCCATCAATCACAAAGGCAGCACCATTTGCCTCAAAGGTTTTCTCAATGATTCCATATTTAAAAATTTTCATAAATGATGCTTTCGTACCTTTTCGCAATAAACTTTCGTCAAATAATGATGGTGGGTGAGATACCAATTTAAACTAAAAATAATATTTCAATTTAATGGGACTCTCATATATGCATATAATTCGATTGAATATTTCCTGGGAGTTTATTGATGCTTCTTTAGACCCCACTTTAATAAACTTGAAGCTCGCTTGCGTTGTAACCATATCTTTTCTACGTATCTTAATGTCATTGAAAGGTTTTCCCGCCATATTTTTCATAGCTGTTAGACCGACTTCATATGCTCTATCGCAATTAACTGTAGAGTCACATATCGATCCATTTGATAGATTGATTAAATCATTTGTACTGTAAACAGAGGGATTATGCTGGCTTAACCATTCTTGTAAATTTAACAAATCTTGTTTGTCTATTGATCGACGACTTTCTCTCAGTTCCACATGCTGCTCATGAGTGTTATAATCCAGCCCGAAAAAACTTCTGAAAGCCTCACTTATTCGTAAAAATGATGGGGCTCCTAGAACCCATTTACTTAATGTACTCTCAGTTATTCCTCTTCCGTGCATCAGACCTCCTGTTGACTTCAATGACTTCGTCAGTGACTGTTCAATACACATGTCACTCCAAACTCCAGATCAAAAACTTCTTTTTTCTTCTAATAGCCAAGAATCCATTCGTTAGGAAGGAATCATGTTCCTTCTCAGACAGGTTAGATTTAAGTTTATTCATTTGTTGGACGTATAGGTGAGAAGATTTAACGTATGGAATGTGGCCTGCAGCATGAAAGTAAGGAAGTATATCTGTGGTGGTATCTAAGTGCAATTTCCAGTTTCCCATTCCCTCTGCTAGGATAAAATTTAACATTAGATCAATTTGTTGAAGTAGATTTAGCCAAAGCGTTGATGTTCTACTATTCAACTTCATTGTATTAATGTGGTAAGTTAATTTTGCTAAAGACAATTTTATAGCTTTGCCATCACACGCAGTTGTCTGAGATACTTCACTGCATAGAAGTTTGACGTACACTGTTGGAACTCCATGAGAAAATACACTATCACGTATCTCTTCTGTCATCCTTTTCAACAATAGCAGCACGTGTTAATATGTATGCCCGCACAGTTCTAGCAAAGGCATAACCCGAGATCATATGTTTCACTGTGGCCTTACCATAAACAGTATCCCTTAATGACTCTATTTCACTTCCTTCCATTATGCGACCAATACAGCCTAAGTACGACATTAGTAAGTAGAATCCGCCCAACCTTACAATAATCTTTGATGAATCTAATAATTCTTCAGAGCCTGTTATGAAAAAATCCCTCGTGAATATCAGATAGCAAGTTGGACCTCCATATAACATAAACGCCTACCTTACCTGATATCACAAGGTCGATAATTTCTTGTTAATGAGAGAAGCCTAAGGTAAAGTTGGATGGAAAACGGCTTGAGGAAAAGAAAAACTCATTAAAGATAAACGACTAGTAAAGTGTTAGCTCTGAGTGGATCATGAGCTTGGGTCATGGGTTGACAAACGACCAAAAATATAGATAAAGAGCGTCACCGTATTTTTCAATACAACATACGAAAATTGTAATTCTATTAGGGGAATGCGGAAACCTGAAGTCTACATCGCGTACGTACAAAACCTAAATATCCACCTTGCAAAGCACTTTCCAAAATATCACTTACCAGATGTATTACAGATGTCTTGGCATATCCTGCGAACAAACAAATGCACAACAGAGACACCGTTTGTGTCCTTAAAAATATTCACCAATAAATAACATGTTTGCTTTTAAGTTCCAAACATATATACACCAAGGGTACTTGTTAACATTAGACAGAGTTAATCTTTTGCTTATTAAGAACCAAGAAATTTCCTTTAAATTTTTAATAATAAAAGAATTAAGCAAAATTAAAGAGATTCTATTCAGTTAAAAAAATTTTTATCTTGTTTTAATGGAAATATTTACATTTATAATAAAAATTTACTTGCAAGAAAACTAATGGTGTTCTTTCTAGAATAATATAAATTTTATTAGATTTTCAATATCACAACATGTCATAGTCTAAGGTATTCGTTTTCTTACTAATATTTCACCTTGAAATTAAGATAGCTTTGAGTAGCACTTCAATAGACTTTACAATTAAGTATCTAACATATTTCTTTTAAATGTTACTAAATTGTATCATTGAGAGGAAGAATAAACTTTACATTTTGTCCTTTAAGAATTTATCATTTCTTAAGGTTAAAGTACATGACCTCAGTAATAAGTAAAAATATTTTATTGTAATTTAAAATAATATGTGGTGATAGTATCTAAAGATTGTAGATATTTTGACATGTGGTTTCAATAACACTTTTTAGAAAAGCTAAAAATTATACCCTTAATGATTAAATATTCAAGACTACAATACTGCCATCTTTAAATTTTTTTTGTAAAGTTAATAATACAAAAATAGGCTGTTAATATAAAAACCCACTTCAAGATAGCCACATTAGAATAAAATATCGATCTTTTATCTAACTTGGAACTTTCAAATAAATTCAATATACTTTAAGGTCAATATCACTCACGTGCACGAAGTACAGTTGGAACCAAAAAAACTTGAACGTTCTTACTAGAACGAAACAACGCCTTATGTCGACCAATCTAAACCATCTGCAATCTACACAAAAAGACGATCATATTGTAGAGTAAATTTAAATTGGAACCCACAAAAACCTCTCTATTATTGCATACATTAATGATGTACACCAAAATTTTTCATCGTATCTGCAGGAATCAAACTGACTTCATCCATAGTAGAATTCAAATCAATCTAGACCAAAGCTATCAGGGACCAGACTATGACACGATGATTTTAATCATTTAATCTTTCTTTCGAACACGATGCCAAGCAAATTCGCTTGGCACCATCTTGACTCTTCTTGTCACCAGTCGAGCTGCTTTCTCGTTCAAGCTCTAGTCGAATAGTGATTGCGAAAATGACAGATAAGTAACTAGCCTAGTGACTCAGATATCTGAGGGGAAGGAGCCCATTATACATAATACACATAATAAGCTATATTTTGTCACCAGATAATTACAACTTATGTTTTGATTTTATTAAGGCATAATATTAAATTTATAGAGAATATGTAACTAAATAAAATAATACGTTACAAGCCATCAACGATTTCCATAGCTTTTAGGAAAAGAGGTTGGTCAAAAGTCGCAATGCATGTTTACTTGTTTTTCTGCACTGTTCAGTTGCAAAACACACTGCTGTATAACCTGATGATGAGTCATGTGGGTCAATGTCTATAAAATTAATTGCCAAGATGTAAGAAGTGTCATAGTCTTTTAAATTTTTTGTTGAGGTACTCATAAAATTATTCCATCCTGGTTGAGTGTTACATGCACTAATTCATAAGTGTATTGATGATCGATGTTGTGTCAACATTGTTTTCCTTAACGATATTATAACTGAGAAATCTTCCATCATAATGTTCGCTAGTTTCTGATACCTTAAACGACCCATCAACTAACCTTGGTGCTTCTGAGGTTAGCGAGACACGTGACGATGGAGTGATACATGCGATTCCTCCCATAGCATAAAATGTATGTAAACCATCTTAAGTTCTTACGTTTACACCAGCGTTATCAAATACAAATTATGTAAAGAAATTAGATTTGATAACAGGACACGCTGTGATTAAAGACCTTATGTATCTGTCACTTTCATAATATGAGGAGCATACTACGAGCGCAGAAAGTACTTCAATAAGATGTTTTGACCCATACATTCGATTCAAATACAGAGACAGAGTAGTTTGTATTGGTGATAAGAAAGACCTTGGTCTTACTGCTGAAATTAATGCGTGGTTAATAACAGCACGTTTTCTAATTATGTCAGGGCATGCGTTATCAGTTTTTTTTGAGTCACTGTAGAGGTAAATAGCACCAATGTTTTTGGAACTAAACTATCCGCTAAAATACTAACTTCTTCTTCACTTTGATATCTTCCACAATCATACTTTATTTTTTGAACATCTTCCCTAACAATTTCTGCTGCTGTTCATACAATTCTTCTTTTATGTTCTTCTACGGTACTTTTTGCTCTCTTTTGTACCAAATATCAAGCACCTTATGACCGGTATGCGACATACACAAAATAGTTTTCTTTCCAGATACATTAAGTGCAACCACTAGTCTTTAAAAAAAATCTACTAATTTAGTTTTAAGGTAGTAATCAGTATTGTCTATATCAGAACCGCTTATTTCAATTACAATGTCTCACAGATCTTTCATTGAAACCTGGCACCCATTATTGTTCTTAAGGTAATTACAAAGTAAATTAAATTTCCTTAAAGAGTCAGCTGATAGTGGCCGTCCTACATATTCTTCACTCTGCCTAGCTTTGCAAAAATTTTTATAACAAGAGCCATGGTAGCGAGCTTCAGCAGCGACTGAAGTGAAGCAACTAAGTCAGACACAAAGAACTCTGTTGACCCAATTGCTGTTGAGGTAAATATATCCCGAGTTAGACAAGTCTCAACAGGTTGAGTTCTAATCGAAGTACTAATAAAGATGATCAAAAATTATTAATAGGTAGTATTTCTGACAAACTAGGGGATAAGCATAAAGTCATTGTTCCTACATTAAAGAACTCAAGGCTAAGAGTTCCTTTTACAGAAAACGAATATCTGAAAGATTAAGAGGTGTTGATCAAAAATATATTGAAACAATATTATATTTATTCTACACTAGAAAGTTTTAGTATATAATTAGTGACGGTATTAGAGTATACTTTATAATAAACCTACCATTGTGCTAGAAATAGATTCTCTAACTAATACAAGCCTCATGAAATTACAAAAGATAGCACTTGGTACGTCCAAAGGTTGTGTGCCAACCTACCTAAATATTGTTCAGTGTTTTAAATGTTTGGGATACCATCATTATGCTAACGATTGTAAAGCGAAGGTTTGTCGTTCATAACCACAGATCATGCACAACTGACAGAAAAAAATATGTTCAATGTGTTAAAGTCAACAAAACACTAAAATTAGGCCTTAGAAAAAATCGCTGCACAGTCGATCACCAATGTCCACGCTATATAAATTTGCTTAATAAACTTAAATGCCAAAACTGACACGTCCCCAGATAGCAACTACAGAAGTCGCCAGATTATCTAAAAGTATGTCATATCCATATCAGATCACTCTTTGCACGTTTCAACGAGTTCCGCATATACGTCTCAGCTAACATACCTAACATAATTTCTATTTCTGAAACATGGTTATCTTTAGAGTACCGTTCACCTATAATACACATTACTGGCTACCCTATATATATATATATATATATATATATATATATATTGCTGTGATAAGGGGTTGTTTAAGGGTGCACGTTATAGTAAAGGTCGTTCGGGAAGGAGTAATTAGAATTGGCAGCTGAAAACCACACTTATTTAAGGAAATAATTAAGAAATAGACATAGTTTGTAAATAGTAAGTAGTCAACACCCTGTATATAAAGTAGAAATAGTTTTTGGGCGACGCAGGTAAACATAGGAAGACGCATGGTTGGCGTAGGAATGAGAAGTACATGTATTAAGTAGATAGTAAATATTAAATACCCTGTAGATAAAGTTTAGTTAATTTAGGTAAAACAAATAAGGACATTTTTCAGTGGAAGTACGCGTATATTGAGAAATAAATGATAAAGTGTAATTAGACACGCATTAAGAAGAAGAGTTCCAGACGATTAAATTAATACGGATATAGAAATAGAGTTTCAGGCAGTTAATATAAATGCGTACAAAGATCTAACCAATTTGATAAGAGAAATGATTAAAAATTGCGTGAATCACATGTAAACATAAAAATTTAAAGTCGGGTTGCATCAGTTGTTTATAGAAAAGCAAGTAATCTATCAAAATACAGCATGTTGATAATGAAAGACAGCTGCGGGCAGGTTGTGATTATGGGAAAGCGTGGAGCATTGCATCAGAAACTGCTCTAAAAGCAATTATTTGATTGGTCAGAAACAAGCGACGAGTTCTAGACCAAACCCACGGATGGAGTGGGAATTCGAGATTATATTAGCAAGCACCTTGATAAGAAAATCAGTTTTGAACTCAATGAAGGCCGAAGTGCATTGCCATTAAATAAAGTAATACGTAATAAGTATAAAAGTGAAAAATAAAATGAGTGCGAATATGAAGATTACAATTGCCGTTTAAACGTAAGTACGTTTTCAATGAATTTATTGTAAACTAAGACATAAAAATAATAGGGTATCGAGGTCTGAGGGAAATAGACTAGGATTCTGATGTTAAGAAAAAAATACAGTAATACGATTTAAATGTCAAGGGGAAAGGAAGAATAATACAATCTTGAAGTACAGGGATGAAACAAACTACAATTTTAAGTCTGGGGCAAGAATGATAAAAATCTAAGTTTGAAGAATTGAAATAAATTGGGGTATATAATTTAATGTTGGTGGTTCATAGGTAATAATTTGAATGGAATCCAGAATTGGGGAAGATCATTTTTATTGGAAGCGTCGATGTGAAAAAGATAAAACCAGGTCAGATTTTTAGTTATAAGACATTTGTTTTTCTATATGAATTTTTATTTTATTTTTAATATTGAATTTGCTAAATATGATATGGGTGTGAAGAAGTCAACAAAAGAGGTTGCATACGTATTGAATGAGTAATAAGAAAACAGGTTTAGAATATTCTACACTTTGTTGGTAAAGATAATAAATTTTCTTTGGTGACTTTGGGTTTTTGAATACATACTAGATGGTTGTTAATAAATGAAATTTATAAGAAATGTATTACAAATAATTTCAAAAGCTGTGCATAACATATTGGTTTCATTATATAAAATCTAAATTTACTGAATTTTATAATTGCAAATAAATGATAGCCGAGGTCATAAGATTTAAATAGTACAAAGGCGGAGCCACAAGTTGAATAGGAAAGCGATAACACGCAAGGCGGTAACGTATCGAATTTTGCCATTGGTAGATAGAGTTGTTTAATGATAAAGCCCAGTTGATAGCAATATTAGGAAAACAGCTAGAGGAGGAGATAATTACACTTAATAGTGAATGTTAAAATGGTGGTCCAATAATTTAGATTACGTAAATAGCATAGCAAATAAATAATGCAGCACAACGTAGGGGCATGATTAGTATTTAATATCATAGCAAAATAAATAGGTCTTCCAAAGTAGGGGCTCGATAATTCTTCTAAAATCATAGCAAATAAATATATACAGCCCAACGTCGGGGCTCGATAATCCGCCAGTAGCATAGCAATATATATATATATATATATATATATATATATATATATATATAGCTGTGATGTTCGCCCCACGGCTTGGGCATGTCATATTTACTTATATTTATGTCGTGTTAACCTCCTGTAGAAAAACATAACCCTTGTTATTATATTAATATTTAGCCCCACGATTGGGTCGAGCTATATTTATGCTGTGATATTCACCGCCCCTACGATTGAGTGCAATAAAATGCTGTGTTATACTCTTATGCCACTCAAGCAATTGTGAAAATGTTAATTTATAATTTTCTTTTGCCTCGACTAGCTGATGCAATTCAATAAAGCACCTCTACAATACACAGTATAATGAATGAATATTTACAACCCTTTTAAATATCTTCTCCCTTTTTAAATCATATATATTTGTCAAATTTTTAGAAAATCAAGCCAGCAAATCGAGGATTTTTATTTACCTTTAAATACCTATTGAAACGTTTCAAGATGTCTATGCTTTTTATAAATTTACACAAGAAACCCTAATTTGTCGGCTCTTACACTTTAAATTATTATTGCAATAAAACAGTTAAAAAAAATAAATCGTATCCAAAATATTTGAGATAAAACAGTTTCAAAAATAAGTCATATTAAAATCTCTAACCTAAAGTGGTTTTGTAGGTGCTTCTAAGAATTGAAGTCAATATCCAAATCGTTATTGGTGCGTTTATTCCAATGAAAGGTTTTTATTTCTGCAATAGAATTATTACCATCAATTTGCTTGTACAGGCAGCATTCTCAAAATTGTACTTCTGATCATAATAGCTCGTAATTTAAATGTTATAACAGGAATCGTAACATTATTTTGATTGTAATTTAAGATTGTAATAGTAGTTTTCAGATGTTATTCAGATTGTAATTGAGATGATAATTAAGATGGTAATTGAGATGGTAATCGAGATTGTAATTCAGATGTTAAGTGAGATGGTAATTGGGATTGTAATTGAGAATGCAATTCAGATGGTAATTGAGATGGTAATTGATAACCGTCTTAGAAGTACGGCACTTTTTGCACAATTATACACTCTACAATTTCACTGTTAATTTAATTTATTATTCACGTAAATATTTAGCACTTTCAAGTATAGTAACTGCCCAGTTTCAAAGTATACTCATTCGATATTCAATTTTCAAGATATTTATAGGATCGTTCCCCTTTTGTTTGTGATTCGTGGCTTCACGTGCTAGGCGAGGGCAAGCGTATTATCACTCGTTATTTTGAAAAGCTTACCAATTGTATGTATTTTAATTGCATGGCGCGGTGCTCTTAGTCACGTAATTTAAATGTTACACCTTACATCTACTTCAGAAATCCCAGGAATTTTCGTTCATATCGATCACGTAGTATTGTTTGTTGGCCTTATTCTAATCTAAATCGAATAAATTTGGTGTTTGTTTATTTCCTAATAAATTGGATTTTCAAACAACTGTGATTCTTTTAGATCATGTATACTTTTAAATAATGCATATTGCTGCGTGCGTTTACGATGATATCTTAACACACTTTTTGAAGGTTTATTTAGCCAATTTATGCAGGTTTTTCACTGATTTAATTTCAATGCGTTTAGTTATATTTATAAATTCTAATCTTTGCTAGTAGCTACTCTTGGATAAGTGTTTTAATCATTTGTGCTGCTATATACAGCGTGCTCGCAACTAATAATATTTACAAAAACCCATTTACTCTTCTTATATCTATAATTCCTTGCTTCTGTAACTTGGGAGTTTCCCTTGCTTATTCTACGAGCCCAATGACTTAACCTACCCCTAAATTAACCCAATAATTACAGCAATATGTATATATATATATTGTTATAGATTTAAAGGGTTAAATTTGGGGTAAGCAATGCAATTTCAAACACCTTTGTATAGAAAAAGAAACAGTTTATTTACGTGCAAAATTTATTTCATTTATTTAATTTAAGCAGACACGTATTGACGTAAATTTTATAATTAATGACTGAAAAGTAATAGGTTCATAAAGAAAACCAGTTTTAAAAAAAATAGAAACGCATAATTAATTGAATTTATTTTGAACACGCGACAGGTGAATGTGGTTTTCGGATTAAATTGCATGTCCACGAGGTAAATTTCAGGGAGCTCTAGTCAGTTAGATTAAAATTTGCAGAAATATTATTTTAAATTAAGTATTTCGCGTGAAGTGTGGCCTAGTGGTGGTGGTGCTTTAAGGATATAAATACTTGGAGAGAATGGGGCTAGTTCTCTTTTGATTCCTTAAATCTCTTTGTATTTTCATCGCTTTAGACCACGTATAATAATCAACGGACACTTGTGAGTATTGAAAAATTGTATAATTCAGTAAAACTAGTATTAGCACTTATAACGTGGTAAAGTTGAGGACTGGTAAAAATATACGCGTGGAGTGTCGAGAGAACTAAATTTACCGAGGTCCGACTAATACCATAACAAGCTAAGAAATCAATAAACAAAAGTATAATGTACGTGAATTTGTATGCTGTGATGGTATGGTAATTGGTAGCAACGAGCTTGACGTATACTGAGGTTATCACCTATCTGGAGGATCAGAGCGCATAATCACGAAGCCAAGGGGTGCTGGAGGATCAGAGCACATAATCACAAAGAAAAGGGATTCTGGATAGCATCATCGAAGGAGATAGAGTCTTGAAGTATTTTCCAGGTAACTCATTTGTATTTTCTGTTATTTGATAAACTGTTGGAATTATTTAGTGATGTGTGAGTGAACATTGGGGTTATTTATGGTTTTATAACGTATCGGAAAAGATACGTGTACTTGACAATTAGTAGGGTTAGTTAAATGTTGAAAAAAAGGTATATGTAAAACTTACTAAATTTCATTATGAATTTAAATGGTATTGTCAAGGGTTCATGGGTTAATTATTTTGTAATAATTATATGCAAAGTAAAAAGCATACATTAATAAACTGGGTTATTATGAGCTCACCATACTCCAGTGTGCAATAAATATAGGGTATTATTTGGGACCCATCTACTCCAATTGAATCAAATGTGTTTACTAATAAAAATTTAAAACATGGACTTTACAAAAATATCACTTATTGAATTGTAACCAAATTGTATATATCTGTGAATAATTGTTTGTAAACAGCGGTAAATAAAGATTGTATGATTGTTGTATTATTTGATGATTTTATTGAATGGTGTGTGTGAGTGGGAAGGAAGAATGATTGTAAATTTAGGTATCCGAGAAGAGGTACAGCTGAGCTATCCAGGGAAGCTGCGAAGATATTTTGAGGCAGAAATCTGGGTAAGAAATTTTTTTGTTGTTGTAAACTTTTTATTTTTAATTGTATTTAATGACTCACTCTCGATTATTAAAACGTTGACCCTACGACCCACAGCACTTATATGGACGGCCCAACGATGGGGCACGAATTTTGTAAGATTCACAGCAATATATATATATATATATATATATATATAATATATATATATATATATATTTATATATTATCGTGTAATTCGTAGCTAGTCGTAAATACATAAATCAAGCTTGGGGTTCTAATTAGAAAATCAAGTTAGGCAGTTTAGATGATTAAGGTATTTTATATAATTAATTTAGAGTTTACTCAACGTATAATAGTGAAGGGTTAATTTAATATTAGTTATGTTTATTTAGGAATGACCTAGCATAATATTTATTGTAAGATAGGGCGATAAGGATTAAAAACAAGAAGGTAAAAATACCATTTTTATTTTTTATTTAGTGTAGCATACGAAAACATAAAAGCTTTGCATATTCGTTAGAAATAGGAATATTATTTTTAAAGGTAAAACCAGACAACGTTTCAAAGCATAAGGGGAAGATATTTCAGGATAGCACGTACGAAAAACAAGCTTTGATATGTTACAAAAAGGAAAAAACCGTTGGGGGTTAGCGTAGTCAATATACAACGAGGACAGAACAGAAAACACATAAGTCGGACGAAGAGGCAGTATGTTTGTTGAGATATCGATTTTTAATTATAAAGCTAGTATTGGAGGAAAGCTGGAAACAACTGTCATGGAGTAACAAGAACGGAGCAGAGACGTATGAATACGAGTGAGAAACAGATTTAATTATAGATATAGTATAGGAGGGAAACGACGAACAAACTTATTTTAGAGGGGGGAACAAAATCAATAATTTCTAGGAATATTAGAAGCAGAAGCGCATCGATTGAAAGCAAAGGAAAGGAGTTGTGCGAGATGATTGGACGATGCAGGTATACGTGCGGCAAGTTTGTATTAGGTAAGGCAAATATTCAGCTGGTGGAAACACATTTGTGAAATAGCGTTATATAAATAAGGGAGATAAAGGATGTTTGTTTGAGTTTGAAGGCGTGAAAGTAGTGGGAATAGACTTGGCGGTTGAGGTTAATTTTGCAAAATTGAAGGGACAGTTGGCGGTTATAAATGTTCTACCAAGTATTTTAACGTGTTTGTTATCATAATTTAAGCTAAACGAAGAGTCGTTAAAGCTTTTCGCGAGAATATCGAGTCGGTTAAGAAAACAGTTTTAAGAAATGAAGAACGGTTGCTGCTTTTACACGGAATAATTCTTGTACGTTAACATTTCTACGTGCGAATTGGTAAATAGGGGAGGTGTAGCAATGGCTATATAAACCACTTTCAAAAGGGATGGCGCTTTCTTAATTGTTCGTCAGTCTTTCGCGCTTTATCAAATTGCTTTTAGTGAAACTGCTCATAAGTTAGTATAATGACAAGTAAAGTCTATTAAAAAGCGAATAGGGCAGTTTATACGAAGAGTAAATTTTGTATGTAGGTACAAACGATTAATTATTGTGGCTTTGGAATGCACGAAACTTACTAAAGTTTGGAAGTATTTGATGGTGAAGGCGGCGATTTTTAATTAATATTTTTGAGAACACAAAAAGTAAAGTTTGGAAATTGGATGCTCGTGGTAGCAGCAGGCGTAGAATGATGGTGATTCAACCGGGGAGCTGTTTTATGGACTAGTACCATACTGGACGGCATAATATTCAAGGGCTGGTTGGAAGATGACGTTTGGAAGATAGTTACAAGGTATGCCATTGTTTAAAACATTGTGTGGTGAATATTTTCTATGGTTTTTTGATTTTTTTCTGTGCTTTGGAGTGTTTCTTATTTGATATATTTAATGAACTGAAAATTTATCGGACTTGAGATGAAAATGAAATTTATTAATGTAGTCAAGGATAATTAATTTAGCGATAATCAAGCTATGTTGTAAAGAAGTATAGGGGGCTTATTTTATTTTTTTGTAGTGCGGTAAATTTGCACTCACATTTAACGGGTTTTACTATGAACTCATGATAAAACAAAGGGGTTAACGTAAGGTATGAGAAACGCCCTCTTACTTTAATAAAATACTTGTTTAAATAAGGTTATCGAATTGAAATACTTTTGAAAATGAAATTGTTGACACTAATAATACGAATGTACATAGGAAAAAATATTTTGGAAATTGTAATATTTATGGCATGTAAATATATATATATATATATATATATATATATATATACTGAGTCTTCTTTAATAAGCGATATTTAATAAATATTGAATAAGATGTTGGGATTTTTGGGCGAATTGCTTATATAACTAAAGGTTTCAATCAATTTTACTTTATTTACTTTACTAGTTTCGGAGAATTTGTCCCCTTCATCAGAAGCTAAAATAGTACATAACAGTTAAATTAATAATTGGACAATAGTTACTTACTTTAGTAAATGCGTAAAATACCTTAAAAGTAACTAGCAATGAATATAAAAACATATCAAGCTTAAGACTAACATTTTAAAAGTGTACATTCTTTTGACATTTAGAAATTTGGAAATCATGATGACATATGTCATATTTAGAATGTTGTTGCTAGATAATTTTGGAACTGTAATACTATTAATAAAACTATTTATAATTAGATTGAGTAATGTTTGGTAACTATATAAACTATATATTTAATATTATAAAGATAAAATAAATTTTAGAATTAAGAATTCTTTAAAATTTAAAAAAAAAATTAAAAATGTTTAATATTGGTATAATAAGGAATAAATGTTACTTAAATTATCTATGTCGGTTTTGAGTTTAAACTGTTTTTAATTTTGTTAATATAATATGATTCTAAAAATAATCTTCTTTTATAGTTTGGTTCAATTTCGAAAATGGTAACTTCTTCAAAATTTGGTTGATGGCCAGTTGTATATATATGTGTGGATAGTTTACATGATGTTTTGCCTAACTTTCCATCACTTTTATGTTGGGTCAGTCTTCTTTTAATATATTGTTTAGACTGTCCAACATAAGTGCCTCCACAAGACATTCAATACTATAAACAGTATTGTTAAGTAGCATTTTGAGTTTTATCTTTCAACTTATCAAATAAAAGACTTAGTGATTTTGTGTATTTATAAGTTATTTTGTATTTTCTTTCTTTAACGTGTGTATAATTTGTGGAGATAATTTTTGAATAAATGGAATGGTTTTGTAAGTGTTGGGTTCTAACGGATGTGTTTGATGTGTATGGTTATTGTCTTGATGTTGATATAAAATTTTATTGATAAGGTGTTTCGGAAAGCCATTATTAATGAAAATTCTTTGTAATTTTAATAAATTTTTTTGGAGAAATTGTGGATGTGAGATTTTTTTAATTCTATATTTTAATGCTGAAATGGTATTAATCTTGTGTTGAAGAGAATGATTTGAAAAGTAATTTATATATCGGTCAGAGTTAGTAGGTTTTTGATACCAATCAAATAAAATATGGTTGTTATTGTCACGGATTACTAATGTATCTAAGAATGGTATTTGTTGATTAATTTCTATTTCATGAGTGAATTTGAGATGTGGATTATATTGATTAAAGGCTTCGACAACTGTTTGAATCATATTGCAGGAACGCAGCATAATATGTCATCTACATAACTTATTATAAAGGGAAAAACAAATGGTAATGTTGGTATTATGGTTTGAATAGTTCATCCATTACAATCTGTGAAACTATTGGCGATAATGGTGATCCATTGGGGTTCCAAAAATTTGAAGATAGAAGGTATTTGGAATGAAAATAAGTGTTACTAAAACTAGTGATAATGAACTACAAAACATTTCCATATCTAAATTACAATGTTGTTTAATATTACTCCATTTTGATTTTATAATACTTATAACTAAATCTAAAGGTATATTTGTAAATAATGAGTAATATCTAGTGAAATTAGTCTATAGTTCACGGGAATTTGGAAACCATTATATTTATCAATGAGTTGAAATTGTCTTTGATACTGAAGCCTTCTTCCATTGAAATGATTTACTTAAGATATCAGATAGCCATTTTGATATTTGATATGTGGTGTATTGATTGAAGAAATGATTGGTCTGAGTGATAAAATAGGTTTGTGAATCTTGGTAATCCATATATTTACAGCAACGGAGTTGTTAGTGAAAGTTGACACCAAAAATCACTTATCACCAACAACCCGTTGCTGGTAAAATTATGGATTACCCAAGATTCACAAACCTATTTTATCACTCAGACCAATCATTTCTTCAATCAATACACCTACATATCAAATATCAAAATGGCTATCTGATATCTTAAGTAAATCATTTCTAATGGAAGAAGGCTTCAGTATCAAAGACACCTTTCAACTCATTGATAAATATAATGGTTTCCAAATTCCGTGAACTATAGACTAATTTCACTAGATGTTACTTCATTATTTACAAATATACCTTTAGATTTAGTTATAAGTATTATAAAATCAAAATGGAGTAATATTAAACAACATTGTAATTTAGATATGGAAATGTTTTGTAGTTCATTATCACTAGTTTTTAGTAACACTTATTTTTCATTCCAAAATACCTTCTATCTTCAAATTTTGAACCCAATGGGATCACCATTATCGCCAATAGTTTCACAGATTGTAATGGATGAACTTATTCAAACCATAATACCAACATTACCATTTGTTTTTCCCTTTATAATAAGTTATGTAGATGACATATTATGATTCAAACAGTTGTCGAAGCCTTTAATCAATATAATCCACATCTCAAATTCACTCATGAAATAGAAATTAATCAACAAATACCATTCTTAGATACATTAGTAATCCGTGACAATAACAACCATATTTTATTTGATTGGTATCAAAACCTACTAACTCTGACCGATATATAAATTACTTTTCAAATCATTCTTCAACACAAGATTAATACCATTTCAGCATTAAAATATAGAATTAAAAAATCTCACATCCACAATTTCTCCAAAAATTTATTAAAATTACAAAGAATTTTCATTAATAATGGCTTTCCGAAACACCTTATCAATAAAATTTTATATCAACATCAAGACAATAACCATACACATCAAACACATCCGTTAGAACCCAACACTTACAAAACCATTCCATTTATTCAAAAATTATCTCCACAAATTATACACACATTAAAGAAAGAAAATACAAAATAACTTATAAATACACAAAATCACTAAGTCTTTTATTTGATAAGTTGAAAGATAAACTCAAAATGCTACTTAACAATACTGTTTATAGTATTGAATGTTTGTGGAGGCACTTATGTTGGACAGTCTAAACAATATATTAAAAGAAGACTGACCCAACATAAAAGTGATGGAAAGTTAGGCAAAACATCATGTAAACTATCCACACATATATATACAACTGGCCATCAACCAAATTTTGAAGAAGTTACCATTTTCGAAATTGAACCAAACTATAAAAGAAGATTATTTTAGAATCATATTATATTAACAAAATTAAAACAGTTTAAACTCAAAACCGACATAGATAATTTAAGTAACATTTATTCCTTATTATACCAATATTAAACATTTTTAATTTTTTTTTTAAATTTTAAAGAATTCTTAATTTAAAATTTATTTTATCTTTATAATATTAAATATATAGTTTATATAGTTACCAAACATTACTCAATCTAATTATAAATAGTTTTATTAATAGTATTACAGTTCCAAAATTATCTAGCAACAACATTCTAAATATGACATATGTCATCATGATTTCCAAATTTCTAAATGTCAAAAGAATGTACACTTTAAAATGTTAGTCTTAAGCTTGATATGTTTTTATATTCATTGCTAGTTACTTTTAAGGTATTTTACGCATTTACTAAAGTAAGTAACTATTGTCCAATTATTAATTTAACTGTTATGTACTATTTTAGCTTCTGATGAAGGGGACAAATTCTCCGAAACTAGTAAAGTAAATAAAGTAAAATTGATTGAAACCTTTAGTTATATAAGCAATTCGCCCAAAAATACCAACATCTTATTCAATATTTATATATATATATATATATATATATATATATATATATATATATATAAACGACAAGTTATTTGCAGTCCGCAATAAGAAATTGTGTAGAACAATATATAAATTAAGATGTTTCTGTAAACAAACTCTAATAAAAATAATAAGAGCTAATTGACGAATAGAAATTGGGCTAGTAGTTGTATAGCCATTATCAAAACAATAGCTTTATTACTTCACAGGTGAGGAAACATCCACTAACCAGCCGGTATCAGCTTCCTTAAGCATCTTCAAAACGAATTAGTTTCCAACCCTATGAAGTAATCGAAGCTATTATACTGATATAATTTTGAAGCAATCTCTGTACTATGGCAAAAGTAAATAATACCGCAATCGGGTGCTAAAACACCAACACTACTAAGCCTGGAAGTACAAAAATTGAATCGAAACTACATCGTAGTTCTAAAGATGGCTATACAAGTACGTCCGGCCTTTCGAGATTTGCGAAATGTTACAGCAAAATTTATTTGCAAACGTAACAAACCTTCTCGTGGCCACACCCGGTTTTTGCCCCAAAGGCAATTTATAATAATAAACCACAAGTGATATGTAGTCCGCAATAAAAAATTGTGCAGAACAATATATAAATTAAGATGTATCTGTAAACACACTCTTATGAAAATAATAATAGCTTATTGACGAATACAAATCGGGCTAGTAGTTGTATAGCCATTATCAAAACAATAGCATTATTACTTCACAGGGGAGGAAACATCCACTAATCGGCCGGTTTCAGCTTCCTTAAGCATCTTCAGAGCGAATTAGTTTCAAACCCTATGAAGTAATCGAAGCTATTATACTGATATAATTTCGAAGCAATCTCTGTACTATGCAAAAGTAAATTGTTGGTGTTTTACCACCTGATGGCGGTATTATTTACTTTTGCTTTTTTTCTCTGCGTCCCTAAATCCTATAATTCTTTGAATTTGTATGCCTCGCCTAGCTCAATCTATTAAACACGGAGTACCCTAGGTCACGACAATAAAGATTGTTTAACCCCTTTTCTTTCTATTACCTATGTGTTAAAATAATGTAAATGAAAATGATAATGAAACAATCTAAAAATATACAATATAATAATCGATAATATGTACACTTTTGTGTCAATAACTTATGAATTTGTTTAATATTAAAAAATTAGCCCCTGTATAAAATATTGATATTTATCTGATTTTACCAAAATTTGGGTTCCCTGAAAGCCAACAAAAGAAAAACCACTGTAATTACTTTTAATTACATTTTGAACGTTCAAAACAATCCTTTCTCTATTTCTCAAATTCTCAAATGAATCGTTTTGATGACCCTTACAGATATTTGATATAGCAAGTATTAAATGCTCAAAATTGAAGACTGTCTTATACTAATAATGAATAAAAATCTCTGACCTGTGTTTTCCTGCTTGGTTCTAGGAATTGTCTCTGAATATTGATGGTTAGTACCCCTGGATCGTTACAGCTTGACTTATTATCGTAGTTTTTTCACTTGTTGACCAGAATGATTAATTGATTGTTGCTCGAATTCTTCTTTCGGATTTTGGAATGACTTGGAGTTTACTTGTAGTTTAATTTAAGTATCTTGACGTTCATTTTATGTTCCTTGTAAGCTTATTTAAAAGTATTTTTAGAATATTCCTGAAATTTGTTTAGACATTTATTCAGACGTATATTCAGACGTTTATTTGGAAGTATGTTTGAAGGTACACTCAGAGCCCTAAATTCCTAAATATTAGAACTCAATTCAATTAATAGTTTACCTTACGTTTTAAGATCAAAACAGCTACTTCTTGTTGTATAAATTGGCACTTTTAATTTTCACTGTTTTAATAAATTATTAATCTTCAATACCTTTACTTTTACGTAATATTTTACTTTCTATTGACGTGGTTTGTGCGTTGGTCGGAAAAATACTGAATCTTTATCAGATCCCTATAGTATTTATAGACTTCTCTTATATATTTTTCCTATTGGTGTTCATCGTGTGCTTGTTGACGAAAGCGTCGTACCTTGCGCTTATCTCTGCAGAACTCGGTATTTCTTAAAATTCCCTGTTCTGATTCTTGATCAGACATTCCATTTCACACGTAAACGTTCAATTTTGTGTAGCATATTTCGCAGAAAGTCCAAACTTTATTGCATTTTGCCACGTCTTTCATGTTTGTGTCGACTATAGTCCAAACCTTATCAGATCACGGATCGTCTGTTATTTATTGTTTCTTACTCCAAATATGTTGGATTTTATTAAAATACAATGTCTTTGGTCACGTATTCATATTTTATAATGACGTATTTGGACGCGTTTACTTATTTATGCGTTGATATATTTAATGATATTATTAGATAGCTAGTATGCCCGGTTGTTTATCTTTACCGATTACTTGTTTATTTTGATGAAACTAGATGCGTTTAAAACTTTATTTTTGCTTGTTTCTTTCCAGTTCTGGACTTGTACATTTAACTTAGAACGTATTATACGACCTACACATTACTATTTTTGCTAAATAGATACTATTATTAAATAATGAGCTTCTTTCTTACAAGATAAATTGTTTATGATTTATATACAGTGTGCTCGCTCTTGACTTTATATATAATAGTCGATTTATTCCTATTTAATGATGAAATTATTTGGTTTCCTTAACGTTAATTATATTTACATTTATCTTACGACCTCTATGACTTCATATACCCTTAAACTACCTTCTTTACATAGCACAATAAATATATATATATATATATATATATATATATATATATTATTTCACTCTATTGACTATAATACGTTAGTATTTATCAACCTACCTTGTGTAATTTTTATATATATATATATATATATATATATATATTGACGTGATAAGGGGTCACGAGAGGTCATTGAAATCCAAATTCTAGAAATAAACCCCACCAAAATATAAAATAATTTTGAAAAATCGGACATTTCTTTAAATTTATGGTTACACCATGTTTAATACAAGCGTACGTTTATTCATTAATTTACAAACAAAAAAATGCAGTTGCGCGTGTATTAATAACCACCCTGTATGATATAAACATATTGTAAACACATAGCAAGTAACGTAAGTTGTACATGTAAGAATGATTAATAGTAGGATACCATAAGACGCATTTAAATGCGAATGCAAGTCGATTATTTTAAGATAAATACAAAGCCATTTATCTTGACTTATTAATTATCAATACATTTTAAAAAATGCTTTTGATTTGCTGTAAATAGTATAGAATAGTATTAGCTTTACGCATTTGGTATAAAAACCTACAATCTTGTTAAAAGAAAACACAATTCTAACCTTAAATTGAAAATTTTCTGGAATAGATGAGGTTGGGAAAGAAATTTTGAGAGGAATTCGGAGAATACGTCAATTCGTATGAACTCTTTAATAAATAAACGTTTTTTCCAAGGAGTGGCTCGATCATTGAAAAATAATCGATAAAAATTGATTATCTTTGGCATTAGTATGCGATGCCACAATAATAGTATATGTGTCAGAGCAGGATAAACAGCGCGCGTCACGAATAACTGGAACGAAATAACCAGGTAATAAAACTGAACAATTTTGAACGTTAATGAGGATTTCTAAGAATATTGCGTTTATTATTTAGAATGCAATCGCGCACATTCTATAACCTTCTGTAAATAGATAATTTCAGTATATCAGGAAGTGTTTATTAAAAACGGGAATTCGATTCATTAGATTCGTTCGATTCAGTCGATTCTTAAATTCGATCGTGAAATGTTATTTTGATTTAAATCGCGAGCTGTTGCTTTGCAAAGATAATATTTAAAGTATGCAATAAGCATTCTGTAATTTAATAATGACGCTCTTACAATATACATATATAGAAATGTTGTTTTAAATGCAGATTACATAAAAAATGTAATTTACTAAATTATACTAAAGAAGGAAAATTCTTCAATATAACGCTATTTTAAAAATTTTATTAAATAGTCGAAAGGAGGATTTAACCAAAAAAAAGTAATTTAGTAAATGCTGTTTGAAACGGAAATATTAAATATAAAAACTCTTGTAAGCTGATTTAGACATCAATTTAAAGTAAGAGGATATTTAATTACGTGGAGCGTTTTAGTGGATTCTGCAAGTACTACTTTTAGATTTACTTTTAACTAATATTGGAGTATTTGTATCTAGTTTAAAAAAGTCTTAATAATTCTTTTTTGTAAGGGATTTTTACCAGGAAAATGTGTGATCGGAGTTCAAAACACACTGATCTTTTAATAAATTATCTGTCAAGGATTTTTTGGCCAAACAAACCTTACAAGCGTGGCAATTAATACACCCAGGTAAACCATCCATAACAAAGGAATTTAGTTCTGTAAATTTAAATAAGGTAAGGTAAGGAACAATTTGTTTATAATGAGTACTTATGTGAAAGAAACGATGTAATAAATGCTTTTGTATAAAAGAAAATATTTCAAACTGTATATATGCTTTGTGATATTGCCCTGTTTTGTTTCATTTCGAAAACTCCGGCAATTCCGTTGAGCTAGCCAGGCAAAGTTGGAAAGGAAGGTAAGTAAATAATTTCAAATTTTACAAATTGCTGTATCTGTACCGCAGCACTCTTATTAGCTGACGTTCACTATGAGGCGTTTTCACGGCACTCTTTAAGTGGCATTTTAACGTGCAGTAATTTCCACATCACCCTTTCGGCGGCGCTACAAAGCGAGGCCTTATCATATCAATATATATATATATATATATATATATTGCTATGATAATAGGGTAGTTTAGGGGTACGTTAAGTCATCGGGGTCGTAGAATAAATATAAAGAACTTCCACTTTAAAAAAAGCACATAATTTCAAAAATCATAAGAGTAAAACGGTCACTCTACATATTGTTAATTGAGAGGACACTGTATATAAAATACACGAGATTAAATGCATGAGAACATACAAATGCTTAAGTGTAGTTTACAAGTAAAGATAAGATTTTAAAACGCAACAAATTGCATCGAAATTAAATCACCAGGTAGCACAGATAAATTGGCAGTACAAATATTTAACAGTTGCGTCGAAAATATCATCGTACACCGATTCTAAATAACTCATTATTAGAAAATCGTTACGTGACTGGAAGAAAACACATTTGTTCAGAAAACCAAAATTCTGTAGAAATAAATAAGCACCAGGCGATTCAATTAGATGATAAAATTAACAAACATCCAAATACGTGAGTTAAGAAAGTCAAAAGTTGAAAATTCTCGAATAATACTGCAATATGCGGGATGCGGATGTGATCAACAAGGCATGCATTGAAAGATTTAAACTAAGTAATTAGTAAAATTCCAAGGTATGAGAGATAAGGCGGAAGTATCGTCCTAGAATGTCAACAAGCCAATGAAATCAAGTGGAGGTAGGGCTTATATATACGATAGTAACGCAGCGACATTTTAGTCTATATTCAAACTGAGCAACGACTATGTTCAAAGGTGTTAAAAACTTACGTAATCAGTGAAGTATAAATCAAAAATAAATCAGAGTCAAAAGTGCGAGAATTTGTGCAACGAAAATAAGCCGATATGTAGATAGACGTAAGTAAAACGACTTAATTAAATTTATTTCTAATATTAATAAAACAGGGCTTATAATTTTGAATTTCAATCTGGACTTTAATTTTGGATTTCAATCTGAATTTTAATTTGGGATATTTAATTGAGACGACTTTAATTTGGGACCTCTAACTTTGAACACACTCTAATTTTGGAGATGATTTAAAATAAACGTATTCTAATTTGGACATATTCCGACTTGGTACATTTTTAATTGGAAGTGATTTATGGGAGCGGATTCTTATATGGGACCAGCATATAAATAAGCAAACTGAACACAGAAAGGGGATGCAGATCATAGACTAGGATGAAACTACAGAACCCATTCGAGGTTAACAATCTTAATTCACTTTATTATTAAAAACTGTTTTTGATTTAATAGTTGCCACATTGTATACTTGTAAAAGTAATCAAAAAGGGTCACTTAAAGATTTATGAAAATGGAATAGGTCTTAGAACGTTCGAAGGTCTCTGAATAATTAAAAGATATTTTTGCTGGCTTTCAGAAAAACAAATCTGTTATATGTAAATATTCTGTACAAAAAGGAAGATATTGAGTGTTGTAAATATTATCAATTATTATATTGTGTATTATAGAATTGCTCTATTTGATTCAATAAGATCTATTCAGTAAGCTAGTCGGTGTAATAATCCAAATTTAACATTTAATAACATTGGGGCTTAAAATAATAAAGGAATCAGAAGGGTAAATCACAGCAAATTTATGATACGCCAAATCGTGGGGTAAAAATCACAGCAATTTATGTCGGCCTAACGCTGGGGCTCGTTTGTTCAGAAAATATGACAGCAATTTATGACACCCACCGTAGGGGCTCGTTAATCCTAAAAATAATAAAAGCAAAAATCACAGCAACATATTGTTGTGGATTTAAAGGGGATATAAGTGTAGACAATAAAATTTTAGCAACCGTGTAGATAGAAATAAGAGCAAATTATTTACGCGCCAGATTAATTAATATATATTGTGAAAACGGACGGGTATTAAGATATTTTTATATTTAAATTGGAACGTTAAAATTACATAAGGAAAGAAAAGTTTTAGAGTACATAAACAGCTCAAGGACACGCATAAGAAATTATTATAATTCAATTAAACGCATGGAAGCAAATAGGAAGCTTGCGTGCACTAGAAAATCAATAATTATAAACGCAAATATTTTCATTTTAAAAGCCAACGTTCGTTATTATTATTATTATTATTATTGCTTTATTATCCAACAGAATAAATCCAATTACAGGATAAAATTAACATAGAAAGAAAATAAGGAAATACAAATTTACATATACATAGACAACTTTTATAATAGAGTACGTTAGTAAAAGTAATGATCTAAACTAAGGCAATCTGTCAAGTGAAAAGTTATACAAATACCAAGAAAGAAGAACCCAAGAATTGTTATTTTATAAACGGTCGGTTGTTTCAAGAAACACCTGCTTGTTAAATGTCAGGTTCAAGAAATTTTAAATGTACGTTAAGACAAAATTCTATAAAAGTTTGTTTGCAACGGTCAATTTGTATAAGCTGTTAAATAATAAGTATCTTAAGGATAGAGTGGAATAAACGATCGATACTGTAACACAGACAGAGAAGTAGGTAACGCAAGCCATGTACACGTGCAAAGACGAAAGCCAAATACAATATCGATTTTCTGTAACTTAAGAGGAGTCCTGAAGGAGACAACAGATATGCGTGGAATGGAGATAGATAGCTAAGAGGTGGTGCGTCTGGACGGTGGAAAATTCTATCATTGGTCGAGGGCCAGCAGTTTTCAAGAAGTGCTGGTACGTTAAGGTAGGAAACAAAATTCTATGTAAACAGCACGACGGACGGGGGATTTGTCAGAAATTATAGTCGGTTACGTTCAAAATTTTAGGAAGTCGCTTCGAAAATAAGCTTTTCACACGAAACCTAAATTGGTATGCTCGAAGTATATTTGAGATGGAATTTTACGTTTGAGGCAAAGCTCATAGTGGCGGTGGCGGAGCTTTGAATGGTGGGAATCTGTGAAGTCAGGCATCATCGTAGTAGATGGACACAACGGAGAGGATTTATGGAAATCATCTTCACTGGTGACGAAGGATGAAGGCGACTCCAGGTAACAAAACTTTTATTCCTGTTTTTGTATAAACATTTCCGTTGATATTTTTTTGTGTGTTTATGTGTTGACTTATTGGTGGCGTATTTATTACCATAAAACTTGTTTACAAAGTTATATGTGCTGGACAATTTAATTTTGATTATAAAAAGAGGGTTTATTGATGATATAAAGATTTATTAATGCTATAAATTATTGTTGTAAGGAGTAAACGGGTACTTTAACTTTGTTTTCAATAAAATGCAAGGTATAGAAAGCATTTACAGAAACTGGGTTATAATGAGCTCAAAATAGATCAGAATAAAGTCAAACGAGGGTTGCATGTGGGGCCCATCTACTCGTATTATATAAAATTTGTTAAAATATACTAAAACCAAGGACTTCAAAGTATTTAATGATTGAACTGGTAACAGTTGGAACAAACTGGTTGTACCAAGGTGTAAATATTGTATTTATAATGGAAACTTGTTAAGATGTGTGAATAAAAGGTTGTATGGTTGTTGTATTGTTTTAGTAATTTCATTTGACTCTGTGTGTGTGAGAGATAGAGAGGTATGTATTTAAAATCGTAGGTCTTCAAGAAGAAGCCGATTGCTGAGATAGCCACGGTAAGCAGAGAAATAAGGAGGCGTTCCAAAAGAAGTGTAAGAAATTTTTTTTATATTTTCTTTTTTTGAAAATTTTTATGTTGGCCCAGGAGTGGGCACGAAAATTTTGTGAGTTCCACGGCACTTTTATGACGCCCAATTCTTGGGGCTCGATGTTAAAAGTTTGTTCCTGAGAGCACATGGCAATATATATATATATATATATATATATATATATATACATATAAATATATAAGAAAGGATTGTCCATCTAGAGGTGGAGGCGTCTGTTGTTAAAAAAACATGTTTTACCGCAAAATAATAGATTCTGAATCCAAAAATATCGGTTCTCTACAGCAGTTGTTGCTTACCATTACTGTAAAAAAGGAAACCTATGCAGCATGAGCGATTCACAATCCGCCTGCTAGTTTGATGTCATGCTTTCAGGAGTTAGAAATTGCTTGTCTACGCTGAGTTCAAAGTATGATCATCTTATTTTAATAGGTGTATACATACAGACCTTTTTACAAACAACAATAATGCGAAATATCTGAAATCTATATTTCAGTTGTTTACTTTAGTGTAAGTCAATCTGAATCCTTCATTCCTGTTTACTGCCCACATACATCCAGACACTTTTTCTTCCAGCATTTGCCCTTTTTTTATCTTACCATCCAGCTTTCCATTGCTCAAAAACTTTCTGCAAAGGTACACGAAGACTTTCTCTACTGTGTCATTGTTCTTTCTAAATTCAAGGTCATCAATTCTGCCATTTTTGTCCAAAAATCATTACTTTTGCCTTATTTACATTCACTTTCAATTGCATATTCTCACGTACTTCCGAGAGCCTGTCGACGAGTATTCGTTGCAAATCTTGTGAAGACTCAATTAACAATACTGCGTCTTCTACATCTAACAGCACACTGACATTTGTTTCGCCAATTTTCACTCCTTCCGTTCCTTCGCAAGCCTGCCTGCTACATTTATCCATAAATATATTAAACAGCCATTTAGACACCACACAGGCCTGCGTTAGACCTGCCACAGTGTCAAAGTATTGCCCCATGTTACCATTCACACGTACACACGCTCTACTGCCTTCATACATCCCTCTGATAGATATCATGTACTTGCTTACACCGTATTCACGCAGCGCCTTTGTTCCCAGAGTAATACGCCTCTTATAGATTCAGAAATGCTGTATACATTTTTTTTCTGGCATACACTTTTCAACAATTTGTTGCATTGCGAACATTTGATCCACACATTTTCTTCCAGTCATAAAACCACATTGAAAGTCCCATATCTTGCTCTGCGTTCTCTTACGAACTCTCTCAATTACAATTTTTCCATGCACTTTACTGGGTACACTTAACAAATTTATCCCACGATAATTTTTGCATTCATACTTTACTTTCGTGCAACGGGATAATGGTTTCACTCTTCCAATCTTCAAGCAATTTCGCTTGTTGTATACACAATTCTATCAGTTTGCACAAACATTAAATCAGTAACTTGGACCCACACTTAAGCATTTCACTTATTATTCCATCTACATCTGCCGCTTTGCCATTCTTTAAAGTTCTCATTGTCTTCCATACTTCATTTACACTACATTCGAACTTTATACTATTATCTTCGTTTTCGACCAGCACATTACTGCTTTTTTTATCATCCACACAGTCATTTGTATCCTTCTTGCTACCACCATACTGCATCTTAAAATACTCCTTCCAATAGTCTCCCACACTCGTTTCGCCTGAAACAGTTTCATTTCTACTGTTAACAATGCTATTCACACGCTTATTTCCACTCTTTCTTGCTTTCCTTACTCATTTTCAAAACAAGTTTTTATTTTCTTCAAAATCACTCTGCATTTTTTCACCCTCCCTCTCCCTCAGTTGCTCTTTGCTTGCCTTCACTACTTCTTTTCGCACATCTCCTTTTCTTCTTATATACTTCCTGAAGTTGCTTTTTTAACTCAACATCTTTTTCTGCAATCATCCTCTGATATGCCAATTTCCTTTCCCCGACAGCTTTTTGACCTCATCTCTCCATCATGCATTTTTATTACATGTACCAATCATTGTCGTTCTACATACTTCAAAGGACATTTCATGATACTGTTCTTTAAACAATCCCAAGCTTTCTCCACATTTTCAGACTTCAGGGCATTCTTCCATCCTTGTTTGCAGTCATACAACTCCCTCAATAACATAGTAGTTTATTCTCTTTGAGTCAACTCTTCCAACAAGCGTTCTACTTTCACCTTTGATTGTCTCACATTCTGCTTTCTTCTCTATGCCCACTTTCGGCTAAGATCAATTCTGGACAAAACCAGAAAATGGTTGGTCCCACATTCAGACCCTCTCGTTACTCTTGTGTCTTTTACCAGTTGGCTTAGACTTTTATCAAATACAACCAAATCAATTATACTTCTCGCATCTCCCTTTTGCTATGTGTACTTGTGTATGTCCTTATGTTTATACCATGTATTGGATTGAAACTGTTCTCTTTCCACACATATATTAACTAACATATCTCAATTTTCGTTCGTTCTTGGTTTACCAAACGTACCTACCACATGTTCAGCATTTTCTGTGTACTTCGACCTAACTATAAATGACCGTAAATAAAACTAAACAATAGTAAATGACAATAGCTGACGATAAATGATAAAGGTTGACCGTAGATAAAAATTAATCACAATAATTGACAATTAGGGGCAAGTAAAACAAATTATAATAAATCACAGTTAACGACACTAAACCACCAATAAGGGAAAATAATGACAGTAAACGACAACAAATGACAGCAAATGGCAATAAATAACAATAAGCGGCTTTGATGGCAATAGATGACAATAAGTAAAGACAACTAATGACAATCAATAAAAACAAAAGATAATGAACAACAGTAAATGACACTAAAAAACAATAATACGCAATAAATGACAATATACAGCAATAAATTACAGTAGGTGATAGTAAGTGACAATAAAGAACCAAATGGCAGTAAATGACAATAAATGGCAGTAAGTGAAACTAAACGACATTAAAATTCAATAAACACAAAAAATGACAGTATACGACAACCAATGAGGATAATTAGCCATAGAATACAATAAGTGGCAATGATAACAGTAAATAACAGACAATAACAGTTAATGACGACAATTAGCAATATATGACAGAAAATAGCGATTAATAACGACGAATGGCAATAAATGTAATAAATATTGAAAAATCACCACGAATGGTTTTAAATGACAGTAAATGAGGATGAATTACAATTTATAATAATGGAAATTAAATTAAAATGAAGATACATAAATAACAGTATATGACTGTATACTGCCAGAATATAACAATTAATGGCACTAAACGACACTGCGCTACAATAAGTGACTATAAATAACAATAAACAAAAATGTAATAAGTGATAAGTAAGCAACACATGGCCATATGACCAAACGAGAGTAGATGGCAATAAATAATGATAAAGGACACTAAACGACATTAAACAAAAATAAAAGACAATAATAACTATAAGTAACAAAAATAAAATAAATGACGAGATGCCGTTACATGACGATAAATGACATCAACTTACAATAGCTTACTATATACGACAATAAGAAAGATTGACTGACAATAAATTACGAAACAAAAGGGGTAAAGTAAAATTACAAAATGCGTGACAATAAACGATAGTATGTAAATAAAAGTGATATTAAATGCAACTGTTAGAGTAAATAACAATAAAGCGCATTAGGCGGCAATAAATGTCCATAAATGACAATACTCAAAACACCTCAACTTATTTTATCTACATGTGTATAGCATAATAGTAATCGAAAATCAACTATGTAAATTAAAAACCAATGCTGACGGAAAAAAATAAGACAAAACTATCGACCTGTATTTTGCATAGAAAGTTACCTCAGGCAAAACATAATTTACAGAAACGTCTTTCTTACGATTGAAGAAAAACAAATAAGAAAAATAGATCTGCTAATAAATACACAACAGTAAACAAATAGCCAGTTACAAGTGTAAACCCAATAATAAACGGACCATAAATTTAACGAGTAAAGACATCCCACCCCAGGTCAATCATTGTCTTAGTTTAGGTAATAAGTTTTAAATAATATTGAAACAAACTACTCATGAAAACATTATCGCAAACGTGCAATATGTTATTGAAACGAAAACAGCTAACAAAAAAACTGAAATACGCAATAAAATGTGTAACACTCAAACCAACTACAAACAAAACATACAATAGAATAAGAAAAGAATAGAATAGACTAGTTTATTAAATAGTAAGATATACAACTTTAAGCTAGCTGCTCGAGTTAAGGAGCCGTGTATGTTAGGATATACAAAACTAATTTATGATTAATATATGATTTATATAGTACGAGTAGTTACTATTCAAGAGGTAATATGTCACCATAACTGATTTTTACATATACCGACGGCCTACCAACAAGTGGAGGTTTTATTTGTCATTTAATAATCTACAAAGTAAGGCGTATTTAAAAATCTGTTTTGTTACTTGCTAATAAGTAAAGAGCTACATATATGTTGAAGATAACGGCGCATTGATATTTAAAGGAGCATTGAAATTCAGAAGCACTGTGCGACGTGGTAGTAAGACGAAGATTATTACGTAAGCTTCGACCATTATTAGAAGATCTAACATTAAGAAGATTATATAGATAGTTATGTTTATGTGACTTATAATAATTAGGGGTGGGCGATACGGGATTTTGCGTATCGAATATCGATACATATTCTATATCGATATGTATCGATATATCGAATATCGATACGTATCGATACGTATCGATACGTATCGATGCGTATCGATATGTATCGATGCGTATCGGTGCGTATCGATACACATCGATTTGTATCGATGCGTATCGATACGTATCGGTGCGTATCGATACGTATCGATACGTATTGATTCGTATCGATACGTATATTTACGTAGCGGTACGTTTAGATATATATAGCGATTCGTATCGGAACATTTAGATGTGTAGATTAAGTATACATATCGAGACGTAGCGATACCTATCGATACGCATCTATAAATTTTTCTACTCTTTCTTTGGGAATAAAATCACAAGATCGTTTTAAAATAATATATTTACTAACAATTCGATCTTTCACTTAAAATTGTTTGTTATCAAAATAATTAAAGTTTCAAGTTTAATATTTGTGACATAAGTATGTATATAGGGGTGGGCGATACGGAATTTTGCGTATCGAATATCGATATATATTCTATATCGAATATCGATACGTATCGATACGTATCGATGCGTATCGATACGTATCGATGCGTATCGATACGTATCGATGCGTATCGATACATATCGATACGTATCGATACATATCGAGTATCGATATATCAATATTTATTTTTTGCTGTATCGGGGGGGTCGATACGGGGGTCGTATCGATACGTATCGATATATCGATACGCCGACCCAGCCCTAATAATAATCATTGAAGAGTGATGCTGCAAATAATAATAGACAGTGAAGTTTTATCTTTTGGATGCTCAAGCTATTATAGTGTACAGTGACATGCTCTTTATATCCCACTTTGTATAAGAATGATCGGCATGAGTGTTGAAGAACTTAGATTTTCACATAACTAAAGTACATAATATTGCAATAATTGATATGACTTAGAACTAAACTTTGACATAGATTGCATTTTATCCCAGGTGGAAGGACATTTTAAAATTTATTTAAAGATTAAGTTTGAAATAGGCAGTGCTGCAGACTTTATCTGTATGGGTTTCAAAAATTAGATTACTGTCACAAATAGTAGCTAAATTCTTAGTGATTTCACTAAAAGTTAGCACGCAAATATTTAGAACAACATCTGATGTCGCATAATTATTAAATTATGTGCATAGTCGGACGAGCCAATACACTGACATACTGTCTTCTTGGGATTCAACACTAAACCGTTATCAGTTGATCTTATATGTACCATCTTTAAGTTTATATTTAGCTGTTCAATACCTTTATTTGTAATATAAGGATTTCAAGCTACACCCGAAGGTACTACATTGGGTTTGAACGCGAAGTAAAGTTTCTTCAAATTAAATCTAACTTCAAATTAATCGATCCAAATAAAAATCTACAAACTGAAACTAACACTAAAAATGGGGTTTAAATAATGGTATTCCTAGCGTTGATTTTTGAGTGTGTTCGGCCAACAAGACACAAGCAAAAATGAAAACGGAAGGGATCCGTAATACCGCATAGCAGTTGCCAGCTCTGCTCACCGGAGTGAACTGAAGGATCGTCTTAAAACTATCCAAATCTAGCTAATTAATTTAAAAAAAAAAATGGATTCAAATTTCTAAGCATTCGCCAAATATTTAAATAGTGAATCCAGCTATTTTGTCTGCTCTATAAATTTACAAAGTCGTGCCCCTGTTCTAAATATTTTATCCTAAGTCAATCCTATATTCGTCTCTAACGTTCCCTAACTGATTTGTATTATAATAACAATTTTCCTTCCTATATATACTACAACGTCAGACAAAACAAATCAATAGGCCTAATAATAAAGTACTTGCAAAAATATAAATACAAAATAAATATAAATATAAATAAATAAATATCTAAATAACCATAAGTATATAACAGTGCATATATTAGCAAAAGCATCACCCAAATTATAAGTTGCACTTGCATAAGCATTATGACGGCTATCTCCATTACACACAAAAATGTGCTCGTTAAATTATTTCAAAATTCTCTTATTAATACAAATCAATGCTTATGGGAGTACAACCGCCACAATTTTATTCTTACCTCAATATAAATTTCTCCGGCATCCGAAGATTTGGTTGTCTGCCTACATCTATTTGTATCTTAGTTCTAAGGGTAGTTGAATATGCACTGTTGAAGTCCAGGTGGGTATGCACTAAACGTCATGGGGGAGTTACAATCACTATCAGTTTCAAGTCCTGGGGGGATGCGCGGTTTCACTCTAATTTATTTTCTTTGTTTACTTAATTGATTTAATTTAGTTATGGTTTTTGAGTTAATTGTTATTTTTTATTTGTTATTATTTATTTCCGATTTTCCGCGCGTATAAGGCGAGAGAGTGATTTAGTAATTTTTTTTGGTGATGTGGGGGTTCGTCGTGCATATTAGATCTTTGATTTATTTTTTTATTTATTTTTCAAATTTTTTTTTTTTTGTAAATTAACAGGTTTTAGTTATATCGTACGCATTTGCCATATCATGCCTAGTCAAATTCAAAAATTTTTCAATCCTCCCCCCACCCCCTCAACCTCCAATTTACGCGCGATTATCATCGCTCAATTTCGCAAACCTTCCCGCAAATTCTTTGAAGTCTATCCAGAACGCCTTCTAATTAGACACTTCTCCGAGATCTATTAGGTTCTTTGGCCATGCTAGCCCTACTATAGCTAATTTCCCATCAGCTAATCCTCGATTTGCCACTTCGAGCGGGCAGTCAAAGAGCACCTGCTCTACGCTTTCTGCACTCTCGCCGCATTCGCAGCGATCGTTGTCGTTTAAACCGCATCTTTGCAAACATGCTTTCAAGCCGCCGTGTTCTGTTATTATCTGCACCATTTTATGGTCGAGCTTCACCTCGATCTTATCTCTAGCTATTATACTCGGTATGAATTTATGTGGCAGCGTTGTTCCACCTTTCTTCCCATTGTCGTATTGATCTTTCCCGCAGCTTTCTTTTAATCAGTGACCTCGATATTGACCAGTGTGATATCCGGAAGTCGTCCGTCGCGGCCTTTTTAGCTAATTCATCAGCCCTATCATTTCCTACATTACCATTGTGCTATTTAACCCAACAGAACTTAAAATGTCGAAACCGAAGCGCCGTATGTGCAACCCTCCAGACGTCCGTCTGGAGGTCTGTCGAGGTGTAGAAATATTGTTTCTGGCCGTCAGCGCTGATTTACTATCGCTGATGATGTAATACACGTTTCTACCTTTGTGATCTATCACATAATCGATAGCTTCCCACACGCTACATACAGATTAATATAATCTGCATATATATGGATCCGCAGCTGTTTGTGGCCACTAAAAGAAGGTCTGTAATAAATACGCCAAATAGCAACGACGCCAATTTATTTCTCTGAGAAAATCCTTGTACCACAGATAACTTGCTTGACAAAATATTTATCAGGTTTTATTTTCTGTGATCTTCCATTAAGATAGCTTGCGATTAGGTTTAAGACTAACTCACTCCAGACACAGAATGAAAGTTATGCTATAAGCAGGCTATGATTTACATCGAAAGCTTTACTGTCATCAAAACATGTGATTAGTGTTATTTTCAATTTATCAATATTTCCAGTGATGACGTTGGCAATCTTGCACTAAGCTGTTACAGTACTATGTCGGCTGCGAAACCCTTATTGAGTTTCAGGTAATATATTGTTGGCCAGCACGTGCAGTAAAATCTGGCCGTATATAACGTATTCAACTACTATCCAAAAGGACGTGATTTACTGTAAATTGTAGCAGCACAAAGTTTAAGTAGGGGCAAAATTATTGACTTCTTCCAAGTATCAAGCACTGATAAATATTTAAGAATACAATGTGTAAAATGAGTCACAGTGTAAATACAAAATGGTACGATCAGTCTTAACATTGCAGATAGATTCCATCATGGCCCACTGCATTTGAATTCTTTATGTTAATGATAGCAGTCATGTCTTCAGCGCTAACATAGTGAAAGACAGGTTTTTGTGTTACCAGTAGCATCCTGTTTGGGGCGGCTCCGTAGCGTAGTGGTATGTGTGTGACTACTACGCCCTCGTTCGGATGAGAGGTAAAATGGAGGTTCCGTGCGTGAGTGTTATCACGCACGTTAAAGATCTCTACCTTGCTTGAAACAGCAAGGGTTCGGCAAAAATTTCAAATTTTCAAGGTAAAAAACTTACCTGTAAGGTTTGGGTTACAGCTTTGGTGTAATAGAAGGCCATAGTGACTTGTTACACATATACGTAATTTTGAGTGTTTATTTGACATATTTTGAATGGAGTAGCATAGTAGGCATATAGAGTTTGTACTACGGTTTGAGGTTGTTGTTGTTTCATCGCATCAACAAATAGTATGTAATAATGTAAATCATGTACATATCCAATATGTTAGGTTGTGTTTTTATTTAGATAGTAGTTAAATTCAGAGACGCTTTTTGTGTCGAATTGTTGTTCAATCCGTTCACGAAGATGTTGACCATAGACTACGACGACAGTCGTTTTGAGTGATTCGACTTTACCGATTTTGTCTCTCCCATATTGTGTCTTCCCGATGTATCTCTAATCAGGACGTATTGTATGCGTAGTTACCCCATCACTCGCTTCATCTAGGTTCCAGTGGTCGATCATCCAGTAGGCGGCTCCGTAGTGTAATTGGTATGCGTGTGACTACTATGCCCAAAGTCCCGGGTTCAAATCCCAACACGATCTGCTTGAAAACTGTTAGGCCAGCCATTTTCAGAAAAATACGCCCTCGTTCGGATGAGAGGTAAAATGGAGGTTCCGTGTGTGAGTGTTATCACGCACGTTAATGATCCCTACCTTATTTGCAACAGCAAGGGATCGGCAAAATTCAAAATTTCTAGGTAAGAAATAAAACCCGCTTTCTGGCCAATGTAGTACCTTCAGGTGGAGTATTGGAAAATTAAATGTAGGCATCTTATTTGTAAGGCGGCTCCGTGGCATAGTTGGTTAATGTGTGAGTACTAAGCCTACGGTCTCTGATTCTTTTATCGTTACGGATCGCTTAAAAAATGTTAGGTGAGCATTTTTCTCAAGAATACGCCCTCGCTCGTATGAGTGGTGAAATGTGTGGGTGTTGTCACGCATATTAGAGATCCTTACCTTGCTTGGAACAGCAAGGGTTTAGCAAAATTCAAATTTTACAATTAAAAAACTCGCTATCTGACCAATGTAGCACCTTTGGAAGGAGCATAGCAAAAGTTAAATGTAGAAGCATCTTATTTGTAAATAAATTAGTAAATTTGTTATAGATTTATTTCAGTAATTGGGTTGCAGTCAATAAAAAATTGGCTTAGGTGATTCGGATGCTTATTTGAGAGATGTAGTTGTTTTGTTGGTTTTCGATGTACATTGGCCTTGGCTAAAAAATTTCTCAACATGTTGGTTTTAAGTTTATAATACGATACTTGGAATTTATTATATGCCTGCTCTTTATCTTTTATTGCTTGGGTTACATAATTCCTGAGTGCATTAAAATATTGATGATCTACTGGATTACGAGATACCATATATTTCTTAAGCGATGGTTTTTTAATTTTATCAGCTGCATTAAAGTATGGGTTAGTTAATCTGGGTTTTTTATAGAATGACTGTTTGTGCACATTGGAGCATGAACATTTCAGAAAGTGGAGTAACCATCTGATTGAAGAACAATAGTTTGCTTTCGATGGCATCATAATGACAAAACGATAACCTGTAAATATAATTTGCATCTTTATGGAATTCTTTCAAATCAAATTCTATAGAACTTTGAAAAAGGTGTATTGCATCTTAAGCGTTCTCACACGTAATGTTTAGTTTGCAGTGTACTATTAAGTGATCTGATACGTGCTCTAGATCTTGAGTCAATATATCTATGCACTGCAAATTTCATTTACACAAATTCGATCAAGGACAGTGGCTGTGTCTCTTGAATAATTCTAGTAGGACTATGTACAACTTACACTAAAGTAAACAACTGGAATATTAATTTCAAATATTTAGTGTTATTGTTGTTTGTAAAAAGGTTTGTATGTATACACCTATTAAAATAAGATGATCATACTCTCGCAAACAAGCAATTTCTAACTCCTGGACGCATAACATCAAACTAGAAGGGGGTTGTGAATTGCTCCTGCTGCATAGGTTTTCTTTTTTATAGTATTGGTAAGCCACAACTGCTCTAGAGAACCAATATTTTTAGATTCAGGATCTATTATGCGGTAAAGCATATTTTCTACATAACAACAAACGCCTCCAACTATAAATGAACAATCTCTACTTATAAATATATATATATATATATATATATATATATATATATTTATACATACACACACACACAAACACATACATAATATATATATACATATATATATATATATATACATATATATATATATATATATATATATATATATATATATATATTGCTGTGATAATAGGATTATTTAAGTCATATAAGGTCACAAGGGAGGAATGCTTCATGTAAATATCACAAAAGTCACAAAACCAAACATTTATATCATAAAATGTACATAATTCATGCATTATGCAAAAGTGAATACAAATCACCCTGTATAAAATCAATAACAAGCTACAATTAATTAACGAAAGTTCATTTCGTAATATATTCACCACATTCATTAAAATAGATAATTGTAGAAGGAATCCAATCATCTTTAGAACATTAAAACATTTGCAAGCTTAAAAATCAAGTTACAAATTTAACAGATTTGCAGAAAAATAACCTTGAAATGAAATCTTTTTTATATACGCATTTGGGTAAACAAGTTAATAAACGCATGTAATTGATACCAGTTTGTATAGGAACACATCTAAAAGCTGGCATATTTCATAAAGTATAGGTATTTGAAGCGATGGTATACGTGTATTATGAAACGTCAACTACGTAGTTGGTCGTTTACTCTATAAACATGTAATTTTATTAACTAAATTTAAATAATCCCCTTTTGGGTACTCCACTATTTGTATTTTAACTAGTTGTGACTAACAACAACCCTGATGTGTAGGGTTGTGTTTATAATTTTAATATTTATGCATTAACAATTAAAATCTCGATAAAGGCAACAACCCTTGCCGAAACGTCGATTTATAATTAAATATATGCAAAATATTATTTCGTTTTAATTTTTTGGACTATAATATCCCAATTGTACAGTAACATTTTATCAAAAAAACACTATTATATATATATATATATGTATATATATATATATATATATATATATATATATATTGCTATAATTATAAGGTAGTTTAGGGGTAGGTTAAGTCACAGGGGTCGCAGAATAAATAAAAGAAACTTCCAGTTAACAAAAGCACATAATTACAGATATTATAAGAGTAAATAGGTCACTATACATATTGTTAGTTGAGAGTACACTGTATATAAAAATACATGAGATTAAACGCATAAAAAATAGAAATATCCAAAAGTAGTTACAAGTTAAGATAAGATTTAAAAACGTAACGAAATGCATTAAAATTAAATCAACGGAAAACCTATATGAATTGGCTTGATAAATATTTAACAAATTCGTTGAATATATCATCCTATACGCAGGCTAAAATTATGCATTAATTGAATAAATCGTACGTGACATAAAGTATTACATTTGTTCTAAAATTCAATTTAAGTAGGAAATAAACGAACACCAAATTTATTTCGGTTTAGATTAGAATAAACAACCAACAATGAATACGTGACTTAATAAACGAAAATTCGTGGGATTTCTCAATTAAATATCATGGTATGTAAATGAATACGTGACAATTTAAGCATTCATCCAAATATTTGGACTATACAATTGGTAAAATTCCCGGAGTACACAATAAAATAAACGCAAAAGGTAGCGTTCAACACGTGAATAAACGAATAGAAAACAAGAGGTATAGCCTATAAATACAATAACAATTGAGCGACGAGTTTTGTATACATTTTAAACTGGGCTACGACGATACTCAGAAGTGCTAAATTATTTACGTAACCAGTCATACGAAAGTAAATGAAAATCATTTTGAAAAGTGTAAAAATTGTGCAAATGTGAGCCGATCTATTATAGACGTAAGTAAAAACAACTTAGTAAAAATAATATTTCTAACATAAATAAAACAGGGTTCTGGTAAATTCTATAATGAATTCTCTAGTAAATTCTCTGATGAATTCTCTGGTATATACTCTGGTTAATTCTCTGATTAACCACCCCCTGTTAAATTACTTTGGTAATTAGTGACATGGTAAATGTCCTATTACTGTCTTGTTAATTACAGAGATGGAAAACCTTTTATTTACTGATATACAAAATGTATCTTAAATTGTATTAACTTATGGGATTTTGCATAACGATTTGGATAGTATTTTGGTTTTGATGTCGACTTCCAAATTCGACTCTAAATATTCAGACTGGGCACGAAAACTCTTGGGGATGCAGAGGAACTATAGGACCATTCTAGGTGGGCCATATTGCTATAATTTATTACTGAAAATGGTTTTAATTCAATACTTTTGTTACATGTAAGAGTCAACATAACATTAGTTTCATTGATCAATTTATGAAAGGTAATAAGCATCTTGAAACGTTTCAAAAGGTCTCTAAATATAATAAAAGGCTCGTTTTGCTGGCTTTTCTTTAATTTACAATATTGCAGAGTAGTCGATTGTGCAAAATATCAGGTTTCAGAATGAATGTAGGGTAAATAATAGGGTACGCCTATTGAAGAGAAAATAGTTCATTTTAAGATACCGACAAAAGGGTTAACTGCCGGAGTCGTCATAATTTATAAATATTCTAGGCATGTAATGTAATGTATAATAATATATACCTTACTTTTGTAAAACAGAACTTGCATCACTACCTCCTATTACTAGGCGGGGAAATGCAAGACGGATGCAAATAACACACAAACACATACACATACAAACACACAAAACACCTCTCAAACCCTGTACAAACACAAATACCTATTCACACACTTACATCGCCTTTTCAACATCTGGATTTCCGGCTGACGATGGTCTGCACTGATAAGGCAATATCCGTTGAGCGTTCTTTTTTGACGACTGGGATATCCGGCTGCCGATGGTCCTGGTCCTAGAGGGGGAACGTAACGCGGATATCAACATCACATACACAATACACATACACACAACCTACACCCACCCACATACAATCACACACACAAACATAACACACGCCCTCAAGCCCGCGCACACGAATACACACACAAACATACTCACACACACACCCCTTACTCACAGTTACTTTATCAAACGCTGTTCAAACACAAATGCCTATTCACGCATTTACATTGCCTTTTCAGCATCTGGATTTCCGGCTGTCCATGCTCATGTCCTTGACGACTAGGATTTTCGGCTATCGATGACCCTGGTTCTAGAAGTGGAACGTAACACGGATATCAACACTACACACACAACCCACATTCACACACACAACCTCACCCACACACACACACACACACATAACACATGCCTTCAAGCGCACGCGCGTACACACACACACACACGCTTTACTCACGGTTACTTTCTGGGGGGAAGCCAGGTCTACTTAAATTTCAGGTAGCAGACTACTGAAACGTTGGAACAAATAAATAAATAAAATACCTAGAAACGAGCAAATTCAGTTGGCCAATAAAGTCCATAAATGTCTATACTAAGCAATGGATGTTGGGAAAGATAGTTCTAGTCCGATCATGCCTCAACGTGTCTACTAGGAAGACTCAAGAACATTTCCTTGGCTATCAATTTTGTATAGTGGAAGTTGATAGTATGGCCCGCTTCTAGTTGGTGATTGGACACTGCTAAACAAACAACATTACCGACTAGACCTTTTTTTACGATCAAGAAGTCGCCGTGAACAAACGTGCAAACGATGTGGTCTGTATTGTAATTAATTTTATTATTCAAGGTTTTTAAAATAAGTTCAGTGATAAAGTGCAAACCACAAACAAGTAACAAGGGCATCAAGAAGGAATAACGTAAAAAACGATTTCAAAATTTTTCCAAATTTTACCACGCCAAGAAAGACTTTTGTAGGTAATTACTGAACTTTATACAACTGTGTTCTGGATCTTTTGATGCACGTGCGATATAGATGAAGGCGTACTTTAGGGGGTTTTTGTAGTGAATTTTAAATTATCTTAAGCTGTTTTAGAAGACTATTTTGGTAAGTGGGCCCGGGTTAAGTGGTTCAACTTACGTTTCAACGCAATTTTAGGTACGGGGCATTATTAACAAGCCTTTTTTTTTAGTATTGGAGTTTTATGTGCTAAATTAATTTTCAAGTTGAATCAGACAGTATTTTAGGTGTTTTCTTGGGTGCCATAATTGTCCAAATCACACAAGGACGTTTCATATACAATAATATATTTTAAACAGGAAAAGTTTACATGCTGTACTTTAAACCCGGTAGTGTTTTCATTCTCTATATATAACATCCGTATTAGCTGCCACAACCTATTTATATCAGTAATTGCTACATATACAAAGAAATAATATCAAGCGCATTGCATTGCAGGAGGTGATGGTAACGGGGATATAAAAAATACTTGAACTTGATACTAATGTAGGTGATACGGTTTTATTTCTTCGTAAATTGAGTAAAGATTAAGGACCGTCATATTGAACATTCTGTTTTAGTAATACCAATTGATTATCGTTTATCTATTTAATTATGGAATATTTAATAACTAGGAAAAATCAAAGTTGCATACCTCCTCCTCCCCGGCCGGGGGGAATTACATCAAATATATAAACCTCAAGTCACAATTCTGACCTCAACAGAATTCCTAATATTAGTATTACCCCCATGAACATCAATCCCATCCTCAGCCAGACTTTTCAAAGTCAGGTTAATGTAAATTTGACACCCTTTGCGCCCGTACTTGAAACTAATTTGTCCACAAGTAACAAACGTCTAAGGGCAAGCCCAATTATTAACACAGGATTTGACCCAAGAAATACTTTAGACAAAATAGGGTTTCTGTACCAAAACAAATAAAATACATAGATGAGGAACTAGACACATCCAAACGACTACGCGTAGAAGCAAAGGACAAAATACAAAAACTTTTATACATCCAGCCAGAACTAGCAGGTGAACATAAATTCATTAAAAACCTAAACGAAAACCTACACGACCGAATAATTGAAGCAAAACTCGAGTTACAAACAGCTAAACAAGATGTCAATGGTTCGAATTTTATAATACCAGCACAAGCATACGCCAATGTTGTGGCACATAAACCGAAAGCACCAAAACAAGACTCAATATCAAAAGCCATCTCAAACCAAAACACAATGGTGCTCATAACGTCAAAACTTGGTGAAACACCCAAACAAATTTAAGAAGTTTTTCAAAAACAGTAAAGCCACTGAAAGACAAAATTAAAATTAAAAACATCCGAATAACCAAAAAAGCAGTGATTATAGATACTGATGACGAAACCGAGGCAAACAAAATTTTAAACCACGAAACCCTAAAACAAACCCTAAATTGCGAAAAACCACGCAAGAAAACCCCTTAGTTATCATATACGACATAACAACATACCTGAAGGATCAAGACTTAACAGAATTAATTTATACCTAAAACCTTAAAACCTAATTAACAGAGAGGATTTTAATAAGGACTTTCAACTTAGTTTCAAAACAGAACCAAACAAACCGACTTAACACCATGTTGCGACGGAAAGTGGCAAAGTAAGGATTATTTTTACAAATCTAGGAAAACTGTATATATCGCTGCGAATAACTTTTTAATAGTACTCAAATGCCTACGATGTCTTGATTTAGGGCACGTCACGAAACATTGCTTACACTCCAACGATACACGTGTACACTGTGGGGAACACGACTCCAAACACAATAGGACAGACTGTCCCAAGCACGAACAACTCTCAGTTTGCATACCATGCTTAAAACGTAAAAAAAATGCGTTTCTAACCCTATAGATTGCCTAGCCCACAAAATGTTAATGGACAGACTCATGCAAAAGACTGACTATGGACGGTAAACCTAACCAAACGAAACACACACCACCCTCACAAATTCAAATGGCAAAGCAAGGGCAATCACATATCGACAACTTCAACAAACACTACAAGAGAACATGCAGACAGACAATATAGAAACCCAGCCACAAACAGAATACGAACACACACTCACACACAACATTGTCACACAAACACAAGCCACAACCAGAATGCAGTATACACATCTATTACTCCTAATAGATGACGAAAAGTTCAGAATCGGCCAAATAAATGCCATGCACTGTGCAACTGTAATAAAAGAGCTTATGCAACTAGCTGAAACTTTCGATTACATGTACTTTTTATACAGGAACCCTACATGGTGCATGGGATAATTTCAAATATGCCAGTCAAAACAACAAATTCATACAGGTAAAACCCACAATAGGCAGTGGTCATTTTTGACCCCACATTGACAATCACGAAAATCCAGTAAAACAGCGGAGAACAATGTACATGTCTGGAGGTCTCAAACGGTCGGATTGGAAAGTTGATCTTGGTAACAAGCTATTTCCAATACAGACTGGACCCCTAGCCGTACAGAAACAACATATGCAACATATTACACACTTACAACGACAAACCAATAGTTATTATGGCAGACGTAAACGTAAAAACCCCAATGTGGCACAGTTTCCTCAAGGACAAACGCAGAGAACGAGTCGAAAACTTGATTAACGAACTACAACTCGAAGTAATCAACCTTCCTAATAACCCACCCACATACAACAGCGATGCCGGAACTAGGTCAAACATAGACGTAACACTGACAAATGAGCTGGCGTACAACTACATACAAAACTGGCAGGTATTAGAACACCAAACTCTCAGTGACCATAACATAATCACGTTTAACATTGACATGACAACAAGGCCATTTGACACACCACGAAACTTCACCAAAGTATAAAGATACAAAATACGAAATACGCAATGGAACAAACTGAGGGACACATTTGTACCCCCACAAGACATAAGACCAAACGAAAACGTCCACGAGTATACAAAACTACTCGCGAAAACAATTAGACAGACAATGGAGCAGGTGCTTCCAAAACAACAGAACACACGATACACAAAGACAATTCAATGGACAAGACGCTTACAAAACCTTAAAAGGGAAACACAGCAAACAAGAAAAAACTACCAGAACTCCCTAACACCGGCCGAGAGAGCATAACACCGTACAAATTACGGACAATTAAAAGACATATACCAAAAAGAACCGACTGACATGAAGAGGAGGTCATGGGAATTATTTGTGGAAAGCCACAAACTGCGCCTGGGGGATACCCTATAGAATCACTCAATCAAACCACCGATGACTTATTCGATATTAATAAAACAAGACGATACATACGCAGAAAACTGGGGAAACTGCGACACTCTATTACAAACACTTTTACCTGATGACAACGTTCAAGACGACACTGACGAACAACGACTCAGCCGACAAGCAGTACTTGACAGAAACAACGAGGTAACCAACCATGGAGCAAACAAGATGACAACTTAGATCATTTTACAGAAAACGAACTGAGAAATGCACTATGCCAAGCGAAGGGCAGGAATGCATCCGAACAAGATGGAATCTTTGCGTAGATTGGTATAGCGCTACCAGATAAATTAACACCGACGCTAACAGCACTATACAATGAATGCATATCACAAGCTGTTTTTCCGAACATTTGGAAATAGGCGAATGTCGTGATAATTCCTAAAAGGAAAGGTAAAGAACCCAAACAACCAGGTTTTTACTGACCCATATGCCTTTTTAACGCCCTTGTAAACACGTACGAAAAACTACTATGTAAACGAATAGCGTACTACAAACAAAACACAGGAGTACACCCAAGACAATACGGCGTAACAGAAAACAAATCGATTGAGGACGCCATAAACCAAGCATTCACACAAAGAATACGTCCTATTAATATTAGTGGACATAGAAGGCGCATTTAATAACCTTTGGTGGCCTTCACTTTTTACCAGACTCACGACCATAAACTGTAAATCACAGCTGTACCATTCCTTCAGGAGCTACTGCAGGGACAGTACGTAACCCTACAGGGCACGGAGAACATTACCAATCATATAAACAAGGGTTGCCCGCAGCGCTCCGTATCTGGACCAGTATTTTGGTATATTGTAATGAATTTCTGGAAATGCTGGACACCGTTGACGAAGTGTTGTCGACTACTGCATAAGCTGACGATGTCTTGCTAGTGGTTAAAGGTAATTGCAGAAGTAAAATCAAACGTAAAGCTAACATCGCCCTAACCCAAATACAAAGTTGGTACAAAACCAACAAAAAAGACCATAACACGACAAAAAGTCAAACACCTTGTGATGAAGGGAACCCTGGCAAGGGACCCCACCATTAAACTAGACGGTGTAAATATAACTAGAACACAAAACACAAAATATCTGAGCTTAACATTGGACGAAAAGCAGAATTATTTAACACATATAAACACCGTGTGTGCAAGTGCAACTTCTGCAATGCAGAACATATCATATATCATATCACACAATGTTAACCAACAACTACAACGCATCTTGAATACAAACCAACTGCCCACGTTCAAACACGGAAATAAAGAACTACATACTTGCAGACACGTTGGGATCAAAACACAACCGGTAGAAGGGTATATGCAATGATCCCAAATATCAAAGACCACCTAAAGATGACATATCTGGTACCCAGTCAAGAATTTATTCATTACCTAACTGGCCACGGACACTATCCAACTTACAGAGAACGCATGAATTTATTTGACAGTAGCATATGCACGTGCGGAGAAATAGGAACACCGAAACCTCTAGTATTCGAGTATAATGACTTACAACCGTACCTTCGTGCATAGACAAACATTATTTAACAAGACCTTACACGCGATGATTTGGAACGAAAACCTTTTTCCATAATTAAATGCACTCGCACAAAAACCACGGCACTCATCCATCAACGTTATCTGTACGGCTAAAGGACACAAACAAAACTACCCGCACAGATACATAAAAATACCATCTCTCCTCGGACGGGGGCTCTGTCGCGGAGTCCGGAGATCGATCTCCTAGAGTTCCTAGAGCTCCGTTTTTGATGACCAGAAACAACAAAATCAAAGCATCAACCCGACTTTGAAACAACACAACCCCTAATTTGTAAAATTTGCATGCTTCTACTTATTAGAAACCCCGTCTCTAACAAATAGTAACTAACAATAGTAGTATACGTTAATTTAAGTAGTAGAATAGGGTATTTCTTTTCTTTTTACTAACGCTAAATTTTAAGAACCAAACTTACACATACCTGGGGCAAATAATACAACAAACAAATCGTTTCCTCTGAAAGAAGCTGGTTTTTAATGTAATAGTATAAGTCCAAACCTGTACAAAATTGGACCAATTCAATCCCACCTTTTGGCAACATGGGCAAACATAAACACAAATTAACACTTCAAACACACTTCAAGATTATCTGCTAAGAATTCATTCTCGAAGACTGGATTTCCGGCTACCAATGGTCCTAGTACTAGGGTGCAAGGCGGATGCAAATAACATACAAACACGCACAAAGACTCACACATACATACACAAACACCTCTCAAACACTGTACAAACACAAACACCTATTCACACACTTACATTGCCTTTTCAACATCTGGATTTCCGGTTTTCGATGGTCCAGACTGATAAGGCAATATCCGTTGAGCGTTCTTCCTTGACGAGTGGGATATCCTGCTGCCGATGGTCCTGGTTCTGGAAGGGGAACGTAACAGGGATATCAACACAACACACATACACATACACACACAAAACCTCTCCTACACACATACATACACATAACACATGCCTTCAAACGCGCGCACACACATACACACACGCACACACGCACACTCACATGCACACGTACACCCACACAACACACACAATACACACACACCTTACTCACGGTTACTTTCTGGGGGGAAATCAGGTCTGCTTATTTTTCAGGTAGCAGACTACTGAAACGGAACAAATAAATATAAAAATAAAATAAAATTGATCTAAGGGTCCATTAATGTTTGCTTATTCTGATATACTGGGTGAGTCTCCGTTGACGCGACGGTGCATTATGGATAAACGGTAAAAAACTGAAAATTTTTGCCTGTGCAACGAAATGTGCGTTATTAATGGTTACATTTTAAAATTTGTTTTGAAATATACAGGGTGTATTAAAAAGTGTGGCGTATCAAAGTTATGTTTTCTCTTACGGAATACTCTTTAATTTTTTGCATTTTTGGATTGTCCGTAAAAAATGAAACGAACTCTCTTAAACATGTCCTATACCTAAACATTGTAGTTTCCAAAATATTTTGATTTTTCGTAAATTTGAAGGTCTAAAGGGAAAGTCAACTCCCAAAAAAACTAATTTATCCAAATCCAATTCTAATTATATATATTAGACCAATAGTAAAAACTATTGATGTATTTAAAGTTATCGAAAATTCTATTGAGTGTCCAAAATGTGACACTTTGATGATGACATTTTCAAACGTCAATATCGTGCTCATGTTAAAATGGAACACCCTGTAATTTATAATACAGTCATGTAGTAAATTTAATTACCTTTTAAAAATTATAAAGGTGTACCATACCTAAATAGTTTAGCTTTGAAGTTATTTTTATTTTGTATTATTTTCCCACCATCTTTCAAACTATTAGGATTTCTACCTCCGTTATTTAGTTTCAACGTTATTAAGAAGTGTTGTTTCCTTTTCAAGTTTTGATATTCTCGCGAATATCTAAGTAGGTTGCTGTCGGTTAAAGTTGAAACATTTCTTTAGTTATCGTGCAATTTTGTCATTATAAGCGAAGAAAAAGAAGTATTCACTAAAGGAAAGAATAGATATGATTTTAATAATCGGAGAATGTCTTGAAAATTGTTTAATGGCAGAAAGAATGTATAAAGCGAAGTACCCCCAACGCTGACATCCTGATAGTAGAAGCGCTGCAATACTGCTTGAAATTTTAAGAGCTGCAGGTAGTGTTAAATATCCGAAACATGTATATGCAAAACCGGTTTTTGACGATGAAAACGTCCAATTTATGGTAGTAGGATATGTTGTTGAAAATTCAAACACTAGTAGTCGAGTCATAGCTAGCGAGAATGATTTAAGTCAGTCTAGTGTATCCAGAATTTAAAAAAAAACATAAATACCCCCGTTTCCATTATTGATGCATCAAAATATGTATGGAACAGATTTTTAGAGGGGGTTAGATTGTTGTTTATTGGCAATGGAAAAGGTAAGTAAGGAAGATGATTTTTTTATAATGTGCTGTTTACGGATGAATCCACTTTCTATAATAATGGATTAGTGAAGCGTCATAGTTTTCACTATTATGATACAGAAAACCGTCATGTGTTCCACACAATAGATCGTCAAAATAGGTGGAGTATTAATGTTTACGGAGATGGTCAATACAATTATTGGTTCAAATTTTTTTGATGGTCGTTTAAATGGTCATAAATTTTTGCAATTTTTAAGACGAGATTTCTGGGAACTGTTGGAAGATGTTCCATTAAATAGTAGACAAAGGATGCGGATTCAGTTGGATGGTGCTTCTGCACATTTTGCAATTGATGTAAGAAATTATTTAAATAGAAAATTTTCCAACAAATGGATAGGAAAAAGAGGACCAGTAATTTGCCATCTCGATCTTTTGAGCTGACTCCTATGGACTTTTTTTTATGGGGGGTGTGTGAAAAACATTGTTTATAATACTTCTTCTACAATGGCAGAAAACATGAAAGAGAAAGAATTAGAGAAGTATTTCAGGCAATATCTCCAAATATGTTACGCAATGTGAGGAAGTGTTTTGAAGAAAGGGTCAGACTTTGCATTCAAGAAGATGGTCATCGTTTTGATCAATTGTTGTAATTTTAATTTTAACGTTATTCCATTAGTCTGCAATTAAATCATTGTTAATTTTGGATATGTTGTTTCAATTTTCTAATAAATTTTACACAACGGGGGAAAATAATATAAAGTTTTAACAAAAATAAAAATAACTTCAAAACCAAACAATTTAGGTATGGTACACCTATATAATTTTTTATAGGTAATTAAATTTACTACACGACTCTGTTATATAAAATAGGGTGTTCCATTTAACATAAGCACGATATTGACGTTTAAAGATGTCATTAGCAAGGTGCCGCATTTTGGACACCCAGTAGAATTTTCGATAACTTGAAATACATCGATAGTTTCCATTATTGGTCTAATATTCATAGTTAAAATTGGAGTTGGATAATTTATTTGTTTGGGAGTTATTAACTTTTCTTTCAGGCTTTCAAATTTACGAAAAATCAAAATATCTCGGGAACTACAGTGTTTAGGTGTAGGACATGTTTAAGAGAGTTTATCTCATTTTTACGTACAAACCAAAAATGCAATAAAATACAGAGTGTTCCATAAAAAAATACATAACTTTGATACGCCACACTTTTTTGGGACATCCTGTATATTTCAAAATAATTTTAAAATGTAGCCATTAATAACGCATATATCGTTGCGAAGGCAAAAATTTTAAATTTTTTACCGTTTATCCATAAAGGACTGTCGCTTCACCGGAGACTCACCCTGTATATTGATATTTACTCTACTGGATGTTTCTTTTTAGTCACTACGGCCAATGCGCTTCTTGTTATAAATTTGCATTATGCTGAGTATGCAGAAACTACATGAAGCACAATTTCAATTAACTATTTGAAATTGGGTATAATTGATTATTAAACTATGTAGGAAACACAAAATGCAAAACGTGACTATTTCGCATAATATTTGTCTGTGCGTCCATATTTCAACTTAAACTGTGCAAAAAATTACTACATAGAATGCATGGAGAATACAACTTTGAGATCTAAATAACCGGAACTTAGAACAGTATTCGCGTCTTGTACAAACCGTTCTCCCTACGTGTTTTTGTAAACTGTTACGTACCATAAAAGCAATTATGGTATGCTATAAGTAGCCTTGGGTATGTATTCCGATGATAATGAATGTAGTAAGAGTACAATTTGATATGGAAATGCAATTTCGCTATATAGATTCTAAAAAACAATAGACTCTTTTTCGTTTTGATTGACAATCTAAGTAGCATAAAAAATTACGGACTTTATTTTAATGTGTATCGTGAACATTTCGCTTATACAACAGTAATTTGGATTAATTTTGTTTGTGTGTGCCTATAATTTAGGTTTGTAGTTAATAGAGAGACTATTCTACAAAACAGTGCAATAATAATTTAAATGCCATAAATCATTTTATTTATTAATCGAATAGTCACAGTTGTTTTGATTATTGAAATAATTCAGAATGTTGGTCCAGGAAGCTCAAAGTTTAAAGTCATATAACAGTTTAACTTATGAAAAGCGCTTAGAATTTAAACAAGGTGGAGGGCACAAACCACCTTTCAACGGATTGTTTAAGCAAACAATGTTCTATATTTGTGACCGGATTGTTTGATGCGATGTTAAAAATGCGTTTATTCCCAAAAAATCCAAGAAATTGCATGTACATGAAGTTGGGCAGCTTAAAAAATTGTACGTAAGAACTAATGCCAACTAAAAATCAGGAACTTCAAAATATTAGGTATTTTCAAAAATCTGCATTATTCCTTGCGAGGTTTTATAAATCGTACTGAAATCGATAATAAGTAAAAGCTATAAAAATTTAAAATCTTTAGCAATGGTAGTATTGCTTAAAATAACAACCCTAATAATAGCTATATCAGTTAGATTATTTAAGCACGGAAAGTTTAAAGTTATTTTTAAGAACTCGGAATGTTTGAACACAAGCAATTGTTGATCAGCTTGTTTCATAAAATACAACTACTATAAAACTATTCGTTGAAACGCTATAAAATCTCTTAGTTTAAATATTAACACAAACCAAGTCCAACACGTTTGCAATAACAGAATCTAACCGCTAAGTTAGACTTTATGCTTACCGCCTTTTAAATAAAAACCTTGCTTATGTGCATGAACTCTATAGTTGTTTCTTCATGGTGAAGATAAATCCTCTAAAAGAGAGTTTTTTTAAAAAAAATCATCTTGTTAATGGAGTCTGTACTGTAGTAAAATATTGGTAAAAATCAATACCGTTCGAAATTATTCAAATATCTCCGACTCGAATAGAAACTAAACGGCAGATAAAAAAGATACTAAAGGTACAAAAGGCCATAAAGCTGCAGAAGTTGCAATACATACCGAATATCGAGACGATACGGAGGATACAAATAGAAGGTACAGAAGATACAGAAGATACAGAAGATACGGAAGATACGGAAGATACAGAAGATACAGAAGATACAGAAGATACAGAAGATACAGAAGATACAGAAGATACAGAAGATACATAGAAGATACAGAAGATACAGAAGATACAGAAGATACAGAAGATACAGAAGATACAGAAGATACAGAAGATACAGAAGATACAGAAGATACAGAAGATACAGAAGATACAGAAGATACAGAAGATACAGAAGATACAGAAGATACAGAAGATACAGAAGATACAGAAGATACAGAAGATACAGAAGATACAGAAGATACAGAAGATACAGAAGATACAGAAGATACAGAAGATACAGAAGATACAGAAGATACAGAAGATACAGAAGATACAGAAGATACAGAAGATACAGAAGATACAGAAGATACAGAAGATACAGAAGATACAGAAGATACAGATGATACAGAAGATACAGAAGATACAGAAGACACAGAAGACACAGAAGATACAGAAGACACAGAAGACACAGAAGACACAGAAGACAGAAGACACAGAAGACACAGAAGACACAGAAGACACAGAAGACACAGAAGACACAGAAGACACAGAAGATACAGAAGATACAGAAGATACAGAAGATACAGAAGATACAGAAGATACAGAAGATACAGAAGATACAGAAGATACAGAAGATACAGAAGATACAGAAGATACAGAAGATACAGAAGATACAGAAGATACAGAAGATACAGAAGATACAGAAGATACAGAAGATACAGAAGATAGAGAAGGTACAGAAGATACAGAAGATACAGAAGATACAGAAGATACAGAAGATACAGCAGATACGGAAGATACGGAAGATACGGAAGATACGGAAGATACGGAAGATACGGAAGATACGGAAGATACGGAAGATACAGAAGATACAGAAGATACAGAAGATACAGAAGATACAGAAGATACAGAAGATACAGAAGATACAGAAGATACAGAAGATACAGAAGATACAGAAGATACAGAAGATACAGAAGATACAGAAGATACAGAAGATACAGAAGATACAGAAGATACAGAAGATACAGAAGATACAGAAGATACAGAAGATACAGAAGATACAGAAGATACAGAAGATACAGAAGATACAGAAGATACAGAAGATACAGAAGATACAGAAGATACAGAAGATACAGAAGATACAGAAGATACAGAAGATACAGAAGATACAGAAGATACAGAAGATACAGAAGATACAGAAGATACAGAAGATACAGAAGATACAGAAGATACAGAAGATACAGAAGATACAGAAGATACAGAAGATACAGAAGATACAGAAGATACAGAAGATACAGAAGATACAGAAGATACAGAAGATACAGAAGATACAGAAGATACAGAAGATACAGAAGATACAGAAGATACAGAAGATACAGAAGATACAGAAGATACAGAAGATACAGAAGATACAGAAGATACAGAAGATACAGAAGAAACAGAAGACACAGAAGACACAGAAGACACAGAAGACACAGAAGACACAGAAGACACAGAAGACACAGAAGACACAGAAGACACAGAAGACACAGAAGACACAGAAGACACAGAAGACACAGAAGACACAGAAGACACAGAAGACACAGAAGACACAGAAGACACAGAAGACACAGAAGACACAGAAGACACAGAAGACACAGAAGACACAGAAGACACAGAAGAAACAGAAGACACAGAAGACACAGAAGACACAGAAGACACAGAAGACACAGAAGACACAGAAGACACAGAAGACACAAAAGACACAAAAGACACAAAAGACACAGAAGACACAGAAGACACAGAAGACACAGAAGACACAGAAGACACAGAAGACACAGAAGACACAGAAGACACAGAAGACACAGAAGACACAGAAGACACAGAAGACACAGAAGACACAGAAGATACAGAAGATACAGAAGATACAGAAGATACAGAAGATACAGAAGATACAGAAGATACAGAAGATACAGAAGATACAGAAGATACAGAAGATACAGAAGATACAGGAGATACAGGAGATACAGAAGATACAGAAGATACAGAAGATACAGAAGATACAGAAGATACAGAAGATACAGAAGATACAGAAGATACAGAAGATACAGAAGATACAGAAGATACAGAAGATACAGAAGATACAGAAGATACAGAAGATACAGAAGATACAGAAGATACAGAAGATACAGAAGATACAGAAGATACAGAAGATACAGAAGATACAGAAGAAACAGAAAAAACAGAAGATACAGAAGATACAGAAGATACAGAAAATAGAGAAGAAACAGAAGATACAGAAGATGAGAAGATATAGAAGGTACAAAAGATACAGAAGATACAGAAGATGCAGAAGATACAGAAGATACAGAAGGTACAGAAGATACAGAAGATACAGAAGGTACAGAAGATATAGAAGATACAGAAGATACAGAAGACACAGAAGATACAGAAAATACAGAAGATACCGAAGATACAGAATATACAGAAGATACAGAAGATACAGAAGATACAGAAGATACAGAAGATACAGAAGATACAGAAGATACAGAAGATACAGAAGATACAGAAGATACAGAAGATACGGAAGATAAAGGAGATACAGAAGATACAGAAGATACAGAAGATACAGAAGATACAGAAGATACAGAAGATACAGAAGATACAGTAGATACAGTAGATACAGAAGATACAAAAGATACGGAAAATACAGGTGATACAGAAGATACAGAAGATACGAAGATACAGAAGATATAGAAGATACAGGCGATACAGAAGATACAGAAGATACAAAAAGTACAGAAGGTACAGAAGATACAAAAGATACAGAAGATACGAAAGATACAGAGCCTACAGAATAAAAAGAAAATACAGAAGTGACAAAAGGTACAGAAGATACAGAAGATACAGAAGATGCTGAAAATGTTGAATATACAGAAGATACAGAAGGTTCAGACGTTATAGAAGATTCAGAAATAGAGAAGATACAGTAGGTACAGCTTAAGTAGCAGTTAGGCTCATATCCTGGGTAATTATTGGTTATGTGCTTTAGTTTTAAGGCCTATTTTTAAGTAGTTATATTTATCACTCAAAAAAGCAACAATGTATTAATCATGTTTACTAGACGCTGTATAACTAGAAATGGTTTTTTTAAAAACGGTTTAGCCTTATTTGTTTCCAAAGGTTCTTGTATTTTCCAGGTTCTATATTTTTTTATCAAGGGCGGCGGCTATAGATAAAAGAAAGTTCTTTAGAAAGAGGGAGAAAAAGAGATGGGTTTACGCGGGCGTGGTGTGAAATAAAGCGTATTCTACGTTATGCAGAACAGATTGGATTATCGTTAGGGTAGAATTATAATTGCTGGTTGATAACAAACTACGAAATATTGTGTTTTTATCTTCCAACTGTAGTAGGCATTACTAACCTTACTTACTTTAAAAGCATATTAATACCACTGCTCAAAAAATTTATTTAGCCAAAGTATTTTTAAACTAAAAATCTTTATTAATTTACAAACTTCCTCACTATACCATTTCCCGGTGAACACTCTGTATATTATAATCAACACGCAGTTACGCATTATCTGATATACGGTTTTGTAGCATTTCACTGCATAGGTAAGATTGAACGACTGCGTCCTCATTAGTAGAGAGTATATGAAACTGCTGACGTTAATTGCTCTACAGGTATATCAGTTTCACCACACATAACACACAAACTGTAGTTTTTTGTATGATGCGAACGCAGGTACTGGCATTTGAACATAATTTTCTTAGACTTAAAATCTGAATCGACCTAAAGGCATTACCATAAATAAAGCTATGCTTTCGAGCTTGTATATGCATTTTTAACGTAGGCGAGTATTTAGAGAAATAGTGAATCAATTAGAAATCGAAATATTGTTATAACACTTGCTTCTAACAATCTTGATTGTTTAAAAGGATACGGCTATTAAATATTTTATAGCACTAACTTTTTCGTACCTGCAATACTTTTTGTATCACTTGTATCATTTCTGTATATTCCGACTCTTCTGTATGTTCTACATGTTCTGTACCCTCTATATTTTCTTTTTCTGTATCTTCTGTATCTTTAGCATCTTCTGTATCTGTTGCATCTTCTGTATCTTCTGTATCTCCTGTATCTTCTGTATCGTCCGTGTCTTCTGTATCCTCTATATCTTCTATATCCTCTGTATCTTCTATATCTTTTGTATCTTCTGTATCTCCTGTATCTCCTATATCTTCTGTATATTCTGTGTCTTTTGTGCCTTTTATATCTTTTGTATTTACTGTATCTACTGTATCTTCTGTATCTTCTGTACTTCCTCTGTATCTTCTTTATCTTTTATATCTTATGTATCTTCTGCATTTTTACTATCGCCTGTATTTTATACGTTTTTTGGGTTACCTTTGTGTTCTGTGTCTTCTGTCTGTGCATCTAAATATTTTGTACTGTCCGTATTTTCTATATCTTTTGCGCTTCTTTTAATCTTCTGCATCTACTATATACGGAGGTGGTCTTTATAGCAATCAATACATAGCTAGTTTTAAGCTTGGGTTTTTATTAATATAAAAACAAGCAAAACGTTGAAAAGAAAAGGTATAGCAATCTCTAAATGTTAAGTTCTTAGTACACCTAAACATTAAAGAAATAGCTGTCGGCTAAATACATAACTTCATCAAACCCTTACTGGGCATAGGTGTTTAATTCTAGTTAGAAATCAAAACATTCAAAGTACTCACGATTGAATTTTCTTAAAATCCTGTCGCCCATGTCAAATCATGCGCATCCTAAATTATCCCTCGCATACAGCTGTGTCACCGGTTGCCAGTATAAGCTCGGATACCTTCGCAGAACTTTTACAGAAGAGAATCACTACTCATGCTATGGGGCTCAACTGCAAGCAATAAAAAGAATAACTCCCTAGCAACCATAAATCATCGTTCACTAGTTGCGGTAGGCTTACCACCCAACTGCGTATAACAATTACTATAATTGGATTCACAGTGACGACCGTATACCCTAAAAGTATTCGAAAGTACTTGGCTTTCAGTTACCACTCACGATGGAGTAGCAGTAGCACCTCAACTAAATCTGACGATGAATTACTTTATTGTCTCTTTTAAACGACAGATACTCTTACGAATTATAATGACTAATGGAACCCTCTGTTAAAAAAGTTCACATAAACTATCAGTAACTAGTAATACTCAACGTCCTTAATTAACTATTAAGTACTCATCAAACAAATATGTACAACAAGAGCTACGAACGGTAAATGCAACCTAAATATTACATAACATAATGCATAAATGCAAACGCAATATATTATCCCCTTTAAGATTCGGTTTTGGAAGAAGAGTTGGATTGGACTTCTCTTAAAGACAAGCTTAACAACAACATCGGTAGTAGTTATCCAGCAATCTCTGACGATCTTTCCAAGGAAGAACGATTTTTTTTAAACTGTAGTTATTCTGTAAACCGGCAATACTCCTTTCTACACCGCTAACTCCATACCAGTTGTTGTAGCATTCCGTGTTACTGCAAATGTCCTGTTCATAAACAAAAAAAAAAGTTTTTGATAATGCCTCATCAGCTGAAGATTTAAAATGTCCTACATGTAACCGATCCCCTATATTAAACCCGGATATTCTAATGCTTCTTACAATACCGCAACCTACGCATTCCCGTTTTACTCACTAATCTCTCTCTAGCCAGCCGAATTATTCTTTAATAGTGTGGCAACCTTCATTATATAGATTTTAATTTTTGAAAAATGGTTTTGTTATATTCTTTCCGAAATGTACTTTGATTGGAGTCACTCCAATACTTTCATGGACAGTTTAAAACTCTTGATTGCAAATCATTTGTTTTATTACCCTACCAAGATGAATATTTCATACCACTCTTTTCCTTAAAAAATAACACTACCTCTGTAAATTCTATTCGTTATACCTTAATTTTATAATCTAAATTTATGCCTTAATCGCCTACTCGTTAGAAGCCAAATGTGTTGCTCGTTAATTTTAAATCAGAGAAGAGATTCCTATAGCAATCAAAGCAAAATTAGATTACAAACTTGGACATTTATTAATATATAAGCAAACAAAACATTGATAGGGGTAAAACGTTTACCAATCTCTAAAAGTGAAATTTTTAGTACTCCTAAATATTAAAAAATAACTGTTCGCTAAATACTAAACCTAATTAATACCTTACTTGACGTAGATGCTTAATTCTAGTTAAAAAGTAAAACTTTCAAAGTAGGTACTCACGATTAAATTTATCCCAAAAATCGTATCGCCAATAGCGAATCACATGCATTCTGAATTATCCATCGTAGATAGTTGTGTCATCGGTGACCAGTGGAGACTTGAATACTCCTGTAGAGTCCTTACATAAAAAGATTACTGCACTTGTTACGAGGCTCAAGTGCAAGCAATTACAAAGATAGCACCGCAACTGCCACAAATCATCACTTTATAATTGCGGTAGGATTAATTTTACCGCCCAATCACGTATTACAATCACTACACATGCTATGGGGCTCAATTGCAAGCAATGACAAAAATAACTCCCCAGCAACCATTAATCATCGCTCAATAGTTGCGGTAGACTTATCACCCAATCGCGTATTACAATTACTATAATGGAATTTAGAGTGGCGACCTTTAACCATAAAAATACACGCACGATAGTAATCCGAAAGTACTTGGCATTCAGTTACCACTCACGATGAGGTAGCATACCATAATTATTAAAATTACATTCTCTTATGGTATCGTGACAGAGGCGTCGCCGTGGATCAATGTAGTAAGCGCAAGACTACGGATCCCAAGGTCCCGGGTTCAAATCCCGACACGGCCGACTGCTTGAAAAATGGCAGGTAAGCATTTTTCACAAAAATTACGCCCTCGTTTGGATGAGAGGTTAAATGGAGGTCCCGTGTGTGAGTGTTGTCACGCACGTTAAAAATCCCCACCTTGCCTGGAACGGCAAGGGTTCGGCAAAATTCTAAATTTCCAGGCAACAAAAAACTCGCCTTCTGGTCAATGTAGTACCTACGGGTGGAGCATTGGAAATGTAAATGTAAATAAAACGGTATCGTGACAGAGCATCTCGACTAGCAACGCACTCCCAAAGTACTAACCGACGTCTGCCCACCTTACCCTCCTTTTATTTCTGTTACCCAAACGAGTAACCACATACCTCAACTAAACCTGTCAAAAGGATCACCAACTAAGTGTCTTTTTAATCGGTAACTAGTAATACTCAATGTCCTTAATGAACTATTAAGTACTTATAAGACAGAAATATGTAGATAAAGAGCTACACATGGTAAATACTTCCCAATTATTACACCACATAATGCACAAATACAACAAGCGCATCACATTACCACCTCATAAAATTCGGGTTTGGGAGAAGAGTAGGATGAGACTTCGCTTAAAGAGAATCTTAACAATAGCAACACCAATAGTAATTACCCTGAGGACCTTCCTTACGAGGAGCATTTTTTTAAATTGTAGTTATTCCGTATATCAGCAACACTCCCTCCCTCACGGCTAACCTCATACGAGTTAGGACCAGCAATCCGTGTCACTACATATGGCGTGTCATAAAACAATAAAAAAATTTTTTGATAATGCTTCATCAGTTAAAGGTTTAGAGTGTCCTAACATGTACCCGATCCCTTATATCAAACGCGGTTATTTTGTGGTAGTTCTAACAATATACGCTTTTTCGCCTTACTCACTAATCTCCCTCTAGCTAGCCTAATCATTCCTTCATGATATGGCAACGCTTCATTTAATCGATATTGAGGTTTGAAGAATGGTTTTGACTCTTTTCTCCGAAATGTTCTTTGATTGGAGTCACCCCAATACTCTCATAGACAGATTCATTTAACCATCCCTCTATTTGCTTTGAACTTGTGCAAAATTAACATGAGAGGTATTGCACATTGTTCTCAACAACCGTACAACTTCCTTATGTACCCGGTACTATTGCCGTGAGGGTAATATAAGGAACTATGAACAATTTTAATATTTTTGTTTACTAGAAGTTGTTCCCACGTTTTCTCAAATTGCGTAACATTATCGGTCAGTACAGCATCTGGTTTTCTCATTTTGTCAAAATAATAATTTTTTAATTTATTAAATAAAATTCGAGTGGTAGTACGCAGTAACAGATATAGGCGGACGACTTTAGAAAAAACATCTATTAACACCGCCAACTGAGTAGCTCATACTAACGAACGGGACATAGTACCGATGAAATCGATGCAAACTAACTTCCCCGGCCTCTCTGGCTAATATAATCGGTACGGGCTAATTCAATAAGCCACATTTTTTAATTTCTATGATTTGCTCCTGTGCGACTTGCTCGTACGCAATTGGAATTTGATAAATCCTAATACGGCTCTTCGTCCTTGACCTCGATAATACGTTCAAATCCCGTAATCAACCCCGGTTGATCCGAAAATACCTTTCCATGACGGTTCAGTACTTTCAACAGCCCTACCTTTTTGGTTTCGGTAAAAAAACTAGCTTTCCTTACCCTCTCCTCTCTATCACACAAAGTATAAATATTTTTGTGTGTATCCGTTTATAGCCATACTTAGTTAAATCAACTTTCGAAGAACACTGAATATTACACAAATTACCCGACGCCTCCTCTTCAAAATTTAGTTTAAAACAATTATTTTCATGCAATGCAGACACTTTGCGTATTCCAAAATTCCATTATACATGATACTCTACTAAGTATTCGCAACACAAACCCATTTCTCTTGTCAATCCTGGAATAATAACCAACTGTACTTCACACTTAAAAGAATCAAATTGTACACATAATAATGTATGCAGCTTGACCTTGGTCGCCTTTGTACCTAACTCTCCGCGAATCATATTCAGGAAAAACACTGTACACACACACACACACACACACACATACACACACACACACTTCTCTTTGAACATCTCTTGTGCCATACAATTAAATAGATTACCAGTCGACCAATGTTCTAACCTATACAATATTTATCTCACAACTTTCTTTGTACTATCATTCGACATTGTAATAAAACCCTCGATTGTAAATTATTTATTTTATTGCCATACAAAATTGAATATTACATCCTACTCTTTTCCTAACAAAATAACTCTACCTTTCTAACTTCTATTCGTTACGTTGTTATGGTATTCCGTGCAGAGAAGTAAGAAAGCAGCAATGTGAGGACAGAAAATCGCCTTCAGCGAATACCGCAACAAAACAGGGACATGATGGTAGTATCAAACTTCAAAAAGATTAGAGTTTGGGCTAGCTCAAAAACGTCGTAGAGTGAGAATGGGTGGTAGAGAAAGAAAAAACTAGAAACCTCAGTAAAAAACTATATTACAACGGGTAAGTAAAACTTACAGTTTCAAAAGAATATTCACAAACTTCATAAACCATTTACGTAATCGTTCGGTATAACCTGATGTACATAAAGCGTCAATTTACATATAATACAGTATAAACCTAAGCATTTTAAAATATCGAGAATCTTATTATCTAAATACAAGAATATTTACAATATGATCCGGCCCTAAATATGTACAAGATATAAAGAAATAATACAATAACATGTGCTTTAGGAAGCGCACCTCGTAAAATTTAAGAACGTAACATTAAATCTTAATAAGCAAATTGTTGAGGTTAACATTGATTTACACAGAAAAGTAAACAGTAGAAAGTGCTCTAACGCAAGCTTTAAGAGTAATGTACATAATCGTTCGTGTTGTGAGCGTGGAATTGGTAACGTATAGTCTGCAATTTATTGCGAGATCAACCAAAAAAAGAAGTGTCTATCTTCTAAAACAGCAACACAAATAAGGCAAACAGAAAAATTCACTGTACTTTGAGTTATCGGTTTCCTTCTGATACCATCTTATATGAGGAAATGCGACTGTACTTGTCTACGGCTGAGAGCTGGAATCAGCAACTTAACTATACTAACACAAAACGCATTTTAAAGTCGCGACTTTACAGCGTTCAATGGCCGTTGTATAACATTAGAATCGTGTACAGAAGAGTCGGATAAGACAGAGAGGGCTTTTAACAGTTGAACTTGTATTTGATTGGAGAACATGGGGACGTAAAAAAACCATCCCCACCAATTTGGTGTAAATTATTCTGCAAAGCAAGCAAAAATATTCTCCAGACAACAGCGAAATATTGCTAGAATGAAAGCAATAAAGAGGGCAAAATACTATAATTAATTTCATTGAATTTCGTTGTTTGCATGGAAAAACAAAATATACTTTAAAACATCCATGCGATTGTACCACCTACCATATGGCCAAGAGAAGTCAATTGCCTAACCTTTAGAAAAGAATCGAGATTGGTAATATTATCGAACTACGCTACAAATATACCAGAAGTAATTTAATTAGTAGATCAACTTTATTACCCATAAAACTTGAGCAACCGAACACGAGCAGATAACAAAATAAAATTTCACGGTAAACGAGCAGATAACCCAATTAAAGCATTTTATATTTGTGAGAAGTTTTAATAAGAACCTATTAGAAACAAAACGTTTGCTACTTTCAACGAATAACTATTGGAAATAACAAGCAGCTGTTAGAATGTGTTACAAGGAATTGATGAAGCGAACTTCTACTGTTTAACGATAGCATTATTTCAAAAAATTTATACTGTTTTAGGATATATTCCATGTAGTTGGGGACATTTCTATGCAGGACGATTTAACATGTATTTATTGAAGTTGTTAAGCTTGTATAATTTAAGAATAACATAAAAAAAGTTTAGATTAGCATTTTTAAGAGACGCTTAACCATAGTAGGTGAAAATTATTGCAGAATCGCTCTATTTTATACAGCTAACGTAACAACGCCTTAATTTTATAACCTAAATGTATGCTTTAGTCGCTCACTCGTTGAAAGCCAAATGTGTTGCCCGTTATCTATAAATCAGATTAAATTAGTTTATGAACTTGTACACCTATTAATATATAAACAGACAAAACATTAATAAAGAAAACGTTTACCAATCTCTAAAAGTTAAATTTTTAGTACTCCTAAATATTAAGAAAATAACCGTCCTCTAACTACTTAATCTAATTAATCCCTTACTGGGCGTTGGTGCATAATTCTAGTTAGAAAGAAAGAAAGTACTCACGATTAAATTTCCCCGAAATTGTGTCATCCCTGGCGAATCACGTGCATCCTGAATTATCCCTTATAAACAGCGTTTCACCGGTTGCTGATGGAAACTTGAATACCTCTATAAAGCCCTATTGAGGAGAATCACTGTACACATAACGGTGCTCAAGTGCAAGCAATAACAGAAATAATACCCGAACCACCATGAATCAACACTTAGTAATTGCGATAGCCTTAATTTTATCACTCAATCACGTATTACTATAATTATAATGGAATTTACAGTAGTGACTGTAAAATCTAAAGTACTCGCACGATGTTGGACCGAAAGTACTCGGTATTCAATTACTTCTCACGGTGCAGTAGCATATCATGGTTATAGAAACTACATCGCTATATGCACTCGTGACATACAGCATCTCGACCTGCAACGCACTTCCAAAGTATTACTTAACGACTGCTTTTCTTATCCTTTCATCTCCGTCAACCATACTAGTAACTATATACCTTAAATAAACCTTACAAAAGGATTTGTTAACGACAGGTACACTTACGATTTCTTGTTACTAATCTACCCCTCTGTTATTGTAAACTAGTAATGCACAACGTCCTTAATTATCTATCAGGTACTCATTCGACAGAAAAATGTACATCAAAATCTGCCCACGGTGAAAACCTTCCAATTATTACCTTATATAATGCATAAATACAATGAGCGCATCACAGTACCCTGTGTATCTTGTATCTCTTCTATGCATTCTCAACAATCACTTTAAATTGCTTGTGATTTAAGAATATAATTGAAATAGCAAATAAAAGGGTTTTACTTTAAGCAATATTACCATTGCCGGTAACTTTAATATATTCATTTTTTTACCTAATAAATGTGCTACAGTACATTTTATATAACATTTACAGGAAATAATGTAGATTTTCAAAGATACCAAAAATTTTAAAACTCCTGTTTTTAATTAGCCTTATGTTTTATGTACAATACTTTAAGCCACCCTACTAATGGTGCGCTCTATTATTTTGGCTTTATTGGGTATAAACGGAAATATGGATTTAAAACGCTGGTGTTATAGTTTGCAAACAGGACCTTTACTTAAGCAAATTTCAAGTATTAGGCCTTAACTAGGTGTGATTATCTTTAAAGATTTACACCGTCTATTTTTTGAGAGTTGCAGAATAAAATAAAATAAAACCGTTTATCCTTAAATAGGTTACAGCAGTTGGTCTATATTACCATTTTTAGCTTTTGGGTAAAGATTTTCATTTAAGAGCAATACTTTTGTTTAGTTATTGGCTTATCAAGAATGGTTAATAAAAATCAGGAAAGAAAGTGAACTTGACGGACTAGGACATACTATCAAAGCAGACAAATTCAGGCAAAACAGTTGCATCAGAACAAATAATACAGTTTGCCACATTGGTAGTCAAATAAAAATCGAAACTACGGTAATGGTTCCCTACAACAAGGACAATTATTTAACTACATAAATCGTATGAATCAATGCGCGCTCCATTTTATGTGATTATCTTTACAAAACTGTCTACAGAATGTTATTCCAAAAGAATGTTATTCCAAAATTAAGTTCTTGATTTAAAGAATTTGAGGACGTTTGACAAAAGGTTTTAAAACATACTCCTTTTCCTCCAAATTTAGATCTGCATCAAAAAAAAATTATTTACAGATATGCATTTAAAAAAAAGGAATGTTTTATAACCTTTTGTTAAACGTCCGCGAATTCTTTGTTTCGAGAGCTTAATTTTTGAAGACATTCCTGTAAACAGTTTTGTAAAAGCAATAACATAAAATGGAGTGCTCATGAACACGATATATTTATTAATTATTTAATAATCCTTGATATAGAGAATCGTTATAAAGATTTCGCATTTTAGTATTTGACCACAAAGATTGCAAGCAATATTATTTTTAACTGTCGCTACTGTAGGCCTGTCGATCTGTGGATTTGTCTGTTTTGCTAATATGTTCTGGCACGTCAGTTACGCTTGCTTTCCTGTCTTTAATTAATTTTTCTTGGTAAGTTAACAACTAAACTAAAGTATTGCTCTTAAATGAAAATTTTTAAACAAAGTTAGATGTGGTAATACAGACCAAAGTATTTCTATAACCAATTTAATTATAAAAGGTTTTATTTCCACAGATTTTGACTAGAAAATTTTTTTCTGTAACCTCGGAAAATAAATAGATGTTCTCATCTTTAAAAATAAACACACCCACTTAAGCTAACGACTAATATTCAGAATTTGCCGAAGAAAAGATTCCCTTTACAAAACATAAGAGCGACGTTTTAACTTTGTACTTCCGTTTATTCCCGATAAAAACAAATGAATAAAGACTGCCTTTAGAACGGTGGCGTAGAGAATGGTAAATAAGACCTAATAGTAATTAGATATCAGAAATTTCAAAATTTTAGGAATCTTCGTAATTCTATATTATTTTCTGTAAAAGTTATATAAAACGTATTGTAGCACGATCACTAGGTAAAACTATGAATGTATTACAACTTCCAGCAACCTAATATAAGCTATATCAATTGTACTCATAAATGAAAAACAATTTAAAATGATTTTTGAGAGTTCGAAAAATTTATACAAAATAACTTGTTGTTCAGCTTGTTCAAAAAATACAACTATTGCAGGGTTAATGTCTAAACGGTATAAAATCTTTTAGTTTCCAACTTAATACAAAGCAAGTGCATCACATCTGCAATATATAACTTTCTTTAACAACTGCAACAGTACTACCGCCTACTACGTTTTAAACGTAGAGGTGACGTTGCTTAACATAAACCCAGTTGTGCTATTTTCTTGGTAACAGAAAATAGTTGATAAAATAATTTTAACGTAGTTCTTGAAAACAGGCATCATATTATTGAGGGCTGGTATAATAACCTAGACTTCGGAATGATTTTGTTATCTTTGACTTAAACAATATTCATATTGTAGATACAGAAGAATGTGAACCGCCAAACGATACAGAACATGCAGAAGATGCAGAACAAACAGAAGATGCAGAAGATACAGAAAATTCAGAAGATATAGAGCATACAGAAGATACAGATGATACTGATGATACAGATGATACAGATGATACATATGATACAGACGATACACACGATACAGAAAATACAGAAGATTCAGAAGACACAGAAGACACAGATGATACAAAAGATACAGAACATACAGAAGATACAGAAGATAGAGAAAATACAGAACATACAAAAGATACAGAAGATACAGAAGATACAGAAGATACAGAAGATACAGAAGATACAGAAGATACAGAAGATACAGAAGGTACAGAAGATACAGAAGATGCAAAATATACAGAATATACTAAAGATACAGAAGATATAGAAGATACAGAAGATGCAAAAGATACAGAAGATACAGAAGATACGGAAGATACAGAAGATACGGAAGATACAGAAGATACAGAAGATACAGAAGATACAGAAGATACAGAAGATACAGAAGATACAGAAGATACAGAAGATACAGAAGATACAGAAGATACAGAAGATACAGAAGATACAGAAGATACAGAAGATACAGAAGATACAGAAGATACAGAAGATACAGAAGATACAGAAGATACAGAAGATACAGAAGATACAGAAGATACAGAAGATACAGAAAATACAGAAGATACACAAGATACACAAGATACACAAGATACACAAGATACACAAGATACACAAGATACAGAAGATACAGTAGATACAGAAGGTACAGAAGATACAGAATATACAGAAGATACAGAAGATACAGAAGATACAGAAGATACAGAAGATACAGAAGATACAGAAGATACAGAAGATACAGATGATGCAGAAGATACAGCAGATACAGAAGATACAGAAGATACCGAAGATACCGAAGATACAGAAGATACAGATGATACAGAAGATACAGAAGATACAGAAGATACAGAAGATACAGAAGATACAGAAGATACAGAAGATACAGAAGATACAGAGTATACAGAATATACAGAATATACAGAATATACAGAATATACAGAATATACAGAATATACAGAATATACAGAATATACAGAATATACAGAATATACAGAAGATACAGAAGATACAGAAGATACAGAGTATACAGGATATACAGAATATACAGAATATACAGAATATACAGAATATACAGAATATACAGAATATACAGAAGATACAGAAGATACAGAAGATACAGAAGATACAGAAGATACAGAAGATACAGAAGATACAGAAGATACAGAAGATACAGAAGATACAGATGATACAGAAGATACAGAAGATACAGAAGGTACAGAAGATACAGAAGATACAGAAGATACAGAAGATACAGAAGATACAGAAGATACAGAAGATACAGAAGATACAGAAGATACAGAAGATACAGAAGATACAGAAGATACAGAAGATACAGAAGATACAGAAGATACAGAAGAGACACAAGAGACAGAAGATACAGAAGATACAGAAGATACAAAAGATACAGAAGATAAAGAAGATAAGGAAGATAAAGAAGTTAAGGAAGATAAGGAAGATAAAGAAAATAAAGACGATAAAGAAGATAAAGAAGATAAAGAAGATAAAGAAGATAAAGACGATAAAGAAGATAAAAAAAAAATAATAAAGAAGATAAAGAAGATAAAGAAGGCAAAGTAGATAAAGAAGATAAAGTGTATAAAGTAGATACAAAAGATAAAGAATATAAATGAAATAAAGAAGTTAAGAAGATAAAAGGGATAAAAGGATAAAGGATATAAACAAGACAAGGTAGATACGGTAGATACAAAAGTACTGCACGTATATAAGATATTAATATACGGCTGATTCAGAAGATAGCATACGTATAGAAGATACAGACGATTTAAAACATACAGAAGTTTCAAAAAATAGAGACGATGTTGAATGTGCAGAAGAAGCAAAAGATGCAGAAGATAAGTAGGATTTAAGAGTTACGGAAGCTAAGGAAGATACAAAAGGTACAAAAGATTTAGAAAATACCATATAGTCAAAAGTTGCAGTAAATATGGAAAATAAAATGTTACAGAAAACAGAGAAAATTCAGAAGCGAGTCAAAATACAGAAAATAAGGAATTTATCAGATATCTAGGACATACAAAGGATACGTAAGGTACAAAAGATGCAGAAGGTACACAAAATATAGATGATACAAATATAAATCAAAAGTGGATCGGTATTTATTTTAAAATTCAAGCTGCTTTGGATCAAAATCCATTGTAATGTTTATCAAGTTATCTTATTTTGATTTACGGCAGGATACCTTCGAATAAGCTCATGTCTGGGTAATTATTGGTTAAGTCATCTAGTTTTGGGTGCATATATTTAGATTCTGATACATATGAAACAACCAACGCTTGATCAAACAAAAGTAATTTAATTCTGGTTAACTCGCGCTATATACGTATAGTTATTTTTTCAAAAGCGGTTTTTAAATTACTTTCAAAAATAGACATCTTTCGATCAAGGGCAGCGGCTAAGTATAGTGATGTTGGGATACTGACAATCCGTATTTATTATGCGAAACCCACTCTCAGAAACCGCATAAAATAAATGTGTGGAAAAGCATTTTGGAATATTCAGTAATTGATCCTACTTTTATTGATGCAAGCTTGACGGATGTAATAAAAATTATAGACAACAGTCGATAGTATACTTACACATATTGTAAATCAATTAGTTGCGGATGGCCCTGTAGTAGGTAATGAAGATGGGTTGACTTTTCAACAAGAGGGAGCCCTGTGACATTACGCTTAAGCTGTTCAACGGTGACTACTTGCAAGATACCTTGGAAATTGAATAGGCCTTGAATGGCCTATATACTTTATGTTTACTCTTGTATTTAAAAAAAAGCTAGATACAGAGATTAGAATATATAATTGAATTTTCTTATTTATTTACGTCTTATAAATAAATACGTTTACAAGTAATTTTGAGATTGGTTGATTCCTTTAAGCATATCTTTCAAAACACAACTAGTATGAATCTGATCCATGTCATTTATTTATTCATTCATTCCACTGCTAACCCCATCTTTTAATTTGTTGGTTATCTGTAGCGTTAGGTTAACTTCGTTTCTTTTAGTATCTGACTGTCTGTTAGTGCAGTAGACGACAATGTTTATACATATATAAATCGCCATAAGATTACTTATTGTAGGTATTTTTTATTTAAACTTATAACGTTTTACTAAAAATAATGTTACAGGAGTTTTACATAAGGCACTAGATGACCTCCTAACATATTTAAACCAGTCCCGCAAATTAAGGATAGTAAGATATTAACAAAAATTTTTGATTGTATCGTCGAACCGTGTGTATTATAATTTGGCAACACGATTGATTTTGCAGGTTCCAAATGTTTGCTTCAAATATAACTGACTTTAACTCTACTAAAAATTCAATTGCGAGTTTAACTGCAAATCCAACATCAATACCTCTATCTACATAAATTTCTATTTACGCTTGTGTCTTTGGTTTTATCTTTTACGTTAAATATCGTCGCCTCCTTCATAAATTTCTCTCAGCGCTTTATATAGAGGACTGCTGTGAAATGCGACAATTTTACCTACGTAATATATAATATCTGGATGCCAGGATTTTTTCTTTGATGCAATCTAATTATCTATAACTGCAAATATTAGGCGGACAAGGGGTTTATCTATTTAGGAAGTTGAAGACTTCTCCAGATGTTACTTTGTGGACGATTCATTTGACAACTACCACATGTTTTTTACAAAATGCCAAGTGGGGCTCAAAGAAAACTAGAATATAAGCAACAATCTAAAACAGGCTACTTGCTCCAGATATGAGTTTTACTGTAATTTCCTTTACTGTAAATAGTAGTGCATAAACATTATAACCTCACTTTTTACAACTATCTAAGTTATCTATGTGATTATTCACGACAATGGTTTAGCCTTCTGCCTATCTTGTACTTAAATAAAATGCGCTCTTAAATATTTTTATTGCTTATAACCTATCTTTGCGAACATACGAAATTTTATGAAACTTTTTTATGATTTAAGCGCTTACAAGCATATAGTTTAAAATTGAAAGGACTATTTTATTTTGTTTACAAAGGGTTTTGTTTTAACGTTATAAAAATGTTGTGGTAAGACTTTGAGATTTTCTCAGAGAGATTATAGATCGTTTAACATTTTTTAAAAATAATTTTTCATATGTTAAGAACCTAAATTTCAATATAGAAATTTAGTGTTTTCCTTGCTCCAACTTTCGTGTTATTTCTAATTTTTTTATTGCAAGCCTTAATAGATTTATCTGTGAATAACTTCCTCCCCCTGAGACAAGTCTTTTGCAAACGCCGCAGCCATTAAAGGCTTATGCTAGCTCTGCTAGAGTACATTTATTTTATACTCTGTAGTATATCTGCCTTTTATAGCTTAGTGAAAAAGGTAACGATGCACACTTGTTAATACATCAACGCAGTGTGCTTCATCCCTCGCGGTTTTTGGGCAAACCTGGCATTTTCCTAATGGCAACTTTCCAGTGTTTACCAAAATGTTTGCTACACGAATAAATATATTTTTATTAACAAAGTGTCTCACGGGAAACCAAGTGGCGTATATCCTTCGGGCGGCCTTTGCATTCTTCCTGAACTCTCCGTAAATTATAATTATATCGAAATATGTTTCATTAGAAAATGTAAACTAATGTGTAAGTTGAATAGGCAGACAATTAAAGCTTTTCAAAACTAACAATGTCTCAAAATTGATACTAACTTTATTTTTCCAAGCTTACGTTAGGCATTTACGTAAAATGTAAACAATCAAAAGATGTGTATAAAATTGTCAATTAAAAGACAAGACTTATTGTAATAAAATTTCCAACAGTATTTTTTGCGAAAATTATACAAGGTAGGCTTTAACAAAATTTTTGCAAAAATGCAATAGATACCAAAAATTTAATCCAGCAACAAAATATGGTACTGTTATTTTTCGTTCTAAGTATAGAACAATTAATTCGACCTTGTTGTTATGTAAGACCACGTGAAAATACAAAGTACTTGAAAAATACTTCGTAGCGCGGAACTCCAATAAAAATATTAGAATCGATACGCAAGTTTATTAACTTATTATATAATCTATAGTGTTTCATGTTAAAACCGTACACCTCAAATTTTTAGAAAGTTCAAAGAAGTTTTGGAATTTCATACAACGTGTTAATTTTAGTCTTGATGGGGATCTCTTTAACATATTAACGTCATCCTAGCAGTACCATTCCTCAACATTAATATTCTAAGTATAATAACCTTAATTGCAATACGTAGTTTTAATGCCAGTTCTATGGGCATTACAGTAGTTTTAAAATTTTCAAATCCATTAAGGTTTGTAAAAGTTATAGCTACAAATCAAGGGGTACAATTGTAGAGATAATAGCTTTATTTCTCAGGTACTGCTGTTTAAGTATTCAAGTTGGTATCAAATGTTGCTACTAAATAGTAAAACAAAAAATACAAACAAAATACAAGACTAAACTATTAGCAGAATACAAATGGGGTATAATAGGATCAAAACTAACGCCTACGTGATTACCATTTTTTTCATTGTATAAAATGTGCATCATTTGCTGCTAGGCAGTGACATTTGCGAACAATTCTGTTTCGAGTGCTGCAATATTTCCAAGTTGAACACGAATTTCAGATTCGCAGAAAAAAGTCCAATGGTTATAAATTGGGAAGCAGAAACGACATTTGTTAGTTCCTCTTGGCCTATTCATTTTTCAGGATAAGCCACTGTTGTACAGTAAAAGTGTTAAATTGCAAGGTTCCATATTGTTGAAAAATCGACCCATCTTCATTAATTACTTGACGGCCATCCGCATCTTATGCTTCCCTTACCTTTATCCAAGTTGTAAGCGACAATATTCGTAATAATTTAACTTATTTTTTTAGACACAAGGTGAACTAACAATTTGGATATCCTTATTTTGGGATTTCTGTGAAAGATAAATAGAAACCCAGGATAAAATTAGATGTTCAATAGATAAAATTTAAAGAGACACTGCCATCGAAGATTTGCGGTCTGGCTGAATTTTAGTATCCCGGAAAACTGAGCTGGGTGCTGGGGAAAACAACAAACGAACGAACGACTGACTCGACTATCAAAGACGCCACTATATCCAGATGATAAACGACTGAAATGAAACTTCTTGATAAGATGTATAAACTCCTAGGGTAGGCACAAACTCGCTCCTGCCTACGATCTGCAGTGTAGGTGATACCTATTAAAAAACAATAGGACATGAAAAATAAATATCTCATTAAAGACATTTTTTGTGTCTCATCGACACTCAATATTCCTAAATATCTACCTTGAAAAAACTAAAATCAAAAGCTTCTCTATTGGTTCAAGATATGGTACAAATAATAACGATTTACACAGTTCACTCCAAAATTTGAATCATAATTATATGTCTTTTATAAATAAATTAAACACACATCACAGTACAATTTATATCAATGACTTTATTAATTACATTATGAATTATTTGAAATATTGTATTCAAATGTACGGCTCTTGACAGAGGTAAATAATTAGTTTATCGTCAAAACCAAATCTATTTTTCATTTACAGATATGATCTAAAATTACAGACTTGTTTTATTCTTTAAACATAATACTTTCTCTAAGAGATAACACAGAAACATTTACTTTCAAAGAATTGTTATATTTAAGATATTAATGTTGTAGAAGGGGTTGCTAAGAGAGTGAACTGATCATTATCGTTTGTACAACAAAAAGGTATCTTCGAACTAAAATTGACACGTTATAAAAATATCAAACCTTTTAAATTTTCTACACTGTGTCTAGAATTCTATTAAGCTCGAGTTACAATTCACGTAATACCCAAGAGATTATTTTGGTTAAAAAAATTTTGATTAAGAGAGGTATCAAGGTGTATTTAAAATATCAGATGTTAGTAACGGGTGCAACAGCTGGATAAATAAACACTACATCCGGTAGTTAATTATCTATCCACTATTGTACCATTTCCTTAACAACAGTACAATCTGTTTTGCATATGGTTCTTTTCACCCCACACCCACTAGAAGCACATCTCTTTCTAAAAGAATTTTCTTATGCACAGATTTTGCCCTTGGTCGAAAAATTTCTTACCTTAAACATAATTTAAAAACTGTTTAAAACAGATGATTGACCTAGACCCAGGGCTAAACCGTTTGTAAAAAAATAATTATAGGTATGTACCGCAAGTTAATCAGAATTATCTTCCGTTATTGCACACAGACGTTGGTTGAGTCATTGGTACAACTACATATCTAAAAATAGGTCGTGAAACTAGACGATTTGACCAATAATTACCTACCCATGAGTCTAATTGAAATCATCCTGCAGTGAATTAAAAATAGATGACTTGAACTAAAGCTGGTTGAAATTTCTAATAAATACCCATTCAATCTAGATTTATACAGGTTGTTTCCGTTATCGGTGCAAATATTGTCAGTGGTGATAGGGGACACTTTTCTAAGAACATAGTTTAAATAATAATTTTTAAAGTCTCCACCCTAAAGGGGTGGGCCAGTTTATAGCATTTTTATGGGTGTCTTTCTGTAAATCGATATAGCATCAAAACTATTAACTTTAGCCTACTGATATCTGAAACTATTTTAAAGAACGTAAATTTTACTACAAGTTTGCATTTTGATCACTTTTGTCTAAGCTAAAGGATACAGGTGTTATCTAGAGATTTATATAAAAAAATGAAACATATTTACAAAATTCTCCTTTTTGTAATATTTGAATACGCGATAACTTCCAAACGGCAAAAGTTAGAACAAAACGAACGATCCATTTCAGATTGAAAATTTTATGAGTTACAACTCTGCCGTAATAAAGTTTTTTATAAATGATTCTATCTTGTAGAAAAATTGAAAATAGTCAAAAGTGGACAAGAATTGATAAAATGCAAAACTATTAAATTTCATCCTTATTCAATTTACATTACGATTATAACTTTAGTTATTTTAATGTGTTCAAAACTAATTTAATAACTGTTTAAAAATTACCTTCTACATTTGCAGTACATAATGTTTCTCCTTTTAAAAAATGTTCATTCTGTATACTATCTCCTCTCTCTAGTTGAATTCATTTGTACTATGTTCAAATTGCAATATTAAACATAGATCAAAAAATGCTGATTGATGGTCAACATAGCAAGTAAAGATCAGCATTGTTCTATTGTTTTACCCATCTGGTAGCTGCATTGTTATTCAATTAGTGTGCGTTTTATAGTTTCCTATTGTTAAACAAACTTTGTATTCAAACTTTCAGAAACTCTTTTCCATATTACTGTTCCTGTTCTTGTTATTTTGCTATAATGTTATTTTCAAATCAAGAACTTGCTGATATACACTTTGTATATGGTTATTATAATGGTAGCGCACTTGCTGCTAGAATGGAATAGCAAAGAAGACATCCACAAAGAAGACTGCGAATATTCGAGTATTTTATAATGTGCTTAGGTTTATTATGAGAACGTATTAGTATAATATTATTATATATAAGATTATTAAGAGTAAATGCTTGTAGTTTTTTAGTAGAAACTGAAAAATTTCCAGATGCAGATAAAGAACATGGGCGGCATATTTACAATGACAACGAACAACCAAATAGTCCAGAAACTTTGGAAAGAGTGGAAAATGAACCTTCAACCAGTATTAGAAAATTACAAGCTGAATTTGGTATATCACAACACAAAATTCTTCAAAATTAACACTATCATTTTTATACATCTACTAATTGTCAATTTATTTAAATATATTTGGAGAACATTGCATCAACATCGGTACTACCTATACCATTTATATTCGGTACAGGTATTACAAAATGCAGACTATCAGCAAAGACTTATTTTCTGCAATTGGTTGAGAAGTAAGAGAAATTTACAAAGATTTGCTTCACACATTCTTTTTACCGATGAAGCGCAATTTACAACAGATGGCGTAAACAACCGCAGAAACGAACATCAATGGGCTATCAAAAAATCTGCAAAAGAAGGGAAGTGGACATCAAAAACGTTTTAGCGTAAATTGTTGGTGTGGAATGTTAGGAAGCAAAATAATTGGTCCTTATTTTTTTTCCGAAAACAAATGCTTGTCAGCTACCGAATATTTATCACTCTTAGAAAATGAATTACCGACACTGCTAGAAGATGTTCCAATAGCAGCACGGATCAATATGTGCTTTAAATATGACCGTGCACCGGCACATTTTGGATTGAACGTTAGAACTCATTTAAAGAAAATTTTTCCCAAAAAATGTATAGAAAGAGGAGGTCCCATTAATTGACCAGCAAAATCACCAGATTGCAATCCTCTAGACTATGTTTTATGGTACACTAAAAACGATGGTATATGGTAATCAGGAAAAGCCATATACTAGAGATGAATTATTGAATAGGATAACGAATGCAGTTAGTGAGCTGAACGAAAGAGGAGATCAACATCTTTTAGAGAAAGTCTGATTATGTACTACAAATGGCGGAGATCAGTTTGAACATTTATTAAAATAACTTGAGATTAACTAAATTAAATTAATTAAATAAAGATGAACTTTAATAATTTTGCATTTTATCAATTCATGTCCATTTTTGACTATTTTCAATTTTTCTACAAGATAGAATGATTTATAATAAACTTTTTGGGCATAGTAGTACCTTATAAAATTTGCTTTCCGGAATTCATTCGTTTTTTCTAACTCACGCCGTTTTGAAGTTATCGCGTATTCAAATATAACAAAAAAGGAATTTTCTAATTTTTTTTCATTTTTTTATATAAATTTCTAGATATCTCCTGTATCCTTTAGTTTAGACAAAAAATGATTAAACGCAAACTTGTAGAAAGTTTTACGCTCTTTAAAATACTTTCAGATGATCAATTCGGTAAAATTTGTAGTTTTGATGATATACCGCTTTACAGAGAGACACCGACAAAAATGTTATAAATTGACCCACCCCGTTAGGGTGGAGACATAGAAAAAAACATTATTTAAACTTTGTTCTTAGAAAAGTGTCCCCTATCACCGCTTAAAATATTTGCACCGATAACGAGGACACCCTGTATATAGAACTACGTTGAAAATAATTACACCATCCACAGCTGGATAGGGTATACGTATTGAAGTGTCACAGGCGGTATTAAATATTGTAAACTTGATCCAAAGCACGTATGGTTGGAATCAGACAAAATGTCTGCAATACGACAAAAGTGAATGTGTAAAAGTAAATCTAGGAAGTATGCAGTGTTAAAACGTTAGAACATAATTGCAGGTATAAAATTATCGATTTTAGAGCAGTTTTGAGTAGATTTATATTGAAATTGTTGGTTCAGCTGCAAGTCGCTTAAATCTTCCTACCTGGAAGATATATCTGTTTACGGATGACAAACTGATCAATGCAAAACCCTAATCAAATAGTTAAACTCAGCCAAAAACGTTTTTCATTGCTAATTTGATAAAATACATACTTTTAGTTATTTTGAAACTAGTGTAATATGCCAATTAAATGTAAAAATGAATCGTTCGCAACGACTTATGTTGTGGATACACGACTCCGTATCTGTATACAGCCCGTTACTTGATTTATTCTGAATAATATAATATATTTATTATCTGTATTGTGTTTTTAATAAGCAGCGTAAACGGAAAATCGTTTTAGTGTACAAGAGCTATAAATACCCTGTTCATGGCTGGAAGTTGGCATAAGCGAATGCATGGCCATGGACTTAAGCGTGGTCTTTGACATTGACATCGAAATCTGTGCGTTAGTCTGCAGGTGTGCCTGAGAATATGTTTGAGTATTGGTCTGACCAAGTTGACACGGTTCTACAGAATTTCTTTTTACGCAAAACACTCCTGACAGATCAATAAACATATTAATTTTTTCATATTATCATAGCATTCCCCATTAAAGGTGGCTTTAGTGCTACAGATATTTGGCGATTTGAATATTTGGAGAATGATCCTATTGGGTAAAGTGATCACGTGACACCGCCGAGACACGTCAAGATCACCGAATTTCCGATCTCCCAAAAGTTGGTTCAAATTCAACTTTTCTAACTATTTTGAGATCGGAGCATGCGTGTTTTTCAGAAAAGCACTTGATTTGTTTGTTTTGTTATAACCTTACCCTTACCTTTTCGTGTAGTTCGGCGTTATATATTTTGGTTTTGCCTATTAAACATATTGGAAATGAATAGCAAATCCGTTGTTTCTTTAGATACTCATAGCTTAGTAACAAACATTGAAAACTTAACATCCAGCAACCCAAAACAATAACAAATGTTATCTTTCAAACTTCTCCAAATACCCGAAGCAGAAAATACCCTAGACGATTAAAACTGAAAATATCTATTTCCCCAAATATCCAAATCGCTAAATCTCTATAGCAATAAAGGTACTTTAAGTGTGCGTGAGCGTATGCGTAAGTAGAAGTAGATCGCTTGAACTGGGACTGTTTTTTGCTCTTCGCTCATTATCCCGGTTTCCGGGGATGTTCTGTGGGTTTAAAATATGTATTAGATATAACATTTTCTAGGAATCTAAACCTTTTTAAATTTTTCAAATAGGTCTCAACCACTGCCGAGTTACGCCTGTTTATAAAATTGAACCTCCAATATTTTTGCACTTTGCTCAATATCACAGTTTTTGATAACTTTTCTTCAAGACAATTTTATGAAAAATAGAAATCTTTTAAAAATATTGAAATCGGAATAACCTTTAGCAAGTAATAACCATAACTCATTAAAATTACTTTTTACATTGATTTCGGTTTATTTGTAAACGTCTAAGCAATGTATTTAGTGCAAAACATTCTGCAGAATTTATATCTTTTAAAATTTTTTAAATCGGATTACCCCTTATGGAGTTACAATCACTGAAAATCAAAATTACTTGAAACTGTCTCTTCTTCATATTTTACGAGAGCGAAGAAGTGAATTTAATTTAAAGAATTTTAGGTCATTAAAAAATGCTGTTAATTTTAACCAACAAGCAGTTCAAGATAAAAATAAAAGTATGACTGAACAAATACAAATTTAGTAACAAAACTGTATTATTTAGATGTAATGTGTGTTTGTTGGTCTACATTCATTTTGCTTTTGGTAAAAATAAACATACTTTTGTTCGCTAAGCTAAAAGGGTAAAGATTTAGAAGAAGAAAAGCGAGGAAAACTTACAACTATTATATTCATAATTTTTAAAAAAATCTTACAATTGCTATATACGTGAAACCAAGAATATTTATGTACCTATTTCGCTATGCCTCCATCAGTATGTTGACGTGCTGCCGGAAATGATGTAAAGTTTATCATCTTCACCCGATAAACCTATTTTACTAATGAGTTGTGTATAAATATGCAGTTTTCTATTCCGCAGGCATACGTAAGGATTCGAAACCGTTAAACAAAATGTAAATATAATACAACTTACAAAAATTAAATTTCAAAATACAGAAATATTCATGGAGACATACATGTCAGTGCATGTAATTACAATGAACGTCATGCATTCTTAAGACTCGTACAAATGTTTTTAAATAAGACAGATTTTTTCCTTGCTATAATTGTTCGAAGCCAACAAAATAATACGACCATTTACCTGCCTGGAATTTATTTTCTATTTGAAAAGTTACTATGCTCAGCTACAATTAAGAACATATTAGTAATATATTTAAGCTTCTCAAGTAATTATAATAATTAATGCTAATAAGCATTTAAATTTATGAAAAAAAAGTATATAAAGATACCGACAAAGTGGTTTATACGAAAATTTGTAGACTACATACAAAATGACTTACATTTTTTAAAGTACGTCTAGCATGTACAAGAATACATTAAAACGTCTTATTCGTTAGATATATTATTTAGTAAATCGTATTATATTAAGCATATCAAAAATTATTCTCTTTATACTATAAACCCAATTAAATGTTTGGAACAAGAATTTCTAAACAATTGGCTTACATTTTAAACATTAATCAAGTGCTAGTGATTGTTCAAAATGAGAGATTGTAAATCTTTGACTTAGACCTAATTTAAAATTTTTAAACACCAAAAAATATGGTTCAGTTAAATTCCGCCATTGTTGATTTTAAGTGAAACTAGTAAACTGAACAGAACTTCCCTGCTTGACGTCCGACATGACGGTTGTGGCGTCTGCCATGGCGAAATTATTATAACGAAGTTTCTATATGCGTAATATAAAACCACGGGGAACGGTGAGTTCAATTGGAATGATACATGTGCAACCATACAATACCCTAACTCTCAACTACGTTTGACATTTTTCACTATCATGTCTGACTGTATCACGTTTTTGACTTACTTCCGATATACACAGAAAGCAACACCCAAGTTCACGATTATACACCAACTATTAAAAACAGATATTAAGTAATTGTCTCAGGCAAGTCAATTACTAATGCTATAATATTAGTTAATCAAATTAATTTATAACATTTGAAATAAAGACAGTAATCGATAGAAGGAAGCAATAAAGTTTCGGACAGGCGTCGAACCTCTAGCTTTCCAATTTGTATTTGGACACGTTAACTAATTTTTTTTCTCAATTCCTAGCTCGATTTGAAACTATGATTTAGGCGTTGCATAAAAAGTGTAAGTTATAATTTCATCTTACTAGCTAATATCATAGTACATAATTCTCTAATATATATATATATATATATATATATATATATATATATATATATATATATAGTGCTGTGATTCCACCACAATCCGGGAACTACGGTTTTCGAATTGTGGCCCACAGATTTTGCGTCAAGAATGCTGTGAATCCTACAAAAAGCTATTCATTAACTTAACTGTTCCGTTGACTTTCTTCTGTTAATCGCCTCTTTACTCTTTTCCGCCTCGGCTGCTCACCTAGTTAAAACTTTCATCCTCAATCATAAAAAAAAAAAACACATTCCTATCACAAACACCAACGTTAACTCTATTTACATCAATATTCACAATACATTAAAATTTCAAAATTAAAATTCAGCATAAATTTCAATATCAGAAAATTTTAAGATTAAATTTATTATCATTTTAAGGTGCATCCAGAATTAAAGTCCTTGTAGATGCCTACTAATTAATATAACAATATATGCAGACCTGAGTCTGAGTACAAAGTGAGCATCTCCCACCCCTTTACGTCAATTAACCAGGTTCGTTTAATTGAGCTCAAAGACATACCCAAATTTTCATCATAATCCAGAACATAAATACTAAATACCCCTTTCTACTTAAACAAGAAAATTTCACCTTAAAACTAAAAATTTGTTGTTAGTACAATTTCACTACTGTCCATTTTAAGTAAATCAATTATAAAGTTATTCAACACACACCAAAACATAAAAAATCAAACAACAAAGCATAAGTTACCTGAAGGTTAATGCACTCGTGGCGTCAATGTACATCGTCCTCTGTTAATCACACCAATCCAACTGGGTTATGTTTAGGTTCTCGTATTACTGGTCCCATTTAAAATTTTCTACACCACTATTCCTCTAAAGTTGTTTCAGTGCTTTCCCGGAACTCATTTGTGTATACCTGAAGCTTGTTTTGTGGATCCAGACACGTTTACGAATCATTTAATTATTAACACCCCCGAAAAATAGCAAAGAAATTCATACTTTTTTCACAAATATACGCCAAAACTGCCTACTTTTGTGTATTCATTGGTCGTTGCAAATTTGACTAATTGGTACAGTGATACTAGACTTTATTACCTTGTATCTTCTTTTCTAAGTGCACTAAATTACATTCATTGTAGCACGTAAAGAACAAACTGTTTTAAATCACCAAAATATACGAGCAAACTGTTTAAATTATTCTCTTAAAATCGGAAAACTAAAAAGCACTGTTTAACGCATTGAATCAAATCGAAAAATCTAAGAGAGAGCAACTCATATTAACCCGGGTATATATAGTGGTTAGCCAGTCTGTCGATTTGTCCCCAAAACGGCCAGTTTCTAGAATTTCGTATACTATGTTCCCATCTCGACCGCCTGTGCGTCGGTTCTTATTAAATTTGCACTCGCACCAGTTAAATCTCGGAAATTTCGACACGGCTCGCAACGTCTGGGAATAACTAATTAATTTTTATACAGAAATGTTATTTTTACCTCTCAAGTTTGCCTCTTATTTTCAACCAATCGCAACCCAGTGACGTTGCTCAACTCACCCCTTTTACTATATGTGTCTCTGTCTTGCGCATATTATCTGTCTCTATCTACCCTGTTCCGAGTGGTACAAATCTATATTCTTTAGTATCGGTTATTTTCAATCCATGTGGACTTGTGAAATAACCCACCTTATTAGCATTTCCCGTAAATATTAAGCAACGGTTTCTCCAACATTCTCTGTAACCATTTGTTATCTGCAAATTTTACGCAGAACATAAAACATTTAAAAATACGCAGGTGTTCAAACATAATACTTCTACGATCTGAATATTATTGGGTTTTTACTAGCTTTTATACATATTATATGTTACTAATGGTCCAATTAACTCCAATTAAAATAATACCCTTTAATTTTTAGTGACTCCTAATCAAATATTAATTATTATCGGTACATTTTGTTTAATACCGGTTACTTAAAATTGAGTTAATTAATATAAATTTTGCACGTAATTTCTATTTGTTTCTTTACTCGGAATAATTAAATTACACGTAGAGCATTTTAATACTGCTTTCTTTTTATAGAAGGCGTCTTGTAAATAATTTAAATCTCTTTTTTTTAATGAAACGAATGAATTTTTATGCTTCACGGTTTTAATAACGCGTACCTTTTCCCAAAGCTTCTACACGGTGATTAAAATTATTTGATGTAATTATTTAATTTTCTACCCTGGTCTAAATATGAGTAATATATATAATATATATGTATATATATATATATATATATATATATATATATATATATATATACGAAATCGCCCTTCGCCACATGGGCAACGACCAATTGCCCACTGATCGCCACCTCTCTGTTACCTTAAATTAAAATTGACATAATTATATTTAAGCCTCGACTAGCTCAAGCTCAGTGATATTGCTCACAGAGTGAACGACGATATGATAACAGAGAATTTTTGCTCACTACTTTCCAACACTCAATATCTCTGCATAAGGCTAACTAAATTCACCAAAAATTGTATAATGAAATAAATAAACTTACAGTTTACAAATCTGCGCTCTCTTTATCATTTGCTTTTTATAGAATTTTTAAATCAAATTTAAATAAATATTTCTATCAAATTAGATTTTTACTAAGATTGTGGCCCAGTATCTTTCTATTTAGCCACCGCACGTTATTTTTAAAGTGAATTTTTTCAATCAATCTTCATTATATGGATAAACTTTGGCCATAAATGGTTCACATTTAATAACTTCCAACTTGTTTTCATAACCTGTAGCAATTCTTGACTCTCTCTTTACCAATTTAGAATAATCCTCTCTTATTAACGACTTTACATCATTCCTTAACTTTACCTGGACAATTTAAAAACAGTTGTTACTTCTTTCTACCATTATCCTCTAATTCTCTCTAAATCCCTCTTTCTCTTTCACTTTATCAGTCCCTTTATTTTTCGTAAGCTTCCGACCTTCACACATCTGCATAATTAAATAAATGTTTCGAAAAACGAAAACCATTCCTCCATATTTATATATACGTCATTTCACAGAAAAATTTGATTCTTCAATCGAAATTATCCCAAACGATTTATTAAGCCTTGCTTTCTTACTCATTTTATTATTATCTAATATTTTACTACCTTTATTCGCTTTATTTTCCAAAGTTGCATTTACCCTTTATTTTTTCATCAACACCTGCAATCATACTATTTTATCAGCTTCATTTGTTATTTTCATCTCTTTAACATTATTTTCTGCTTTTTCCAATAGTTCTGACTTTTTTTCCTAAAAGTGATACAACTTTCTTTGTAACTTTACCAGAGGGCATCTAATACTTAAACTCTACTTTTCTTTACTTCTAATTTCCTTCTCAAATTGATTCAAATTCATACAATCTTCATATATTTTTATATGGACTTCCTCGTCCCATTTAATCCTTTCATTCCCCATAATCATCACTTTATTTTCCATATCTACTATCCCCTTTGTCTTATTAATAAAATCCATTTTCAGAATGGCATCAACTTTTAACCCTAGCACTAATGAAAATTTTTGCTTTACCTCAACCCTTCCCAATTTAACTTTTAGAATTATGATACTGTTGGTTACTGCAAACGTCTTGTTATTCGGCGATACTAATTTTTTTTTAATACGTATGACTTTCTGGATTAATTACTCTGAAGTATCTTTTGTTAAACCTTCACCTGCTATACTTGCACATCAGTAATTTATCTATAACTTTAAATAGCTGGTTGTCCACCAGAAATGTTTCAAAAATTTAATCTCGAAATATTTAAAAGCACTCAATTATCTTTTAATGAGTCCAACTCAAATTTCTGCACTACCTTTCAACATGGACCTCACGATATTTAGCTTGGTTTGTTTATTCCAACTCCCCTGTATTAAAGTTTTTATGTCAATTAAAAATATTTTATGGCGAAAGATGGAATGATTGAGTGTCAATGACTTCCGTTTATATACAAAAATTATCTCTGTGTGTTATTTTCCAGATCCTTCTAGGTTTGAATCGAACATAACAAATGCAGGATTCCCCATTACTAATTATCTAATTATTGCTGCCGGTATAATTTATGAGTATCTTATGATTCGTCGATCCTCTTATAACGCACGGAGTTAATAATCGCTGTCTCTTTCTCTTTTATTGTACTATGGAGAGCTATTAAAGTATTTCTTATATATTTTATTGCATTTTAATAATCGCGGGTTTCTTTGTAAGGAGCTTCCATTTATTTACGAAAAATAGTTAGTTTCTAATGACGTTTAAAAACAATTCTTAGTAACTGACGTACTTCCCTATTCACAACAAAGATTCTAGAATTAAAATATTTTATTTAAAACTTTATAAATGAATTTAATTGCAAAATAAAGGCTCACAACTGCGTTCCCCATGTTTTGCAAATGTAACTGGTATTGTGTTGTTACAATAAATGAAGCAAATACGCGGAAAGTAGGCTTAATTTTAACGCAAATAAAATGAGCGTCTTTGTATTTATAGTTTAGAATGAAAACTCGTTGTTAATAATCATTTATACGCGGAATAATTAAGCACAATTGCTTTCTTGATTTGTCTTCTGTTGAAGGTCAGATTTTTGTATGTTCAAACGCTTTTTTAGGGCATCCTTCAACGTTCAACTTGCACAAGGTGTCTTACTTGACTGGAAAGAATTGATTTAAAACTGAGGCGTTTAAGTTTTTATTCGTTTAACGATTTTTGTATAGAATGCTATACACGGGATTTTTAATTACATGATTAATAAGGAATTTTTTATATTTTGTAATGATGCGAGTGAAATGAAGAACTTTGCATTTTAATGGCAATGAAATACCTCTATATTTATGTAGGGTAGCAACACTAAATAGTTGGAGATTTTAATATATATACCGGGTTTTTTAAAACATCGTTGAAAGATTTTAAGGGCATATAGTACGATCGAAAATAAAGTTGAGTATTATAATAAACATATGTCCACAAATTAACTGTTTACGAGATAACAGTGATTTTATCGCAATTGCAGAATAAGTTTGCTTTATTAAGAAGTTATTGCATTTTAACATAAAATAGATTATAACTAAAGAAGTTGTTCAAAATGACGTAATTCCATTTAGACACAAGATCTACATCTTCTTTCAAAGGAAGCGCGCACTCTTTCAAAAAACAAAGATTTTTTAGAATTATCTGGCAAAAGTGTTCTATTCGTTAGAGCAACTCTGAAAGATCATTTACCGGTGTTGCGTACACTAAACTTTTCAAATAACCCCAGATAAACTGCTGTGTATGAATGAAAAATGTTTTTGAATGCATAACTGCTTTTTGAGATGGCTGTGTCTTATTTTACTTTGTGAATTCAATAATTTCCGTTGAGCTAGCCAGGCAAAGAAAAGTTAGAACGGAAGGTAGGATAGCAAATTCAAATTACATTTTTCTACCCGAGTCAGAGCATTCTCTTTTGTGACACTTCAACGTGTAGACGTGCCACAGCACTCTTTTAGCGCCTAACCCAAAAAAAGAGGGTAACACAGCAATATATATATAATATATATATATATATATATAATAAATAAAATAATAAAAATAATAATAAAAATAAAATAAAGCAAATTTAATTCAGAAATTTACTCTGAGGTTCTGAAATATATACAGTGTGTCCAAATTTCGAGTCTCTACATTGTGATTTCAGTTATTATAAGAGATAGAAATTGGGTTAAATGGGGAAAGATTTGGAGGAATCCAGGCCAGTTTTGTATCCGTTTACAAAATTGGTGTAAGTTGTCTGGTTTTGGAGATATTCGAAGAAAACTAAAAATGGCGGATTTTGTGTTTTGATAATAAAACATGAATCATAAGTCGCACCATCACAAGACTTGCACATTATTAAGACACTTTTCTAAAAGGAGTATTTTAGCATAAACAGAATCATTCGACTTTTGTTTTCGAGGAAACGCCCACAACTTTTGTTTTTCTTATGGCCGCCATTTTGAATATTAAGTGAATATTATGCGCCTTAAAATTACCTTTTCAACAATATGCCACATGTCTATAAAAAAATGCAAAACTATCCTAAATTTTAAAAATAACTAAATTTGTATGTTCTTTAACGTTTGGTAATCCCAACAGGGCAAAATTTGATTTCTACTTTATGAAAAGTACAATACACATTTTATAATGTACACAAACAGCATTTGTCACAAATTATTAATTATGGTGGTACTAGAGTTAAAATGATATCGTTTTATAATAGTAGGCGGTGGTATGTGACAAAACCAAACAATTGAATTACAGTTATATGTCAAACAAATTCTAAAATTTAGATAAACTTGTGTGTGTTGTAAGTTTTGGTGCCGGTGGTGCTGCATTTTAATTTAAAAATGGCACATGTCTACAAGTTTTCGAATGAGGAAAAGTTTGATATGCTAAATACTTATTTACAATCGTTTCGGAACGCTGATACGGCATCCGCCAGATATTTGGAATTGTATCCAGAAAGACGACAACCGCATAAAACATACTTCAGAAAAATTGTAATGAATTTACTGAATTATGGTGCTTTTGAACAGTCTAGGGAACAATACGACGTAAACAATAGGGAACGTGTTCTAAGCATTACTGAGGCGGTAACACGAAATCCATCCACATTCGTAAGATCTGTAAGTCGTGAACTTAATATTCCAAAATCAACTGTTCATAATATTTTAAAAAAGGAAAAGTTTCATCCTTATAAACCTACTATTGTCCAAGGCCTCAAAAGAGAAGATTTCGCCAGACGAATGCGTTTTTGTAATTGGTACATCCAAAAATGCGAGGAAGAACCGCACTTTCCAGAATTGATAATATGGACAGACGAAACGCGGTTTACCAATAGCGGGGTGTTCAATAAACATAACACGCATCACTGGAGCACTGAAAATCATCATCTGACGGCGCAACGCAAATTTCAAACGAGATATGGATTTAACGTTTGGTGTGGTATCTTAGGTAGTTAATTATGATATAAATATTTTAGTAAATTAACCAATGTAATTAATAGTTTTATAGGTAATAATTTGATTGGACCCTTTTATTTTGTCAATAACCTCAATGGCGCCAGATATACGGAATTGTTAAGAGACCAAATAATTCCGGCTATTAGAGGACTTGTACCAAATGATGATGATTTTCGAAAACTATGGTTTCAGCAAGATGGTTGTCCAGCTCACAATTTCCGAGAAGTTAGCGCCCTTTAGCTGAACATTTTGGCCAAAATATTATATGCAATAGTGGACCAATTATGTGGCCGGCAAGATTACCAGATCTTACACCACTTGATTTTTATTTATGGGGTTTTGCTAAAATGAGGTATATGAGTTTGAACCGCCTCATAATATAAACGAACTGCAGGAAAGAGTCCGTGACATTCTTAACTCTATAAATAGGCGCACGTTAAGCAGAGTTGTACGGAAAGTTTTAATTAATTGTCGAATGTGCCGTGATGCAAACGGACAGCATTTTCAGCATCTACGGAAGGAATTTAGATGATAGTTTGCTGTTTCGGTCACATTTAATTTTGTTCCTAAATTAGATAAGATAGGCTACAGTTTTATGTTTAAGTTAATTTTAAGATTTATATCCAATACTTTACGAGTTCTACTTAACAAAATGTATGTGGTACTACTACTACTACTACTGTTTGGAAAGTAGAAATCAAATTTTGCCCTGTTGGGATTACCAAACGTTAAAGAACATACAAATTTAGTTATTTTTAAAATTTAGGATAGTTTTGCATTTTTTATAGACATGTGGCATATTTTTGAAAAGGTAATTTTAAGGCGCATAATATTCACTTAATATTCAAAATGGCGGCCATAAGAAAAACAAAAGTTGTGGGCGTTTCCTCGAAAACAAAAGACAGTCGAATGATTCTGTTTATGCGAAAATACTCCTTTTAGAAAAGTGTCTTAATAATGTGCAAGTCTTGTGATGGTGCGACTTATGATTCATGTTTTATTATCAAAAAACAAAATCCGCCATTTTTAGTTTTCTTTGAATATCTCCAAAACCAGACAACTTACACTAATTTTGTAAACGGATACAAAAATGGCCTGGATTCCTCCAAATCTTTTCCCATTTAACCCAATTTCTATCTCTTATAATAACTGAAATCACAATGTAGAGACTCGAAATTTGGACACACTGTATATATATATATATATATATATATATATATATATAAATATTGCTATGTATATATGTATATATATCAGAACCTTACTGTAGGAATTAACAATTTTAAGTAAATTTCTAAATTAATTTTGCTTTATTTTAACATATGTAAATATGCACAAAGAACTTTTACTATATTTAAATGGTATGTAGTTTAATTTTAAATACTAATTGACATGGGTTAGAAATGAATGTTGCTAGCGTGCCGTGTAAAAGCATGTATCTTGAATTATAGCAGATATCATGTGTGTTAGCAGAAAGCTCTTCTACATTCTTTAGAGTAAATTCAAAAGTCATAATCAAGGAGAGTGAAAGAGTAAAGATCATGAATCAACAGGTTTAAAATGTAAATATTTGTTCCACGCATATTTTATCATAGTTGAGTAAGACGTTTTGACATTTGTATAGCTTTCAAACGTTTAATAATAGCAAAGAACTGTAGTTTATTCGAATAAAGAAGAGCAGACAAATAAACACGTTTTGGGTAGTCGTTTTTAAGCTTAAAAATTGTTTATTAAGCATTTCTGGGAAAACGTGTTAATTTATAAAGTTCAACTGTTGCTATCATATAACGTACATTTGGGTTCTACGAATAGCAGTGGCAGATATACAAACAGGGATCGATAAAAATAAAGAACGATTGTTTAGAGTAGGCATAAGAAGGAGATAAACGAATTTTATGTTAAATATTCGTTTGACTTTGAGAGGATACTGTGAGACAAGTAAAGGTTCAAGGTATTAAGGTACGAGTGAGATGCATCATGTTTACATAGACATCGTTTGAAGTATAGTAGGAGAAAGAAGATAGAAATATTACAGACAAGCTGTTAGTAAGGAACAGAGAAACATTGTTCGATTTTGTAGTTAAAGAAGTGAGATGATGTTAAGACGCGTATTATGAGGGGCGTGTGTGAACCAACAGACGATTGGCAGTTGGACCTCAGATTCAAGGAACTGAAATATCCGTTGTGAGGCTAAAGTATATTTTCGTTATAAATGTTTGATTGTATTGTTGAAAAAGGCAACTGAGGCTATATAAGCACGAGTAGGTGATGTTAAAGTCTCCTACTTTTACTCTGACTCGTACTCTTGCTCTTCTCTGGTGCTGATCATCCAAGAGTCGACGAATGTTGGTGAATAAAGTTTTTTGTAAGTGTTTTTAAATTATCAGAAAAGTTGATTATAACGTACACAAGTTGGTGTACTATTTACCAGCAGTTCAAAAATTCTACGGCTAACATTTTGAGAATGGAAAGCTTGCTCAAGGCTAAGTAAGTAAATAAAATACTGCTTTTCATAAATTGGTTGTGAGTGCAAATTACGCACTGAAATAGAATAGTGCGTGTTGATGGAGAGATTTACGGTTGGACTTATAAGATTTGAATGGACTATTAATTGGTAGTTGGAAAATTTTGAGTAGCTGTTTGCCGTCACAGATAGGGCTATACAACTAGTAGTGGTGCCAGTGCGTGCAGTCTCTGGTGAGAACAACTATCATCAATGGCAGTTGTGCATTTCAGGTAACTGATTTTGAGAAACTTTGACTTTGTGTGTTATTTGATGTGTTATGACAATTTGGTGCTCTAAGGGTTATATTTTCTTAACTTTATAGACTAAAGAGTTACCTTATAAACGCTTAGCGATTTATTCTTTGACCTTTGACTATAATTTTTATTAATATTTGTAAATTAATTTTTATAATATTCGTTGATGTATAAAGTAAAAGGGTTATTTGTAGTGCAAAAATATAACAAATATTTAAAAAGTTTTACTGCGAGCTCGTTGTAAACCAGGGGTTAAAGTCAGGTCATGGTTAAGCTAGGGTACTTTATTTAATTTATTGTTGGAGAAAAATATTATCATGAACTATTTGAATGAAAATACTGTATTTCTTAAGGATGATGTATGTAATGGTTCTGATGTAAGAAATGACGATTGGAAAAGATTTTGTATAGGTTTTTTCTCTTTGAATAAACCAAGGTGCGTTTCTGTAATCGAGTTCTTTTGTATTAAACAGTAGGGTAGTATATATATATATATATATATATATATATATATATATATATATATATATATATATATAGCTGTGATCTACCTCACGATTAGACGTACCTTAATATTGCTGTAATCTGCCCCACGATTAGGCATACCATTTTTATTAATGTAAAATCCCCTTTACAAGCCCCACGATTGAAATAGCCTCTACGTTGGTGTGCCCTTACTATTGCTATGAAATAGCCTTTTTAGGATTTAAGCCCTTACGATGCGTACCATTAAAATTGCTATAAAATGCCTTTTTCTTTCTATCTGTTGAAATAATTTAAATAAAGCAATCCAAAATTATACAGTATTATGATTGGTAATATGTACAGTTTTATGTCAATTCAAAAATTAGCCCCTGAATAAATTATTTACATTCACCAAATTTAGTTTTCCTAAAAGTCAGCAAAAATATCTTTGTAATCACTCTAAAGTACCTTTCGAACGTTCAAAGATGCTTTTCCCTATTTTCAAATTCTAAAATCACCTTTTTGTTGACCCTTACAAATATATAATGTTTAACAAATTATTAAAATTTAAACGGTCTTTTCTAATAAAATTTTTAAGATTTCTAAACTGCGTTTTCCTTGCTCATCAATGGAATTTGCTTCAGCGTGTCTGTGGTTAGCACCCTTTGATTGATACGGCTTGACCTGCTTCACTTGATTTACCAGAATGATGAATTAATGGTTGCTTGTATTTTTCTCCTTGGATTTCTGGAGTAACTTTGAGTATCTCCACGTAATTTCAGATGTACATTTAAATATGCCTTTAGAGTATTTATCCAGACGGACCCCTTTTTTTTTCTTTATTCAAATACGTTTACTTGCATCTTTATTCAAATACGTTTACTTGGATGCTTATTCAAAACCATTTACTTTTTTTGAATGTTTATTCGAAACCGTTTACTTTTTTTGGATGTTTACTCGAAGCCGTTTTACTCGTAAAAACGGCATATTCTTCGTTGCACATATTGGCACTTTCAAATTTTTACTTTTAAGAAGTTATTTACTTTCACTAATTTTACTGGAACGTAATTTTCACTTTAAATCAACGTGATTCGTTCTTTGTTGAAGAAATCCTGTCTGTTTTCGAATTTCATATCCTATTTTCAAGCTCCACCTTCCAACGCTCCAATTGGCGCGCATCGCATGTTTATTGATAAACGTTAGTAATTTCCACCTATCTCTGTAGAACCTTGGGATTCTTCAAATTCCCTGGTTTCAATTGTTGTACTTTCATTCAATTCCGCACGTCGACGTTCAATATATCATAGCATCTTCTTTCCAAGTATCCATTGCAATTTTGTCTCGTATCCATATTTGTGTAGCTTATAGTTCAAGGTTTATCTTATATCAAACCGCCTGTTATTTATTGTTTGTTATTTGAAATATGTTGGATTTTTATGTAAATATAACATTTCTAGTCCCGTACTCATTTTCTAATAATGACGTATTATGATGCGTTTACTTATTCATGCGTTCACATTTTTGACGAAATTATTAAATATCTAGAATGCCAGTTTATCTGTCTTTCCCGATAATGTGTTTATATTGATGCAATTTGTTACGTTCAGAACCCTATCTTTTACTTGTTTCTATTTAATATTGGACTTATTAACTTAACTTAAAACATATTATACGACGTACATATTCTTGTTTTCGTTAAATATTATAATTATTAAAATTGAGCTTCTTCCTTATGCATGAAATTAAATATAATTTATATACAGTGTGCTCGCTATTAACCTGTTGTAAAACAGTCGATTTAGTCCTATAATTGGTGGAATTCTTTGTTTCTTTTAAAGTTAAAATTATTTACATTTATTCTACAATCCCTATAACTTAATCTACTCTTAAACGACCCTCTTATCATAGCACTATATATACAGGGTTTTTTCACGACGACCGTGCATTGGACATTTCTCAGAAAGTACAGGAGATAGCAGTATGAAATTTTACATGTAGTGATTGTTCGATATGCCGAGTTGATCTAAAATATTTTCGTTTGAATAGCACTTTCGGTTGTACCGGAAGTTAATATTATCTTTGTTATTTTAAATGGAACACCCTGTACATTTTTTGCATTTTTAGATTCTACACAAAATTTTAAGTTAAGTTCCTTTAATAAATAATATCTCAATATTTTACCGTTTTTGAGACATTTAGCTTTTTATGTTTTTTTTTTGTAAAAAACTGATACACTTTCTTGACAATAATGTACATTTAAATTTACAGTTTAGAAACCAATTATCAGCAGATATGCTATTCAAATGTATGATAAACGTTCAAATGTATTTGTTTCCATTCAACACCATACGAGGTGTCCAAAATTTTTATTTAAAGTTTCTTACATAAAAAATCTGAAAAGTCAATTTTTCTAAATGGAACATCCCGTATATTTTGATATTTTCAAATTGTTCAATCATTTTAAGGTAACTTTATGTAACAAGTCCTATTCTGAAGTTCAACTGTTATTAGATTTTAATGACATTAAGTGGTTCTACTACGATAATAAAGATAAATATCAGCATTATGTTCGTAGGATGCTTTGAAAATAATCGAACGGTGATACAGAATCCTCAAACTGTCATTATTACTTTATTAGATTACGTGTTAGGTTGTGTGTGTTATAAAATAATAAAATGTCAAGATTAGATTATAGTAATGAAGATTTCTTAAATTTAATAATTACTTACGGTGAATGTAATAGAATAATCAGTCGAACTTGTCGATTATTTGCTGATAGATACCCACATCTCCAAAAACCCAATAAGAATACAGTTAATCGTCTACTTCAAAACTGTAGAACAAATGCAGCATTTCTTCCACACATTAAACGCAGAAAGCCGCAAGTTGAAAATGAAGACAATGAAATCACTGTTTTAGGATTTTTCTCTGTTTACCCAACTGCTTCATTACACAAAGCCGAAAGAAAAATTGGTATACCGTGTGTGACCATTTATCGTATACTTAACAAACACAAATGGCGCTCGTATAAATTTTACTGCATCCAACATTTAAAAGACACTGATTTGCCTCGGAGAGTTCAGCTTTTTGAGTGGTTGCTAACTAAAAGTCAAGAGGACGAAAACTTTTTTAAAAACATTATTTGGACAGACGAAATAAAGTTTACCAAAAATGGAGTCTTTAATAGGCACAACAGCAATTATTGGGCTCCGCAAAATCCACATGTAGTCCGTATAAGAAATTTTCAAGACAAATGGCAATTTAATGTATTTTGTGCTATTAATTGTGATTCAATCCTTTATCTCGAATTTTACGAAGAAAATTTAACTGGAGAAAGGTATGTTCATATGTTAGGAAATGGATTCCAGCCAATAATACAAAACCATTCACAAAGAGACTACTTACGGTATCAAATGGATGGTGCTCTATGTCACAATTACCGACTGGTTAGCGATTTTTTAACAGGAATTTGGGAAGTCCGATGGATTGCAAATAATGGTCCATTTCGATGGCCCCCGAGAACTCCAGATGGTAATCTACTAGATTTTTTCTTTTGGGGTTACTTAAAGAACATCGTCTATTCAGATCCTATCACAACCAAAGCCAATATGAAGGATAGAGTTAGAGCTGCTATAAATTCATTAACACCACAAGCAATAAAAAAAGCAACACACGATAACCTTATTAAAAGAATAAATGCATGTTTAAAAAGAACAAATGCATGTTTGGAAAGAAATTATGACATTTTCGAGCATATGTTATAGTATAAAGATTAATTATTCTTTTATTCTTTTTCAACCTTCATTAAAGTCTCCTACGAACATAATGCTGATATTTATTTTTATTATCGTAGTAGAGCCACTTAATGTCATTCATTAAAATCAAATAACTTACAAACAGTTGAACTTCAGAATAGGACTTGTTACATAAAGTTACCTTAAAAATGATTGAATAATTTGAAAATATCAAAATATACGGGATATTGCATTTAGAAAAATTGACCTTTCAGATTTTTTATGTAAGAAACTTTAAATAAAAATGTTGGACACTTCGTATGGTGTTGAATGGAAACAAATACATGTGATCGTTTATCATACATTTAAATAGTATATCTGCTGATAATTGGTTTCTAAACTGTAAATTTAAATGTACATTATTGTCAAAAAATTATATCAGTTTTTTACAAAAAAAAACATAAAAAGCTAAATATCTTGAAAACGGTAAAATGTTGAGATATTACTTATTAAAAGAATGTAACTTAAAATTTTGTGTAGAATCTAAAAATGCAAAAATATACAGGGTGTTCCATTTAAAATAACAAAGATAATATCAAATTCCGGTACAACCGGAAGTGCTATCCAAACGAAAATATTTTAGATCAACTTGGCATATCGAACAATCACTACGTGTAAAATTTCATGCTTCTATCTCCTGTACTTTCTGAGAAATGTCTAATGCACGATCGTCGTGAAAAACCCTGTATATATATATATATATATATATATATATATATATATTTATTGCAGTGGATTTCGGGAACACTCAAGATCGCCTTCAATGGGCCGTCATAAAATTTTCTGAAATAAAAAAAAAATTCTTATTATACCTTTGGAACGCCACCTTATTTCTGCACACCTCGGCTAGCTATAAAATCTGCTTTTTTTGGATACCAACCATTCTAAATTCACTCTTTTTTACATATACAGTCAAATGAAATTACGACTCAAATAATGCAACAAGACATACAACTTTTTTTTTACACATGTTAACAAGTTTCCATTAGCAAGAAAAGATTTACACATTGGTATATACAGTTTGATAAAAAAAATGTTACCATCTCAATCTTTAAATATTTTAAATTTTCATGATTTTATAGTATTTCAACAATTTTATTTTAGAAGAGTAGATGGGCCCGTCGTGCAACCTTAAATTGATTTTTACTTTGGTCTATTTTGAGCTCAGTATAACCCAGTTACTCTAAATGCTTTTACACCTCGCATTTTTGTTTGAAATAAAGCTAAAGACCCGTTTACTCCTTACAACAACATTTTTATGTCATTAATAAACATTTTAAATAATCAAAATCCAATGTCCTGTACATATACCTCTTTAAATGAGTTTTTATGGTAATAAAATACACCCCCAATAAGTCAAAACACTCAAGCACAAATATCAGCACAAATGTTTAAGCAAAAGCTAGAAAATAAGTTTCTTTACCTGGAGTAAGCTTCGTCTATCGCTACCTCTGAAGATGTGTTCCAAAACTCTTGTCGTTGTGTTCATACACTTCGTGATTACACCTGGATCCAACCCATGTCCACTAGCTATCCAAATCTCTGCAACCACCTTTAGTATTTCTACCCGGATAACGATCTCGACCAAGCTTAACCTTTCATAACCACTACACTTCATGCATACTAGTTTCAAACTTCTCGATTTACTTACCCAAGTACCATCCTATCCTTAGATTGTACCGTGTAGTGACGGCATCTTTGATAAGCTAGCCCTCACTTGTGCAAATCACACCTTTAATACATTACCGGTACCTTACTAACAGCTTTTACACACTTTTAAATAGGATGTAGTATAATAATTCAACTAATAAACGATAATCAGTACAACGTAAAAGCACGTAATAGCAAATACGTAAGAGATATCTAAGAGAGCACGATCTAAGGTCTAAGAGAGCTATCCTACCTCTCGCAGTGTATTTATTCGCTTTTGAATACCACGTCACGGACCCTTTTTTCATCGAAAAGTTTATTTTACAAACCGATTCTCAAAATTTTGTTCGTAACAAACTTCAACGTCTAAAAGATTCCCAGTTTACCGTGCTGTTACATAGAAATTCGCTTAACACCTCTTGCTACGTATTTTTTTTTGCTAGGGCTGACACTACTACTTCATTAACACCATACTGCAAGCTAGGTGTCTGCAAAACTAAATCTTCCGACGTAACTAGGGGTCTATTCCTTGGGTAGAGCTATGAGCAATGGGGGTAAGTCGAAATCTGTGGGGGTCACACTCAAACTAAAACAAACAGGCGCCACCAAGTCCAGATTAATTTATATTAATGGCATAGCAAATTTCTAAGGGCGGACGTGGAGACCCAAAGAAAATAAGATCGCCTTCGCTGACTCAAAAACTTGTCTTAACAGAATAAGACGCTGTTCCTGTAAGGAAAAATAATAATTAAGTCACATAGAAATTGGGAACACAATTTGCGTCCTTCAAGTATACCTAAATGCATAGAGAATATTTTCTACATAATGGAATTATAAAATTTAACTCTTACTGTCTTTTGTTTATCAGGTCTGATCAAACTAGATCAGAATAAAAACTTTAAATGTAGATTATTAATTTACTAGAAAGAATTTTCTTTGTTTCAGTAAATAAAATTTCATTATAATTAAATAAAATAAATGTTTGATATTCTTGCAAAATTGTTGTAAGGTTTATCAACTGATCCTTACTCAAATATATTACAGTTCAGTGTAACTAACAATATTAAGTTTCTTTATAACCCAACCAGATCTGTGTAGGTCACTTACAAATGAATATACGAAATTTTCTCATTAATTTAACAAAATTAAAATTAGTCTGAAGTCAAAAGAATCACCAAGATATTCTCTAATTTTATCAAAAGTGGCAGTACTGTAATGCTAAACATCTGTTAGCCATTGTGTAATTGTTGACGGCATTGTTCAAACAAACAGGTGACGTAATAGCAGCTGTTAATTTACGTTGTAGCCACATGTAGTCACATATTTACGGAACTAAGTGAAATCAAACCCGATACTGGGGAAAACCAGCCTAATCACAGGTAAACTGAATAACAATTTTGTACATCTAACAAACAAAATGAAATAATGTACTTTCAGAAGGAAGTACTGAGGAAATTCTTAATTCTATTACGAACCCAAAACCAGCTGTCGTCTTTGGTTGCAATGGAAACAACTTCGCAGAGCGGGACCTGCAGCTAAATATGCTTGTTTTCCATGCTTTAATACAGATGTAGGAGCGAAGCAGATTTCTCACATTGGTTCACGGCAGCATTACTTCATAGCGTACTCCTCCGTTGTCGAATTTTATTTACAAATATAATCTTTCATTGCTTAGTCCATAAGTTAAGGTTTCTAATTTATCGTTGCAATTTCTGACGTATTGTTGCGGTTTCTGATTTATCCTTGCGCTAAATAAATTTTTAAATTAGCTAATATGATAACGAATATGCAAAATGTGGATTAAGTACTAACCGTTACTCAGGAAGTGTTTCACAAAAATAAAGCGACTCGGAGGTCACTCGCCATTCTTTTTGAATGCATCTTGACGCTGCTTTTAACTATCGACGAGTGCCCTCGCTGCGTTCTTGCATGGTGGGAGGATCATAAGTGGGGTTCTTGAACCTCTCACGCGCGCGCCAGTGGCTGTGGAATTGCACCGAATTCCGAAACAAATAGACTACTAATCCTAGATATAGTAATACTATAAAAATTTAATTGTTACTCGAATCTTTATTTTAGTTAATAAAGGTATTTCAATATTCATTGTACGTTTAATGAATAGGTTCTTTTACTGCTAAAATAAAATTGTTACACTCTAACCGGCGCGAGTTTCTCAAAACTTTTCACCTTCGACTAATTATATTGCTTTCCCGGTGTATACGTCCAACCCTTAGCTACCTTTCTTCGTTTTACCCATATTTATTGTCTCTTTTAGAACCCCTCTCAAGCTACAGAAAATCGATATTGTAGTTGGTTTCTAAATCGACCGCGTATTTTAGACGGATATATTAACGAACGTTTTATTATACGTGTTCTCTGTCCGTTTTACATTATAGATATTTCATTTCACTTAGTCTTCAAAGCATTTGTTATTTTAACAGCTTGTTGCACCGACCGTTACATACAATTCTGTAGAATTTTGTCCCAACATATATTTCAGTTCTTTGAACTTGACATTTAACCCTCAGGTGTTTCGTTGAAGTAAACTATCCGTTTAAAATTATAATTTCGAGTTTTAGCACTTCTTAGGATTTGTATAACGAACGTTTCGTTTATTTAAATGGAAATATGCGTTTAATTTATTGATTTTCTATACTCAAAAGCTCCGTTTCCTATCCCATGCGCTTGATTTAAACTATTACGACTATTATGCGTATCCTTGAGCTTTCATGAACTCTAAAGCTTCCCCCCTTTACGCAATTTTAACATTCTGATTTAGAAATACAAAAATATCTTATTAACCGTCCGTTTTCACTATCTATACTGTTTAATTTGGCGCGTAAATAAATTGTTCCTATTTCCTATATACACAGTTGTTAAAAATTTATTATCTAGACCTATACCTTTCTTAACCTATAATTTCCACGACAATATACATATACACACGCATAAAATATCAAAATAAAGTAAAATAAATTCAAATTTGCATGTTTATAAGTGTTGAAATTATGTAGCGTATATATATATATATATATATATATATATATATATATATAACTGTGATACATACAAAAAGCCTCACCAGAGTAAAAAAAAATATTCGAGCCTCTCGAATTGGGCACCAAGATTTGCTGTGATTCTCGCCTTGTTGAATTTCTTCTGATAATCGCCTCTTTACTTTTTCCGCCTCGGCTGCTCACCTAGTTAAAACTTTCATCCTCATTCATAAAAAAAAACAAACACATACCTACCACAAACATCAACGTTAACTCTATTTACATCAATATTCATAATACATTAAAATTTCAAAATTAAATTTCAGCATAAATATCAGTATCATAATATTTCAAGTTTAAATTTGTCATCATTTTAATATGCAACCAGAATTAAAGTCCTGGTAGGATGCATACTAGTTAAGTTACAATATGTGCAGACCTAAGTCTGAATAAAAGGGAGCATCTCCCACCCCTTTACGTTAATTAAACAGGTTAGTCTAATTGAGCTCAAAGACAGACCCAAATTTTCATCATAATCAAAACATAAACTGCTAAATACTCCTTTCTACTTATACAAGTAAATTTTACCTTAAAATTAAAAATTTGTTGTTTATACAAATTTACTACTGTCCATTTTTTATCAAACAAATTATAAAAATATTCAACATACACCAAAACATCTAAGATCGAACAAAATGCATAATTTACCTGAAGGTTACTGCACTAGTGACTTCAATGTACATCGGACTTGCTCATCCCACCATTCCAGCTGGTTTATGTTTACGGCTTTAGATTCTGAACGCTTTTAAAATTTTTGTACACCACCATTCGTCTAAATTGGTTCAGGACTTCTTAGGAACTCATCTATGTATATCTAAATCTTGTTTTGTGGATCCAATCACGTTTACGAATAACACTTGATTACTCACCCCCGAAAATTAGCAAAGCAATTCATAATTCGTTCACGTTATACAAAGCAGCATACTTAAATGTATTTATTTATCGCTACTAATTTAGATAATTGGTACAGTAATACCCGCAAATATAACTAGACTTTATTACCTTATCTATCTTTTCTAAGTGCACTAATGCATAATAACTTGTATCGTAGCACGTATTCTGCTTGCAGTATCGTATAACATCAAAAAAATAAAGAGCAAACTGTTTTAAAGTATTCAATAAAATCAAAAATCTAAGAGCCAAACTGTTTAAAGTATTGAATAAAAATCGAAAATCTAAGAGAGCGAAACTCCTATAAACACGGGTTTATGTAATGGCGCGCTTGCACGTCGGATTTGTCCCTCAACGGACAATTTTTAGAATTTCGCATTCTATGTTCTCTTTTCGACAGCTCGGCACGCGATTCTACAAAATTTGCACTCGCGCCAGTTGAAAATCTAAGAAATTTTCACACGGCTCGCAAACACGTCCGAGAACAACTAATTAATTTTACACACCAACTGCTATGCTTTCTCCTCTCATGTTTGCATCTTATTTCAACCAATCGTAGCTCTAGTGAAGCTTTACAAATCTGGCCTTTTATTATCTGTGTCTCTGTTTTACCTGTTTTATCCGTCCCTTTCTACATTGGTCTGAGTGGTACAAATCGATATTCTTTACTATCGGCTGTCTAAACTACACATGGACTCGCGACGTGACTTTTAAATAAACGCTTTTTTTGTATTCCGTACTAAAGCATCCGACCGTTTCCAATATATGTAGAAGCTGCATGTTTATCAGATTGAATTTATTAGAATTTGACATTTAAAATTTGCAGGTGTGCTCCTAATGAATGTTTTAAATATAATTCTCCGAGCTTTGTGTTCATAGTATTTTAACTCTGGATTTTCACAGGCTTTTATGCTTATTATATATTACTAATGTTTCAATTAACTCCAATTAAAATAATAATGAATGGCATTGACTTCTACCCTTTAATTTTTAGCGAATACTAATTAAATATTAATTATTATCTGTACACTTTGTTTAATACCCGTTACTTAAAAATTGAATTAATTAATATAAATTTCGCACGTAATTTCTATTTGTTTCTTTATACAGGGTGATTAAAATTATTTGATGTCGTTAATTAATTTTCTACCCTGGTCTAAATTTGAGTATTTTCCCCCTATTTGAACACAAATAATCCCACTTACTTGAATTCAAATATGAAACATCTAGACTACAAAAAAAAATTACAAAAAAAAATTGTCTATCTCACTCTACCCTTATCTTTCTAACTTACCTAACTTATATCCAATCCTAAAAATATTTACATCTATCCTGTATCCCTATCCTATTCCTAACTCTCACCTAATTTTATAAACTGAAATTATTCCTAACTTCATCCTACTTATCCATCTAATCCTATATACATCCTATATACCTATTCTGGTCCTAACCTTTAACTAATCTTTACTATACTCACTTCCCCCTACCTAATCCTATATACCTATCCTATTCTTATTCTATTCCTAATTCTCCACTAATCTTATAAGAAATATCTACACTTAACCTATCTTATTTTCTTCCTACGTTTAATTTTTCTTCTCATCCTATACACCTATTTCTAACTATCTCCTCTATTTATCCTATACCTAGCTTTATTTTCCATAAACACTTACTTCTACTTTCTATATACACCTATTTCTATTCCTATATTTTGTTCACTTAATCTTCATTTCTTATTTCAATCTGGCTCTTTTCTTGATCCTCCAAGTCTTTCTTCTCACCATCCTAATACTCTTCATCCCTATTTCTCCTCCTTTTATAACTATACTTATCATCCCTATTATCTCACATACAATAAACTTATCATCCCTATTATCCTGACTCTTAAATATTGCTTCTTCTTTAGTCCCTACACTTGTCTGTTTCTCATTTATTATTATTTCCTTTTCTGCTGACAAACCAAACGATACTACCTTAAAATTATAGATTTTTCCCTCTACGGAAAATCCTGTGTACCTTCTAGAATCCTTGTGTAATGGAATCAGCCAGAATAAATTCCTTAAATCTAATTTACTAAAAACAAACTTGCCACTTAACCTCGTCAAAAGTGTGTCCATGGATGGTGGACAATGGAGTTGCGGTTTGGTCCGTTGGTTAATTTTGCGTGCATCTAAACATAAACGAATACTATCATCCTTTTTCTTAACTACCACCAACGGATTTATGAAATGAGTGTTTGAGACCTCTATTATGCCATCTTCCAACATTTTATTTAATTCTGCCTTCACCTGCTCCCGATATGCTGCTGGAATTGGATAAACCTTTGCGTTGAATGGTGCTGAATTATCCACTTCTAACACGTGCTCATAGCCTAACGCTGTGCTTGCTTCTACCCCCACTAATTCTGCATGTTTTTGTAATAAAGCTTGAACTTCTACTATCCTCTCCTCTGGACATCTTATTGTGTTGATCTGTTTAACTCCATCATCATCTACCTCTACTACATTAATACTCAACCCCGTGTCATCCTCTGTGACTTCATAACTGCCCTTCCATGGCACTACCCTATGCTTAATCCTTACTACCTTCCTTTCCATATCTATCAAAACCCCTAACTGCATCATACAGTCAACACCTAAAATGCTCTGAAACTTTAGTCCAGGTACAATTACTAACTCCTGTTCACAGCTTAAACCTCCTATATTTATCCTAAGCACCACAACACTATTTACTACAGCAAACTTCTTTTTATTTGGAGCTACTAAATGGCTACGCTTTATAGGCATAATTCTATCACAAACCTTATCCCTAATTTTGCTGACGAATTCCTCCAATATTAAACTCGCCTCTGCCCCTGTATCAAGTAATACTTCTACATTATTCTCAAAAATCCCTATATTAGTAATTGGCAAACATAATTTTTCTACAGTTTCTGGCTCTATTTCCTCCTCAATTTTGTAAAATTCACGTGGATGTTCATACACATTTACACAGAAATCTAGTGGTCTGTCGCGTTCTAAAAATCCTGTCTCGTCCTGTTTTCTGTGCTTGGTCCTGGTTGTCCTTCTACAACCTGTGCGTACGTCCTCCTTGTATTAGTATCCTTGTCCCTGTCTCTATTCGCCGTGCTCATCACAGTCCTGTTTACTTCCGGTAAACTGTTCTGTCTCATGTAACTAGGTCTTGGCGTCGGTCCCCTAGTCGCACTATTGCTCCTGTATTCCTGTCCTCGTCGTTCCCAATTCGGTCGAAAATTCCTATTATAGTCAGGCCGTCTCGGATAATTCGGTGTCCTGTTGTCAAACCTAACCGTGTTAATGTTTCGTTCCCGTATCTCTCTTGTTCGTCCTACACATACATCGTCATATCTCTGTAAGTATTTTAAAAATGTCTCCCGTTCTGTAATGTTTTGTAATGCCACGTGTTGTCTGATTTCTAGTTCAAAATGTCGTGATAAGTACTTGATTATTTTTCTGTCCGTCAAAGGTGGATTAAGTTGTTTGACCACACTGTATTTGCGGATGGCATATTGCTCCCTAGAACCTGCAAACTCTCCCTTAAATTTTCCTGTAATCAAGTCGTCCCTAATCTGATCCTGTTTGTGATCACTCCAGTAATGTTGTAAAAATTTGTTTTCAAAGTCCTGATATGTGTCTATGTCCTGTCCTACTAAATTATACCATGCTTCCGCATTGTCTTTCAATAGAGCCTATATCGTGTTGAGTTTAGTCTGTTCGTCAAATAAATTACGTACTAGATTTCTTACACTATTAATAAAAATTTGTGGATTTACCCTGTTATCGCCATAAAATTTCATATGTTGGTCCAATGATACGCCACCTGTATAAAATCTGGGACCATCCCCCGTTAAATTTGACATGTTGTATTTGATACTACTAACTTCGCGTTCTATCCTGCCTAACTGATCCCTACATGAGTCCGTTACTTCAGTCATTTTTATATTAATCTTTTCTTCACAGAAAATGCGTACTTCGGACTTTAAATTTCCCATTTCCTGTCGAAGACTGTCATGTTTTTCTCATTCCTATCAACCCTACTTCCTACTTCCCCCAGTTTCACGGTAAGACTATTTTCAAATTCTGTAAATTCTTTAGAATTTTGTTCAATTTTCCCGCTTATCTGCTCTAATTTTTGGTTGGACTCCTCCCTCGCTCTATTCGATTCTTCTCTAGCTCTATTAGATTCTTCCCTAGCTAATTGTATTTCCTCTAACATTCTCATCATTAACTCATTTCCTTGATCCCCTGATTCCGTCCTCGAGTGATCTCTACTGCCTCCAGCTTCTTCCATTTTCGAATTTTTTTCACACAATGCACTATCGTCACTTCCAATTTCCACTCCTTGACTCCTTAACCACTCCTTTCTCTGCATACGTCACTCTCACACACTCTAAAAATACTCTTAAATTTATACACAAACAGAAACTCTCTCTCAGATCGCCAGTTTCCTGGAATAAAATCACAAAAATTTTATTTGGGCCTCGAGCCTCACTTTTGGGTCGCCAAGATACTGTGATACCTACAAAAAGCCTCACCAGAGTAAAAAAAAAAATTCGAGCCTCTCGAATTGGGTACCAAGATTTGCTGTGATTCTCGCCTTGTTGAATCTCTTCTGATAATCGCCTCTTTACTCTTTCCGCCTCGGCTGCTCACCTAGTTAAAACTTTCATCCTCATTCATAAAAAAAAAACAAACACATACCTACCACAAACATCAACGTTAACTCTATTTACATCAATATTCATAATACATTAAAATTTCAAAATTAAATTTCAGCATAAATATCAGTATCATAATATTTCAAGTTTAAATTTGTCATCATTTTAATATGCAACCAGAATTAAAGTCCTGGTAGGATGCATACTAGTTAAGTTACAATATGTGCAGACCTAAGTCTGAATAAAAGGGAGCATCTCCCACCCCTTTACGTTAATTAAACAGGTTAGTCTAATTGAGCTCAAAGACAGACCCAAATTTTCATCATAATCAAAACATAAACTGCTAAATACTCCTTTCTACTTATACAAGAAAATTTTACCTTAAAATTAAAAATTTGTTGTTTATACAAATTTACTACTGTCCATTTTTTATCAAACAAATTATAAAAATATTCAACACACACCAAAACATCTAAGATCGAACAAAATGCATAATTTACCTGAAGGTTACTGCACTAGTGACTTCAATGTACATCGGACTTGCTCATCCCACCATTCCAGCTGGTTTATGTTTACGGCTTTAGATTCTGAAAGCTTTTAAAATTTTTGTACACCACCATTCGTCTAAATTGGTTCAGGACTTCTTAGGAACTCATCTATGTATATCTAAATCTTGTTTTGTGGATCCAAACACGTTTACGAATAACACTTGATTACACACCCCCGAAAATTAGCAAAGCAATTCATAATTCGTTCACGCTATACAAATCAGCATACTTAAATGTATTTATTTATCGCTACTAATTTAGATAATTGGTACAGTAATACCCGCAAATATAACTAGACTTTATTACCTTATCTATCTTTTCTAAGTGCACTAATGCATAATAACTTGTATCGTAGCACGTATTCTGCTTGCAGTATCGTATAACATCAAAAAAATAAAGAGCAAACTGTTTTAAAGTATTCAATAAAATCAAAAAATCTAAGAGCCAAACTGTTTAAAGTATTGAATAAAAATCGAAAATCTAAGAGAGCGAAACTCCTATAAACACGGGTTTATGTAATGGCGCGCTTGCACGTCGGATTTGTCCCTCAACGGACAATTTTTAGAATTTCGCATTCTATGTTCTCTTTTCGACAGCTCGGCACGCGATTCTACAAAATTTGCACTCGCGCCAGTTGAAAATCTAAGAAATTTTCACACGGCTCGCAAACACGTCCGAGAACAACTAATTAATTTTACACACCAATTGCTATGCTTTCTCCTCTCTTGTTTGCATCTTATTTCAACCAATCGTAGCTCTAGTGAAGCTTCACAAATCCGGCCTTTTATTATCTGTGTCTCTGTCTTACCTCTTTTATCCGTCCCTTTCTACCTTGGTCTGAGTGATACAAATCGATATTCTTTACTATCGGCTGTCTAAACTACACGTGGACTCGCGACGTGACTTTTAAATAAACGCTGTTTTATATACCGTGCTAAAGCATCCAAACCGTTTCCAATATACGTAGAAGTTGCATGTTTATCAGATCGAATTTATTAGAATTTGACATTTAAAAGTTTGCAGGTGTGCTCCTAATGAATGTTTTAAATATAATTCTCCGAGCTTTGTGTTCATGGTATTTTAACCTTGGATTTTTTCAGGCTTTTATGCTTATTATATATTACTAATGGTTCAATTAACTCCAATTAAAATAATAATGAATGGCATTGACTTCTACCCTTTAATTTTTAGCAAATACTAATTAAATTTTAATTATTATTTGTACACTTTGTTTAATACCCGTTACTTAAAAATTGAATTAATTAATATAAATTTCGCATGTAATTTCTATTTGTTTCTTTATACAGGGGGATTAAAATTATTTGATGTCGTTAATTAATTTTCTATTCTGGTCTAAATTTGAGTAACATATATAGATATATATATATATATATATATATATATATATATATATATATATATATATGTATATATATATATATATATATATTTGAAAGTTTGTTTCTTGGGAAAAGGTCTAATTAAATAAAAAAAATTGTTTTACATTTTATGTGTGTTAATCAGACGTTTCGTCGTCGCTAGATGGTCTTTATCAATGATGTTTTTTCCCCCATAAACGGAGTTTTATATATTTATAACGTAGTATAATTGAGCTATTTACTGAATGATGTGGTACGGGTACTACAATCTAATTTATTTAATTTAAAATTTTACAAAACATTTACGTCACCAATTAAAATATCGTTTTTCTGTATAAGTTATGTACGCCTTGATGCGAGTTGCTAAACTCTTCTATCCACCGCTTTATTTATACGTTTCTCTGTCTGTTTTATATTATAGATTTTAACGGGACGAGGGACGGTTTTTGTTATAATTACTAATAATACTCGTTGTACACAATATATGTATTTGTACTTTAATCTCAGGGTTTTAATATAAAGCAAAGGTACACAGTAAACTACGTATATTAAGGACTTAACAATCAAAACAATGCATAATACATGAGCGAGGAAGGAATACGACCATTCCTATACACGGCATAACACATACTATCTATTAGGAGGTTAGGAGTGTGTTCGAATACGACCATTCCTCTACACGGCATAACACATACTATCTATTAGGAGGTTAGGAGTGTGTTCGAATACGACCATTCCTCTACACGGCATAACACATACTATCTATTAGGAGGTTAGGAGTGTGTTCGAATACGACCATTCCTCTACACGGCATAACACATACTATCTATTAGGAGGTTAGGAGTGTGTTCCACTAACTAAACGTACAGAAGTTACTGACGTGCGTTTAGAAATTACTTTTTCACTTTACGGGGGCGTTCCCGTTTTCTTTAAGGAACCACAGGCGGGGGTATAACCGACGAAGCACTGGGCACACCGGCACTAAACGGAACCAATTTCGTTAAATCAACAGAATGAAATTTATCGATCTTTTCATAGGGTTTCGTAGCTGTAGTAAGCTTAAAGGAAGTTGGAGTAACCACCTTGGATATAACATAAGGTCCATCACGTTTAGGTGCAAATGTAGAAGTAATGCCTTTACTGGCATTGCTAAGTAGGCGAGTTTTCAACAGAACTTGATCACCAACTTGAAAATTTTCAGCACGTCTTGTCTTATCGACTTGTGCTTTACGAACGTCTTGCTTTTGCTGCAAAATTTCTTGTGACGTACAAAGTTTTTGTGATAACCGCTTTAAATATCTAGTAATTCGAGGAACAAAATTCTCAGCGTTTACCACAGTTCTTAAATCATACACGGTATCGTGAGGAGCACGTAATTCACGACCGAAAGTAAGAAAAGCAGGGGTACGATCAGTTGACTCACATACGGTTGAATTAATTGCAAAACGTATTGCTGGGAGATGAATATCCCATTTTGTGTGACAATTTTGAACTAAAATCGAAAGCTGAGTCTTCAAGTCTCGATTCTTCCTTTCAACCGGGTTACTTTCCGGATGGTACAATGGAATAAAACAAGTATCTATGTCAAAACAATATGTCACCTTTTGCATAATATCTGAAATAAACTGTACACCGTTGTCAGATACCATTTTTCTCGGAGTGCCAAAACGTAAAAATATCTCCTCGATAAGCACTTTTGCACATGCATCTGCATTAGCAGATTTTAATGGGTAAAGCTCAACCCATTTTGAAGCTGTGTCTTCACAGACTAAAATCCATCGATTTTTATTTTCAGTTATTGGCAAAGGGCCAAATAAATCAACGGCTATGGTTTCAAAGCGTTGTGCAGGAGCTGGGGTTTGTAATAAACCAGCAGGTTTAGTATTACTAGCTTTATAACGCTGACATTCAATACAACCTTTTACATAATCTGCAATAAAACGTCTCATACCAACAAAATAATATTTATCAAACATCTTTTGATAAGTTTTATCAACACCATAATGACCACCAGTGGGATCCTCTACATCCTCTACATCTCTACATCTCTACATCCTCATGAGGATTGTTACGATAAAGTATCCCATTGTTTAACATATAACCACGATCTAACCATCGGATCATATCAAGGGTGTCTTCACCTTCTAATGCTTTAACAATCAATGACAAATCTGGATCGTCTAATTGTGCGACCCTAAGATCAGTAGCACTAATCTTCGGCATTTCAACACTAACAAAACAGACATCACAGGTATCACTTTTGTTCATACAACCTGGTCTGGACAACATATCAGCCACAACGTTTCTTTTACCGGGAGTATAAGAAATTTTCATATTCATTCCCTGAATTTTCAAAGCCCAACGGGCTAAACGACCCGTAGGGGTTTTTAATGTTAATAGCCACTGCAATGGCTGGCAATCAGAAATTACATTTACTTCTGCCCCTTCCAAATATGTTCGGAATTTTTCGGTAGCATAGATAACAGGCAAAGCTTCCCGTTCTACAGTGGAGTAATTTTGCTCAGCTGGAGTAAGAAGTCTGCTTGCGTACTCAATAGGAAGCAAATCATTGCTAGTACTTTGCAACAAAACGGCTCCAAGTGCAAAACCACTAGAATCAGTTTGTAAAAAATACGGTAAGTTCGGATCAGCTTGAATTAATACCGGAGCTGAAGTAAGTTTTTCATTGAGCGCACTAAATGCTTGTAGCTCAAGTTCGCCAAACCAAAACACACTATTTTTCTTTAATAAGTTAGTTAGCGGACGCGTTATGGACGAAAAATGCGGAATAAATTTCCTATACCAGGAACACGTTTGAACAAAACTAAGAACATCTTTAACACAACACGGAACGTTAATGTTCTTAATTGCAGAAATCTTTTCTCTGTCAACTTCAATACCATTAGTAGTCAGAACGTGACCCAAGTATTTGACGGATTTCCGTACAAAGCAACATTTTTCGCGACGCGCACGTAATTTATATAACTTAAGCCTTTCGAAAACTGCACGTATATCATCAACATGTTGTTTAAAACTGTCCGATATCACTAAAATATCGTCCAAATATGCGTAAACGGATCGGTCACCAAGACCGTTGCAAAATCTGGACATTAATCTTTGAAAAGTAGCCGGAGCGTTACGAAGACCAAAACCCATTCGAAGGTAGCGAAACGTACCGAAGGGTGTAACAAAACAAGTTTTGTTCCTGTCTTCCTCAGCTATAGGAACTTGTAAAAATCCAGACTGTAAGTCTATAGTACTCATGTACATAGTCCGTTTAGAAGTATGCAGAAGCTGTTCGATGCGAGGTAAGGGGAAGGAATCCGGGACCGTAATAGCATTCAAACGCCAATAATCAACACACAAGCGAAGCTTTCCATCCTTTTTCGGGACAAGAACGACCGGGAATCCCCAAGGTGACTCACATTCTTCAATTATATCTTCTGAGAGCATTCTATCTATTTCTTCCTTTAAAAATTGTCTTTTCGGGTTGCTAAGAGGATAAGGTGGAACTGAAATCGGATTGTGATCGACAATCTTTATCTTATGAACCGCAAAGTCGGTGGGGGCTCCCCCCATCTTAAAGACAGTGGAATGTTCTTCCAAAAGCGTCTCTATAATCATACGCTGATCTGAGGAAAGGGATTCTCCTTCATCCCCGCGCAGAGACACGAAATTAACATTTTCAGGATTCACCTGAAAGTTACAATAAAAATTAAATTTTCTAACAGGATCATCGTTAAAATACCATTGATTACTCGAAATATCTAAAACAAGACCGACACTGGTAATAAAATCAATACCTAGTAACGTAGATTTAGTTTGTGCATGCGGCAATACGTTGACGGTAACAGTGACAGTTTTATATTCAAGAGTAACCTGTACATTCGTACTTAAAACCTCTTCATCACGAACTATGCCATCCGCAAAGCAAATTTTAACGGAACGCTTTGAAAATTTCTGGCCATCGTTCAAAAGAATTTGGTAAAGACCATAACTCGCTAAACTTACAGTAGAACCGGAGTCCAAAGTACAATTGCCATATCGACCGTTTATACTAACGCCCAAAATAGGTTTATTCAAAACAGGAACGTCAGTAGTGGCTGAACAAAATTGAACAAACTTTGACTCTGAAACTGTAGAGTTTTTATCATTACAATTAGCACATTTAGAGCGTAACACGCCAGGCGCACCACATCCAAAACATTTAATGATTGAAGATGTAGCGGTAGTTAAAGAGTGTATTTTTGATTCCTTAGATTTCAATTTAAGACAATCTTCTTTAACATGACCATATGTTTTACAATATGAACAACGAGAACGCAAAACACGTTTTAAAACTACTTCTTGACTATCGTTTTTAACAGGATTATGGTTACGATGGACATCGACAAAAACTTCTTGCAAAAACTGCTCAACGCTACGGGCGCGAGTCAACAAATCCTTGAAAGTCAAACATTCACACCGAGGAAGTTTTTCTCTAATATCGCGTCGAAATAAACCGTATGCCATATCAATAGCCATAGTTTCATTCACATCGTATGGTAATTGTGAGAGCAAAGCTCTTTGATTACAAACAAACATTTCTGTGGTTTCATTAACGCTTTGTTCACGACTGAAGAATTTTCTAAAAATTAAATGAGCAGGTAATCGCCTAGAAAATACGTCTTTTAACGAACTAACGGCACTATCCCAATCAAGAATTGTTTTTTTTACACCCTGCCACCATTTTGCTGCTATACCTTCCAATAACATACGTAATCCGCGGTACGCGTTTTCAGTCGAAACGTTTAAGCAATCTTTATAAGTTAAAACTGCATCTAGAAAAGCGTCGATATCCGATGAATCAGATCCATCGAATATTGCTGTACATTGTGAAAAGTTACCATGCTTATTTGCAGATATAAAGGTGGTTGTTTCAAGTTTAGATACATTTGTGTCGTCGTTATTAACCGAAACCGAACCGATTTTATCTAATAATGCGGCGAATTGTTCATCAGTAAACACTACTTGTTGAGCCATGGTGCTTAAATTAGTTGTAGCACCACTTCTAGTCAAAGGCATTAATGAAACACGCAAATGTTCTATGTAAATATTTTAAACCGTAATGTTCTTTATGCACTGTATATAAACAAAATAAAAGTCCAACGCATTCAATTTAGTATTTTATGCGTAAAATATAATATAGTCGTAGTAAAAGTTCAAAATGTAATTATTGTCCCTTTCAATGATACGACAATGATTTTAATATTTCGGAACAAAACCATACGTTTCTGAGCAACGTAAACAAATGGCAAACCAACCTGTTTGTAAGTTTGTGTGATAATAAACAGCTGGATTCTTCAAGAGCAGCGATCAAAATAAACAATTTCTACTTACAGTTTTGACGATAAATGCAATGAACCATTGATAAGCTTACGGAAAATTCTTAATAATTCCTTGCAAAAGTAGCACATCTACAAAACTTCTTGATTTAACTTTCCAAACACTAGGTTTTATTACTATCACTAATCACTACCACCGGGTGGTTTTTTACTTGTATCAATTCAAAGCACGATATTATTATTATTCGAAATTACACGTATCGTTCATCGCAGCCTCACGTAGGGCAGCCAGGCTAGCTCAGTCGGTAGAGCATGAGACTCTTAATCTCAGGGTCGTGGGTTCGGGCATCACGTTGGGCGCCAGTTTAACGGAACGAGGGACGGTTTTTGTTATAATTACTAATAATACTCGTTGTACACAATATATGTATTTGTATTTTAATCTCAGGGTTTTAATATAAAGCAAAGGTACACAGTAAACTACGTATATTAAGGACTTAACAATCAAAACAATGCATAATACATGAGCGAGAAAGGAATACGACCATTCCTCTACACGGCATAACACATACTATCTATTAGTAGGTTAGGAGTGTATTCCACTAAACTAATCATTGGCGTGCAGTAAAAGGGATCACGCTACAAGATCGTTTATTCCACTCACTCCTCAAGGCATTTGTTATTTAACAGCTTATACAAATCGACCGTTGCCAACAATTTCTATGGAATTCTATCTTAACGTTTATTTAAGTTCCCTGAACGTGACATTTAACAACAGGTGTTTCTTGAAACAATCGACCGTTTAAAAATAACAAATTCTCGGTTTCTTCCCTCTTTAGTATTTGTATACGCGGACGTTGGCTTTTAAAATGGAACATTTGCGTTTGAAATTATTGATTTTCTTATGCATGCAAACTCCCTTTTTGCTTCCATGCGTATGATTAAATTATTATAATTTCTTATGCGTATCCTTGAGCTTTCATGTGCTCTAAAGCTTTCTCTTAAGTAATTTTAACATTTCAATTTAAATATCGATTATATTTTAGTCCACGCGGACTGTTATCTGGGTTTAATAAACCCGTATCGCACATTCTCGTGAATTCAAAGAATCCCGGTTTCTCCAAGATTCTTTGAAACATTAATTATTTGCCAAATTTACGCAGAATGAGCTTTTTTAAAAATACGCAGGTGTTCTGTATTTCCTGCTAAAGCATCTGATCGTTTCCAATATCCTTAGAATCAACATGTTTATCCAAACAAATTAACTTGAAATTGCCTTTTAAAACACGCAGGGTGTTCAAACGTAACATTTTAAATACCCTTCCTACGATTTGACTATTATTGGGTTTTTACAAGTTTTATGCTTATTATTAATAATGGTTCAATTAACTCCAATTAAAATTGATTTCCATCCTTTCATTTTAGCGAATACAAATTATTATCCGTACGTTTTGTTTAATACCAGTTATTTAAAATAGAGTTCATTAATATAAATTTTGCACGTAATTTCCATTTGTTTAGGAATAATTAAATTATCCACTGCGCTTTTCAATACTGCTTCTTTTGATGTAAAGCGTCTTATAGATAATTTAAATTTCTTATTTTACTGAAACGACCGAGTTTATTTATGCTTCAAGGTTTTAATAAAGCGTATTATTTAATGAAATTCCTTATACACGGTAATTAAAATTATTTGATTTGATTATTTAATTTTCTACCCTGGTCTACATATGAGTATTTTCCCCCTATTTGAATACAAATAATCCCACTTATTTGAATGCAAATATCAAATATTTAGACTGCCAAAAATCTTTACAAAATTTTGCCTATCTCTCTCTATCCTTATCTATCTAACTTACCTACTTTGTCTCCAATCCAAAAAATATTTACACCTATCCTATATCCCTATCCTATTCCTAACTCTCACCTACTTCTATAAACTGAAATTATCCCTAACTTCATCCTACTTATCCATCTAATCCTATATACATCCTATATACCTATCCTATTCCTAACTTTTAACTACTCTTCACTATACTTTACTTCCCCCTACCTAATCCTATATGCCTATCCTACTCTTACTCTATTCCTAACTCTCCACTAATCTTATATAAAATATCTATACTTAACCTATCTTATTTTCTTCCTACATTTACTCTTTATCCTCATCCTAAACCTATTCCTAATTATCTCCCATATGTGTCCTATATCTAGCTTTATTTTCTATAACCACTTACTTCTACTCTTTTATATACACCTATGCTATCCCTATCCTATTTAAATCTAACTCTCTTCTTGACCCTCCAAGTCTTCCTTCTAACCATCCTAATACTCTTCATCCCTATTTCTCCCCCTTCTATATCTATACTTATCATCTCTATTATCTCACATACAATAAACTTATCATCCCTCTTATCCTGACTCTTAAATATTACTTCTTTAGTCCCTACACTTGTCTGTTTCTCATTTATTCTTGTTTCCCTTTCTGCCGACAAACCAAACGATACTACTTTACAATTATCGATTTTTCCCTCTATGGAAAATCCTACGTACCTTCTAGAATTCTTATGTAATGGAATCCGCCAGAATGAATCCTTTAAATCTACTTGATTAAAAACAAACTTACCATCGTTACTTAATTTCGTCTTCACCTGCTCCTGATATGCTGCTTCTACCCCCACTACTTCTGCATGTTTTTGTATTAAAGCTTGAACCTCTACTCTCCTATCCTCTGGACATCTTATCGTGTTGATCTGTTTACCTTCATCATCCTCTACCTCTACTACATTAATACTAAACCCCGTGTCATCCTCTGTGACTTCATAACTGCCTTTCCATGGCACTACCCTATCCTTAATTCTTATTACCTTCCTTTCCATATCTATCAAAACCCCTAACTTCATCATACAGTCAACACCTAAAATGCTCTGAAACTTCAGTCCAGGTACAATTACAAACTCCTGTTCACAGCTTAAACCTCCTATATCTATCCTAAGCACCACAACACTATTTACTACAGCAAACTTCTTTTTATTTGGAGCTACTAAATGGCTACGTTTTATAGGCATAATTCTATCACAAACCTTATCCCTAATTTTGCTGACGAATTCCTCCGATATTAAACTCGCCTCTGCCCCTGTATCAAGTAATACTTCTACATTATTCTCAAAAATTTCTAAATTAATAATTGGCAAACATAATTTTTCCTCAGTTTCTGGCTCTACTTCCTCCTCAATTTTGAAAAATTCACGTGGATGTTCGTATACATTTACACAGAAATCTAGTGGTCTGTCACGTTCTAAAAATCCTGTCTCATCCTGTTTTCCGTGCTTGGTCCTGGTTGTCCTTCTACAACCTGTGCGTACGTCCTTCTCGTGTTAATATCCGTGTCCCTGTCTCTATTCGGCGTGCTGGTCACAGTCCTGTTTACTTCCGGTAAACTGTTCTGTCGCGTGTAACTAGGTCTTGGCGTCGGTCCCCTAGTCGCACTATTGCTCCTGTATTCCTGTCCTCGTCGTTCCCAATTCGGTCGAAAATTTCTGTTGTAGTCAGGCCGTCTCGGATAATTCGGTGTCCTGTTGTCAAACCTAACTGTGTTAACGTTTCGTTCTCGTATCTCTTTGTCCGTCCAACACATACATCGTCATATCTCTGTAAATACTCTAAAAATGTCTCCCGTTCTGTGATGTTTTGTAAGGCCACGTGTTGTCTAATTTCCTGTTCAAAATGTCGTGATAGGTACTTGATAATCTGTCTGTCCGTCAATGGTGGATTCAGTTGTTTGGCCACACTGTACTTGCGGATGGCATATTGCTCCCTAGATCCTGCAAACTCTCCCTTAAATTTTCCTGTAATTAAGTCGTCTCGTACCTGGTCTTGTCTGTGGTCACTCCAGTAGTGTTTTAAAAATTTGTTTTCAAAGTCCTGATACGTTTTAAAACTACTTCTTGACTATCGTTTTTAACAGGATTATGGTTACGATGGACATCGACAAAAACTTCTTGCAAAAACTGCTCAACGCTACGGGCGCGAGTCAACAAATCCTTGAAAGTCAAACATTCACACCGAGGAAGTTTTTCTCTAATATCGCGTCGAAATAAACCGTATGCCATATCAATAGCCATAGTTTCATTCACATCGTATGGTAATTGTGAGAGCAAAGCTCTTTGATTACAAACAAACATTTCTGTGGTTTCATTAACGCTTTGTTCACGACTGAAGAATTTTCTAAAAATTAAATGAGCAGGTAATCGCCTAGAAAATACGTCTTTAACGAACTAACGGCACTATCCCAATCAAGAATTGTTTTTACACCCTGCCACCATTTTGCTGCTATACCTTCCAATAACATACGTAATCCGCGGTACGCGTTTTCAGTCGAAACGTTTAAGCAATCTTTATAAGTTAAAACTGCATCTAGAAAAGCGTCGATATCCGATGAATCAGATCCATCGAATATTGCTGTACATTGTGAAAAGTTACCATGCTTATTTGCAGATATAAAGGTGGTTGTTTCAAGTTTAGATACATTTGTGTCGTCGTTATTAACCGAAACCGAACCGATTTTATCTAATAATGCGGCGAATTGTTCATCAGTAAACACTACTTGTTGAGCCATGGTGCTTAAATTAGTTGTAGCACCACTTCTAGTCAAAGGCATTAATGAAACACGCAAATGTTCTATGTAAATATTTTAAACCGTAATGTTCTTTATGCACTGTATATAAACAAAATAAAAGTCCAACGCATTCAATTTAGTATTTTATGCGTAAAATATAATATAGTCGTAGTAAAGTTCAAAATGTAATTATTGTCCCTTTCAATGATACGACAATGATTTTAATATTTCGGAACAAAACCATACGTTTCTGAGCAACGTAAACAAATGGCAAACCAACCTGTTTGTAAGTTTGTGTGATAATAAACAGCTGGATTCTTCAAGAGCAGCGATCAAAATAAACAATTTCTACTTACAGTTTTGACGATAAATGCAATGAACCATTGATAAGCTTACGGAAAATTCTTAATAATTCCTTGCAAAAGTAGCACATCTACAAAACTTCTTGATTTAACTTTCCAAACACTAGGTTTTATTACTATCACTAATCACTACCACCGGGTGGTTTTTTACTTGTATCAATTCAAAGCACGATATTATTATTATTCGAAATTACACGTATCGTTCATCGCAGCCTCACGTAGGGCAGCCAGGCTAGCTCAGTCGGTAGAGCATGAGACTCTTAATCTCAGGGTCGTGGGTTCGGGCATCACGTTGGGCGCCAGTTTAACGGAACGAGGGACGGTTTTTGTTATAATTACTAATAATACTCGTTGTACACAATATATGTATTTGTATTTTAATCTCAGGGTTTTAATATAAAGCAAAGGTACACAGTAAACTACGTATATTAAGGACTTAACAATCAAAACAATGCATAATACATGAGCGAGAAAGGAATACGACCATTCCTCTACACGGCATAACACATACTATCTATTAGTAGGTTAGAGTGTATTCCACTAAACTAATCATTGGCGTGCAGTAAAGGGATCACGCTACAAGATCGTTTATTCCACTCACTCCTCAAGGCATTTGTTATTTAACAGCTTATACAAATCGACCGTTGCCAACAATTTCTATGGAATTCTATCTTAACGTTTATTTAAGTTCCTGAACGTGACATTTAACAACAGGTGTTTCTTGAAACAATCGACCGTTTAAAAATAACAAATTCTCGGTTTCTTCCCTCTTTAGTATTTGTATACGCGGACGTTGGCTTTTAAAATGGAACATTTGCGTTTGAAATTATTGATTTTCTTATGCATGCAAACTCCCTTTTTGCTTCCATGCGTATGATTAAATTATTATAATTTCTTATGCGTATCCTTGAGCTTTCATGTGCTCTAAAGCTTTCTCTTAAGTAATTTTAACATTTCAATTTAAATAAAGAAAAACACCTTAATACCTGTCCGCTTTCACTATATAAATTAATTAATTTGGCGCGTAAATAATTTGCTCCTATTTCTATATACACGGTTGCTAAAATTTTATTGTCTACACATATTTAACCTCAATCCACAACAATATATATATATATATATATATTGCTGTGAATCCTCTCATATCTGCAGGTACTGGCCCTTTAAAAAAAAAAACATCCGAGCCCCACAGTTTGGGCGTCAAGAATGCTGTGAAACCTTTTAAATCACCTGGTCCGTTGATTCCTTCTGTTAATCGCCTCGGCTGCTCTTCTAGATAACTTCCATTCTCAATCATAAAAATTAAACAACACATTCCTACCACAAACATCAACGTTAACTCTATTTACATCAATATTCAGAATACATTAAATTTTCAAATTAAATTTGAACATAAAATTCAGTTTTAAAAAGAATTTCCGGATTAATTTTATTATCATTTTACTGTGCATCCAAAATTAAAGTCCTTGTTGGATGCCTACTAATTAATATAACAAGATAAGCAGACCGGAGTCTGAGTATAAAGAGAGCATCTATCACCCCTTTACGTTAATTAACCAGGTTTGTCTAATTGAGCTCAAAGACCTACCCAAAGTTTCATCCTATTCCCGAACATCAAAACAAAATACCCCTTTTTACTTAAACAAGCAAATTTCATCTTAAAATTAAATTTTTATGGTTAGAAAAATTCCACTAATGTCCATTTAAAGTAAATCAATTATAAAGTCATTCAATACACACAAAAAATGTCAAACAAAATAGTACAATTTACCTGAAGGTTATTGTCCTCGTAGCTTCAGTGTAATCGTCCCTTTTGTAAATCACACCATTCCAACCGGATTCTATTTACAGCTTCAAGTTGTCAACGCTTTAAAATGTTCTCCATCACCATTAATTTAAAGTTGTTTCTAGGCTTTTCCGGAACTCATCTGTGTATATCTGCCTCTGGTTCAGTGGATGCAGACACATTTACGAACCATTTAGTCATTAACACCCCGCAAAATAGCAAAGAAATTCATACTTCCTTTCACCAATATTACCAATATACGCCAAAACTGCCTACTTTTGGGTATACATTTGTCGTTGTAAATTTTACTAATTGGTACCGTGATAATAAACTTTATTACCTTGTATCTAAGTGCACTGAAGTACATTCATGTTAGCACGTAAAATAACCAACTATTTTGAGTCACTAAAATATACTAGCACACTTTAAATTATTTAATCAAACTAAAATGCACTGTTTAATATCAAGTCGCGGATGCACGAGCTTTTAACGCATCGAATCGTCGAAAGTCTAAGAGTCTAAGAGAGAGAACACATATTCCCGCCTGTATATATAGCGAATAGCCGACACGTCGCTTTGTTCCTAAAACGGGTAATTCCAACGAATTCCTCATTCTACGTTCCCAGTCTGTAGCCTGCACGTCGATTTTATGAATTTAGTACTCACCCCATTGAGATCTCAGAAAATTTCAACACGGCCCGCAAAGTTGTCCGAGAAAAACTAATTACTTTTATACAGAAATTGTTGTTCTACCTCTGATATATGCATCCTATTTTTAACCAATCGCAACCCCTTGACGTTGCTTAAATCCCGCCCTTTTACAATATGTGTCTTTGCTTGACGCATTTTCTCTTTCCTTTTCTAACCTGTTCGTATTGGTGCAAATTTAGATTCTTTATTATCGATTATATTTTAGTCCACGCGGACTGTTATCTGGGTTTAATAAACCCGTATCGCACATTCTCGTGAATTCAAAGAATCCCGGTTTCTCCAAGATTCTTTGAAACATTAATTATTTGCCAAATTTACGCAGAATGAGCTTTTTTAAAAATACGCAGGTGTTCTGTATTTCCTGCTAAAGCATCTGATCGTTTCCAATATCCTTAGAATCAACATGTTTATCCAAACAAATTAACTTGAAATTGCCTTTTAAAAACACGCAGGGGTGTTCAAACGTAACATTTTAAATACCCTTCCTACGATTTGACTATTATTGGGTTTTTACAAGTTTTATGCTTATTATTAATAATGGTTCAATTAACTCCAATTAAAATTGATTTCCATCCTTTCATTTTTAGCGAATACAAATTATTATCCGTACGTTTTGTTTAATACCAGTTATTTAAAATAGAGTTCATTAATATAAATTTTGCACGTAATTTCCATTTGTTTAGGAATAATTAAATTATCCACTGCGCTTTTCAATACTGCTTCTTTTGATGTAAAGCGTCTTATAGATAATTTAAATTTCTTATTTTACTGAAACGACCGAGTTTATTTATGCTTCAAGGTTTTAATAAAGCGTATTATTTAATGAAATTCCTTATACACGGTAATTAAAATTATTTGATTTGATTATTTAATTTTCTACCCTGGTCTACATATGAGTATTTTCCCCCTATTTGAATACAAATAATCCCACTTATTTGAATGCAAATATCAAATATTTAGACTGCCAAAAATCTTTACAAAATTTTGCCTATCTCTCTCTATCCTTATCTATCTAACTTACCTACTTTGTCTCCAATCCAAAAAATATTTACACCTATCCTATATCCCTATCCTATTCCTAACTCTCACCTACTTCTATAAACTGAAATTATCCCTAACTTCATCCTACTTATCCATCTAATCCTATATACATCCTATATACCTATCCTATTCCTAACTTTTAACTACTCTTCACTATACTTTACTTCCCCCTACCTAATCCTATATGCCTATCCTACTCTTACTCTATTCCTAACTCTCCACTAATCTTATATAAAATATCTATACTTAACCTATCTTATTTTCTTCCTACATTTACTCTTTATCCTCATCCTAAACCTATTCCTAATTATCTCCCATATGTGTCCTATATCTAGCTTTATTTTCTATAACCACTTACTTCTACTCTTTTATATACACCTATGCTATCCCTATCCTATTTAAATCTAACTCTCTTCTTGACCCTCCAAGTCTTCCTTCTAACCATCCTAATACTCTTCATCCCTATTTCTCCCCCTTCTATATCTATACTTATCATCTCTATTATCTCACATACAATAAACTTATCATCCCTCTTATCCTGACTCTTAAATATTACTTCTTCTTTAGTCCCTACACTTGTCTGTTTCTCATTTATTCTTGTTTCCCTTTCTGCCGACAAACCAAACGATACTACTTTACAATTATCGATTTTTCCTCTATGGAAAATCCTACGTACCTTCTAGAATTCTTATGTAATGGAATCCGCCAGAATGAATCCTTTAAATCTACTTGATTAAAACAAACTTACCATCGTTACTTAATTTCGTCTTCACCTGCTCCTGATATGCTGCTTCTACCCCACTACTTCTGCATGTTTTTGTATTAAAGCTTGAACCTCTACTCTCCTATCCTCTGGACATCTTATCGTGTTGATCTGTTTACCTTCATCATCCTCTACCTCTACTACATTAATACTAAACCCCGTGTCATCCTCTGTGACTTCATAACTGCCTTTCCATGGCACTACCCTATCCTTAATTCTTATTACCTTCCTTTCCATATCTATCAAAACCCTAACTTCATCATACAGTCAACACCTAAAATGCTCTGAAACTTCAGTCCAGGTACAATTACAAACTCCTGTTCACAGCTTAAACCTCCTATATCTATCCTAAGCACCACAACACTATTTACTACAGCAAACTTCTTTTATTTGGAGCTACTAAATGGCTACGTTTTATAGGCATAATTCTATCACAAACCTTATCCCTAATTTTGCTGACGAATTCCTCCGATATTAAACTCGCCTCTGCCCCTGTATCAAGTAATACTTCTACATTATTCTCAAAATTTCTAAATTAATAATTGGCAAACATAATTTTCCTCAGTTTCTGGCTCTACTTCCTCCTCAATTTTGAAAAATTCACGTGGATGTTCGTATACATTTACACAGAAATCTAGTGGTCTGTCACGTTCTAAAAATCCTGTCTCATCCTGTTTTCCGTGCTTGGTCCTGGTTGTCCTTCTACAACCTGTGCGTACGTCCTTCTCGTGTTAATATCCGTGTCCCTGTCTCTATTCGGCGTGCTGGTCACAGTCCTGTTTACTTCCGGTAAACTGTTCTGTCGCGTGTAACTAGGTCTTGGCGTCGGTCCCCTAGTCGCACTATTGCTCCTGTATTCCTGTCCTCGTCGTTCCCAATTCGGTCGAAAATTTCTGTTGTAGTCAGGCCGTCTCGGATAATTCGGTGTCCTGTTGTCAAACCTAACTGTGTTAACGTTTCGTTCTCGTATCTCTTGTCCGTCCAACACATACATCGTCATATCTCTGTAAATACTCTAAAATGTCTCCCGTTCTGTGATGTTTTGTAAGGCCACGTGTTGTCTAATTTCCTGTTCAAAATGTCGTGATAGGTACTTGATAATCTGTCTGTCCGTCAATGGTGGATTCAGTTGTTTGGCCACACTGTACTTGCGGATGGCATATTGCTCCTAGATCCTGCAAACTCTCCTTAAATTTTCCTGTAATTAAGTCGTCTCGTACCTGGTCTTGTCTGTGGTCACTCCAGTAGTGTTTTAAAATTTGTTTTCAAAGTCCTGATACGTGTCTATGTCCTGTCCTACTAAATTGTACCATGCTTCCGCGTTGTCCTTTAATAAAGCCTTTATCGTATTCAGTTTAGTCTGTTCGTCAAATAAATTTCCCACTAGATTTCTTACACTATTAATAAAAATTTGTGGATTTACCCTGTTATCACCATAAAACTTCATGTGTTGGTCCAATGATACTCCACCTGTATAAAATCTGGGACCTTCCCCGTTAAATTTGATATGTTGTATTTAATACTACTAACTTCGCGTTCTACCCTGCCTAACTGATCCCTACATGAGTCCGTTACTTCAGTCATTTTACGTTTATTTCTTCTTCACAGAAAATGCGTACTTCGGACCTTAAATGTCCCATTTCCTGTCGAAGACCTGTAATGTCACGCTCATTTTATCTACCCTATTTTCAACTTCCCCATCTTTACAGTAAGACTATTTTAAATTCTACAACTTCTTGATTCGTCTTATCTATTTTCTGACTAATCTCTTCTAACTTCCTGTTCGATTCATCGCTTAGCTGTTCTAATTTTGGTTGGACTCCTCCCTCGCTCTATTAGATTCTTCCCTAGCTCTATTAGCTTCTTCGTTCATCCTCTCTAGCATTCTCATTATCATCTCGTTTCCTTGATCTCCTGATTCCGTCCTCGACTGATCTCTACTGCCTCCTGCTTCTTCCATTTTCGAATTTTTCCCACACAATGCACTATCGTCACTTCCAATTTCCACTCCTTGACTCCTTAACCACTCCTTTCTCTGCATACGTTCTAATCACTCTCACACACTCTAAAATACTTTTAAATTTATCCACAAACAGAAACTCTCTCTCTCAGATTGCCAGTTTCCTGGAATAAAATAACAAAAATTTTATTTGGAACTCGAGCCTCACTTTTGGGTCGCCAAGAATGCTGTGATTCCTTGTATAAAATCGAGCCTCACGAATTGGGCGCCAAGAATGCTGTGAATCCTCTCATATCTGCAGGTACTGGCCCTTTAAAAAAAAAACATCCGAGCCCCACAGTTTGGGCGTCAAGAATGCTGTGAAACCTTTTAAATCACCTGGTCCGTTGATTCCTTCTGTTAATCGCCTCGGCTGCTCTTCTAGATAACTTCCATTCTCAATCATAAAAATTAAACAACACATTCCTACCACAAACATCAACGTTAACTCTATTTACATCAATATTCAGAATACATTAAATTTTCAAATTAAATTTGAACATAAAATTCAGTTTTAAAAGAATTTCCGGATTAATTTTATTATCATTTTACTGTGCATCCAAAATTAAAGTCCTTGTTGGATGCCTACTAATTAATATAACAAGATAAGCAGACCGAGTCTGAGTATAAAGGAGCATCTATCACCCTTTACGTTAATTAACCAGGTTTGTCTAATTGAGCTCAAAGACCTACCCAAAGTTTCATCCTATTCCCGAACATCAAAACAAAATACCCTTTTACTTAAACAAGCAAATTTCATCTTAAAATTAAATTTTTATGGTTAGAAAAATTCCACTAATGTCCATTTAAAGTAAATCAATTATAAAGTCATTCAATACACACAAAAATGTCAAACAAAATAGTACAATTTACCTGAAGGTTATTGTCCTCGTAGCTTCAGTGTAATCGTCCTTTTGTAAATCACACCATTCCAACCGGATTCTATTTACAGCTTCAAGTTGTCAACGCTTTAAAAATGTTCTCCATCACCATTAATTTAAAGTTGTTTCTAGGCTTTTCCGGAACTCATCTGTGTATATCTGCCTCTGGTTCAGTGGATGCAGACACATTTACGAACCATTTAGTCATTAACACCCCGCAAAATAGCAAAGAAATTCATACTTCCTTTTACCAATATTACCAATATACGCCAAAACTGCCTACTTTTGGGTATACATTTGTCGTTGTAAATTTTACTAATTGGTACCGTGATAATAAACTTTTATTACCTTGTATCTAAGTGCACTGAAGTACATTCATGTTAGCACGTAAAATAACCAACTATTTTGAGTCACTAAAATATACTAGCACACTTTAAATTATTTAATCAAACTAAAATGCACTGTTTAATATCAAGTCGCGGATGCACGAGCTTTTAACGCATCGAATCGTCGAAAGTCTAAGAGTCTAAGAGAGAAACACATATTCCCGCCTGTATATATAGCGAATAGCCGACACGTCGCTTTGTTCCCTAAAACGGGTAATTCCAACGAATTCCTCATTCTACGTTCCCAGTCTGTAGCCTGCACGTCGATTTTATGAATTTAGTACTCACCCCATTGAGATCTCAGAAAATTTCAACACGGCCCGCAAAGTTGTCCGAGAAAAACTAATTACTTTTATACAGAAATTGTTGTTCTACCTCTGATATATGCATCCTATTTTTAACCAATCGCAACCCCTTGACGTTGCTTAAATCCCGCCCTTTTACAATATGTGTCTTTGCTTGACGCATTTTCTCTTTCCTTTTCTAACCTGTTCGTATTGGTGCAAATTTAGATTCTTTATTATCGATTATATTTTAGTCCACGCGGACTGTTATCTGGGTTTAATAAACCCGTATCGCACATTCTCGTGAATTCAAAGAATCCCGGTTTCTCCAAGATTCTTTGAAACATTAATTATTTGCCAAATTTACGCAGAATGAGCTTTTTTAAAAATACGCAGGTGTTCTGTATTTCCTGCTAAAGCATCTGATCGTTTCCAATATCCTTAGAATCAACATGTTTATCCAAACAAATTAACTTGAAATTGCCTTTTAAAACACGCAGGGTGTTCAAACGTAACATTTTAAATACCCTTCCTACGATTTGACTATTATTGGGTTTTACAAGTTTTATGCTTATTATTAATAATGGTTCAATTAACTCCAATTAAAATTGATTTCCATCCTTTCATTTTTAGCGAATACAAATTATTATCCGTACGTTTTGTTTAATACCAGTTATTTAAAATAGAGTTCATTAATATAAATTTTGCACGTAATTTCCATTTGTTTAGGAATAATTAAATTATCCACTGCGCTTTTCAATACTGCTTCTTTTGATGTAAAGCGTCTTATAGATAATTTAAATTTCTTATTTTTACTGAAACGACCGAGTTTATTTATGCTTCAAGGTTTTAATAAAGCGTATTATTTAATGAAATTCCTTATACACGGTAATTAAAATTATTTGATTTGATTATTTAATTTTCTACCCTGGTCTACATATGAGTAATAATATATATATATATATATATATATATATATATATATATATATATATAGCATAAAAATTCATTTGTTTCATTAAAAAGAAGAGATTTAAATTATTTACAAGACGCCTTCTATAAAAAGGAAGCAGTATTAAAATGCTCTACGTGTAATTTAATTATTCCGAGTAAAGAAACAAATGGAAATTACGTGCAAAATTGATATTAATTAACTCAATTTTAAGTAACCGGTATTAAACAAAATGCACAGATAATAATTAATATTTGATTAGGAGTCACTAAAAATTAAAGGGTATTATTTTAATTGGAGTTAATTGGGCCATTAGTAACATATAATATCTATAAAAGCTAGTAAAAACCCAATAATATTCAGATCGTAGAAGTATTATGTTTGAACACCTGCGTAGTTTTAAATGTTTTATGTTCTGCGTAAAATTTGCAGATAACAAATGGTTACAGAGAATGGTGGAGAAACCGTTGCTTAATATTTACGGGAAATGCTAATAAGGTGGGTTATTTCACAGTCCACATGGACTGAAATAATCGATAATAAAGAATATCAATTTGCACCAATAAGGACAGGGTAGATAGAGACAGATAATATGCGCAAGACCGAGACACATATAGTAAAAGGCGTGAGTTGAGCATCGTCACTGGGTTGCGATTGGTTGAAAATAAAAGGCAAACTTGAGAGGTAAAAATAATATTTATGTATATAAATTAATTAGTTATTCCCAGACGTTGCGTGCCGTGTGAGAATTTCTGAGATTTTCAACTGGCGCGTGTGCAAATTTAATAAGAACCGACGCACAGGCGGTCGAGATGAGAACATAGTATACGAAATTCTAGAAACTGGCCGTTTTGGGGACAAGACCGACAGACAGGCTAACCACTATTTAAACCCGTGTTGATAGGAGTGGGGCTCTCTTAGATTTTCGAATTGATTCAATGCGTTAAACAGTGCTTTTTAGTTTTCCGATTTTGGATAGAATAATTTAAACAGTTTGCTCGTATATTTTGGTGATTTAAAACAGTTTGTTCTTTACGTGCTACAATGAATGTAATTTAGTGCACTTAGAAAAGAAGATACAAGGTAATAAAGTCTAGTATCACTGTACCAATTAGTCAAATTTGCAACGACAAATGAATACACAAAAGTATGCAGTTTTGGCGTATATTTGTGAAAGAAGTATGAATTTCTTTGCTATTTTTCGGGGGTGTTAATAATTAAATGATTCGTAAACGTGTCTGGATCCACAAAACAAGCTTCAGATATACACAAATGAGTTCCGGAAAGGCACTGAAACAACTTTAGATGAATGGTGGTGTAGAAAATTTTAAAGGCGACCAGCAATACGAGGACCTAAACATAACCCAGTTGGATTGGTGTGATTAACAGAGGACGATATACATTGGAGCCACGAGTGCATTAACCTTCAAGTAACTTATGCTTTGTTGTTTGATTTTTGATGTTTTGGTGTGTGTTGAATAACTTTATAATTTAATTACTTAAAATGGACAGTAGTGAAATTGTACTAACAACAAATTTTTAATTTTAAGGTGAAATTTTCTTGTTTAAGTAGAAAGGGGTATTTAGTATTTATGTTCTGGATTATGATGAAAATTTGGGTATGTCTTTGAGCTCAATTAGACGAACCTGGTTAATTAACGTAAAGGGGTGGGAGATGCTCCCTTTGTACTCAGACTCAGGTCTGCATATATTGTTATAGTAATTAGTAGGCATCCTACAAGGACTTTATTTCTAGATGCACATTAAAATGATAACAGATTTAATCTTGAAATTGTCGGATACTGAAATTTATGCTGAATTTTTATTTTGAAATTTTAATGTATTGTGAATATTGATGTAAATAGAGTTAACGTTGATGTTTGTGGTAGGAATGTGTTTGTTTTTTTTTATGAATGAGGATGAAGGTTTAACTAGGTGAGCAGCCGAGGCGGAAAAGAGTAAAGAGGCGAGTAACAGAAGAAAGTCAACGGACCGGTTAAATTAATAGATTTTTGTAGGTTTCACAGCATTCTTGACGCCCAATCTGTGGGGCTCGATTCGAAAAGCGTAGTTCCCGGATTTTGGTGGTTTCACAGCATTCTTGGCGCCCAACGGGGGGCTCGAGTTCCTAATAAAACTTTTGTGATTTTATTCCAGGAAACTGGCGATCTGAGAGAGAGAGTTTCTGTTTGTGTATAAATTTAAGAGTATTTTAGAGTGTGTGTGAGTGAGTAGAACGTATGCAGAGAAAAGAGTGGTTAAGGAGTCAAGGAGTGGAAATTGGAAGTGACGATAGTGCATTGTGTGGAAAAAATTCGAAAATGGAAGAAGCTGGAGGCAGTAGAGATCAGTCGAGGACGGAATCAGGGGATCAAGGAAACGAGATGATAATGAGGATGCTTGAAAGAATGAATGAGACGTTAAGTGGGGTTAGAGAGGACTCAAATCGAAAATTTGAGCTAATGAGTGAAGAATCGAACAGGAAGTTAGAGGAGATTAGTCAGAAAATAGATAAGACGAATCAAGAAGTTTCAGAATTTAAAAATAGTCTTACCGTAAAGATGGGGGAAGTTGAAAATAGGGTAGATAAAAATGAGCGTGATAATACAGGTCTTCGACAGGAAATGGGACATTTAAGGTCCGAAGTACGCATTTTTTGTGAAGAAGAAATAAATATAAAAATGACTGAAGTAACGGACTCATGTAGGGATCAGTTAGGCAGGGTAGAACGCGAAGTTAGTAGTATTAAATACAACATGTCAAGTTTAACGGGGGATGGTCCCAGATTTTCTACAGGTGGAGGATCATTGGAACAACACATGAAGTTTTATGGCGATAACAGGGTAAATCCACAAATTTTTATTAATAGCGTAAGAAATCTAGTGGGAAATTTATTGAACGAACAGACTAAACTGAATACGATAAAGGCTTTATTGAAAGACAACGCGGAAGCATGGTACAATTTAGTAGGACAGGACATAGACACCTACACGGACTTTGAATACAGATTTTAAAGCACTACTGGAGTGACCACAGACAAGACCAGGTACGAGACGACTTAATCACAGGAAATTTAAGGAGAATTTTCAGGAAGTAGGAGCAATATGCTATACGCAAGTATAGCATAGCAAAGCAACTGAACCCACCACTGACGGACCGACAAATTATCAAGTATTTATCACGACACTTCGAGGTAGAAGTAAGACAACACGTAGCAGTACAGAACATAGTGGACTGAGAAATGTTTTTAGAATACCTGCAGAGGTACGACAACGTAAGTAGTGGACGACCTCGGGATAATAGGGAAAGACAGATCAACACAGTTAGGTTTGACAATAGACGGGACAACTATGCTAGAAGGGGGAATAGTTACGGATACCAGCGACAGAATTGGTAACAGCGACGACCATACGTTCGAAGTAATAGTTTAGGAAGGGGACCTGCACCGAGACCGGAACCTACCAGAAGGAATAGTTCACCGGACATGAGGGGGACTGCTAATACAGACACGGAACGAGTAGAAACGCCTAGGACATACGCTGAGGTGACGGCTAGACCAGGACCAAGTAGGGAAAGCAGACCTGGACAGGATTTTTAGAACGCGACAGACCACTAGATTTCAGTGTAAATGTATATGAACATCCACGTGAATTTTTCAAAATTGAGGAGGAAGTAGAGCCAGAAACTGAGGAAAAATTATGTTTGCCAATTGTTAATATAGAAATTTTTGAGAATAATGTAGAAGTATTACTTGATACAGGGGCAGAGGCGAGTTTAATATCGGAGGAATTCGTCAGCAAAATTAGGGATAAGGTTTGTGATAGAATTATGCCTATAAAGCGTAGCCATTTAGTAGCTCCAAATAAAAAGAAGTTTGCTGTAGTAAATAGTGTTGTGGTGCTTAGGATAGATATAGGAGGTTTAAGCTGTGAACAGGAGTTTGTAATTGTACCTGGACTGAAGTTTCAGAGCATTTTAGGTGTTGACTGTATGATGAAGTTAGGGGTTTTGATAGATATGGAAAGGAAGGTAGTTAGGATTAAGGATAGGGTAGTGCCATGGAAGGGCAGTTATGAAGTCACAGAGGATGACACGGGGTTGAGTATTAATGTAGTAGAGGTAGAGGATGATGAAGGTAAACATATCAACACGATAAGATGTCCAGAGGATAGGAGAGTAGAGGTTCAAGCTTTATTACAAAAACATGCAGAATTAGTGGGGGTAGAAGCAAGCACAGCGTTAGGCTATGAGCACATATTGGAAGTGGATAATTCAGAACCGTTCAACGCAAAGGTTTATCCTATTCCAGCAGCATATCGGGAGCAGGTGAAGGCAGAATTAAATAAAATATTAGAAGATGGCATAATAGAGGTTTCAAACACTCATTTCATAAATCCGTTGGTGGTAGTTAAGAAAAAGGATGATAGCATTCGTTTATGTTTAGATGCACGAAAAATTAATCAACGGACCAAACCGCAATTCCATTGTCCACCATCAATGGACACACTTTTGACGAGGTTAAGTGGCAGGTTTATTTTTAATAAGGTTAATTTAAGGAATTCATTCTGGCTGATTCCATTACACAAGAATTCTAGAAGGTACATAGGATTTTCCGTAGAGAGAAAAAGCGAGAATTTTAAAGTAGTATCGTTTGGTTTGTCAGCAGAAAAGGGAAACAATAATAAATGAGAAACAGACAAGTGTAGGGACTGAAGAAGAAGCAGTATTTAAGAGTCAGGATAATAGGGATGATAAGTTTATTTTATGTGAGATAACAGGGAGGATAAGTATAGATATAGAAAGAGGAGAAATAGGGATGAAAAGTATTAGGTTGGTGAGAAGGAAGACTTGGAGGATCAAGAAAAGAGTCAGATTTAAATAAGAAATGAAGATTAAATATAGGAGTAGAAATAGGTGTATATAGAAAAGTAGAAGTAAGTGTTTATAGAAAATAAAGCTAGGTATAGGATAAATATGGGAGATAGTTAGAAATAGGTACATAGGATGAGAAGGAAAATTAAATGTAGGAAGAAAACAAGATAGGTTAAGTGTAGATATTTCCTATAAGATTAGTGGAGAGTTAGGAATAGAATAAGAATAGGATAGGTATATAGGATTAGATGGATAAGGAGGATGAAGTTAGGGATAATTTCAGTTTATAAAATTAGGTGATAGTTAGGAATAGGATAGGGAAATAGGACAGGTGTAAATAATTTTTGGATTGGATATAAGTTAGGTAAGATAGATAGATAAGGGTAGAGAGAGATAGGCAATTTTTTTTGTAAATTTTGTTTGCGGTTTAAATATTTTATATTTGAATTCAAATAAGTGGGATTATTTGTATTCAAATAGGGGGAAAATACTCATATTTAGACCAGGGTAGAAAATTAAATAATCACATCAAATAATTTTAATCACCGTGTAGAAGCTTTGGGAAAAGGTACGCGTTATTAAAACCGTGAAGCATAAAAATTCATTCGTTTCATTAAAAAGAAGAGATTTAAATTATTTACAAGACGCCTTCTATAAAAAGGAAGCAGTATTAAAATGCTCTACGTGTAATTTAATTATTCCGAGTAAAGAAACAAATGGAAATTACGTGCAAAATTTATATTAATTAACTCAATTTTAAGTAACCGGTATTAAACAAAATGTACAGATAATAATTAATATTTGATTAGGAGTCACTAAAAATCAAAGGGTATTATTTTAATTGGAGTTAATTGGACCATTAGTAACATATAATATGTATAAAAGCTAGTAAAAACCCAATAATATTCAGATCGTAGAAGTATTATGTTTGAACACCTGCGTATTTTTAAATGTTTTATGTTCTGCGTAAAATTTGCAGATAACAAATGGTTACAGAGAATGCTGGAGAAACCGTAGCTTAATAGTTACGGGAAATGCTAATAAGGTGGGTTATTTCACAGTCCACATGGACTGAAATAATCGATAATAAAGAATATCAATTTGCACCAATAAGAACAGGGTAGATAGAGACAGATAATATGCGCAAGACCGAGACACATATAGTAAAAGGCGTGAGTTGAGCAACGTCACTGGGTTGCGATTGGTTGAAAATAAAAGGCAAACTTGATAGGTAAAAATAACATTTGTGTATAAAAATTAATTAGTTATTCCCAGACGTTGCGTGCCGTGTGAGAATTTCTGAGATTTTCAACTGGCGCGTGTGCAAATTTAATAAGAACCGACGCACAGGCGGTCGAGATGGGAACATAGTATACGAAATTCTAGAAACTGGCCGTTTTGGGGACAAGACCGACAGACAGGCTAACCACTATTTAAACCCGTGTTGATAGGAGTGGGGCTCTCTTAGATTTTCGAATTGATTCAATGCGTTAAACAGTGCTTTTTAGTTTTCCGATTTTGGATAGAATAATTTAAACAGTTTGCTCGTATATTTTGGTGACTTAAAACAGTTTGTTTTTTACGTGCTACAATGAATGTAATTTAGTGCACTTAGAAAAGAAGATACAAGGTAATAAAGTCTAGTATCACTGTACCAATTAGTCAAATTTGCAACGACAAATGAATACACAAAAGTAGGCAGTTTTGGTGTATATTGGTGAAAGAAGTATGAATTTCTTTGCTATTGTTCGGGGGTGTTAATAATTAAATGATTCGTAAACGTGTCTGGATCCACAAAACAAGCTTCAGATATACACAAATGAGTTCCGGAAAAGCCCTGAAACAACTTTAGATGAATGGTGGTGTAAATAATTTTAAAGGCGACCAGCAATACGAGGACCTAAACATAACCCAGTTAGATTGGTGTGATTAACAGAGGACGATGTACATTGGAGCCCGAGTGCATTAACCTTCAGGTAACTTATGCTTTGTTGTTCGATTTTTGATGTTTGGTGTGTGTTGAATAACTTTATAATTTATTTACTTAAAATGGACAGTAGTGAAATTGTACTAACAACAAATTTTTAATTTTAAGGTGAAATTTTCTTGTTTAAGTAGAAAGGGGTATTTAGTATTTATGTTCTGGATTATGATGAAAATTTGGGTATGTCTTTAAGCTCAATTAGACGAACCTGGTTAATTAACGTAAAGGGGTGGGAGATGCTCCCTTTGTACTCAGACTCAGGTCTGCATATATTGTTATAGTAATTAGTAGGCATCCTACAAGGACTCTAATTCTGGATGCACATTAAAATGATAACAGATTTAATCTTGAAATTGTCGGATACTGAAATTTATGCTGAATTTTAATTTTGAAATTTTAATGTATTGTGAATATTGATGTAAATAGAGTTAACGTTGGTGTTTGTGGTAGGAATGTGTTTGTTTTCTTTTATGAATGAGGATGAAGGTTTAACTAGGTGAGCAGCCGAGGCGGAAAAGAGTAAAGAGGCGAGTAACAGAAGAAAGTCAACGGACCGGTTAAATTAATAGATTTTTGTAGGTTTCACAGCATTTTTGACGCCCAATCTGTGGGGCTCGATTTGAAAAGCGTAGTTCCCGGATTTTGGTGGTTTCACAGCATTCTATATATATATATATATATATATATATATATATATTGCTGTGATACCTACAAAATCCGTGAACTACACTTTTCGAATCGAGCCTCACGAATTGGGCGTCAAGAATGCTGTGAAACCTAAAAGCTATTCATTACCTTATTGTGTGTTGGTCCATTGACTTTCTTCTGTTAATCGCCTCGGCTGCTCCTCTAGATAGCTTTCATCCTCATACATAAAAAAAACAAACACATTCCTACCACAAACATCAACGTCAACTCTATTTACATCAATATTCACAATACATTAAAATTTCAAAATTAATATTCAGCATAAATTTTAATATCGGAAAATTTCAAAATTAAATTTATTATCATTTTAATGTGCATCCAGAATTAAAGTCCTTGTAGGATGCCTACTAATTACTATAACAATATATGCAGAGTACAAAGGAGCATCTGCCACCCTTTACGTTAATTAACCAGGTTCGTCTAATTGAGCTCAAAGACATACCCTAAATTTTCATCATAATCCAGAACATCAATACTAAATACCCTTTCTACTTAAACAAGCAAATTTCACCTTAAAATTAAAATATTATTGTTAGTACCATTTCACTACTGTCCATTTTGAGTAAATCAATTATAAAGTTATTCAACACACACAACAATATCAAAGTTCAAACAAAATAGTATAATTTACCTGAAGGTTACTTGCACTCGTAGCTTCAATGTACATCGTCCCTTTTGTTAATCACACCATTCCAACTGGGTTATATTTACAGCTTCTGATTCTCAACGCTTTTCAAATTTTCTCCATCACCATTTATTTAAAGTTGTTTCTGGGCTTTTCCAGAACTCATCTGTGTATATCTGACCCTTGTTTTGTGGATCCAGACACATTTATGAACCATTTAATCATTAACACCCTCGAAAAATAACAAAGAACTTCATACTACTTTCACCAATATACGCCAAAACTGCCTACTTTTGTGTATATATTTGTCGTTGTAAATTTTTTTTTACCAATTGGTACAGTGATACTAAACTTTATTACCTTGTATCTTCTTTTCTAAGTGCACTAAAGTACATTTATTGTAGCACGTAAAGAACAAGCTGTTTTAAATCACAAACATATTCGAGCAAACTGTTTAAATTATTTAATATTAAACCGGAAAACTAAAAAGCACTGTTTAACGCGTTCAATCAAGTCGAAGATCTAAGAGAGCTTGTTCATATTAACCTCCGTATATATAGCGGTTAGCCTGTCTGTCGGTCTGTTCCCCAAAACGGCCAGTTTTAGAATTTCGTCATTCTATGTTCCCATTCCGTAGCTCGGCATGCGATTTTACGAATTTTGGACTCGCCTCAGTTAAATCTCAGAAAATTTCACACGGCACACAACGTCTGAGAACACCTAATTAAATTTTATACAGAAATGTTATTTCTACCTCTCAATTTTGCCTTTACTTTCAACCAATCGCAACCCCATGACGTTACTCTACTCACGCCTTTTACTATATGTGTCTCGGTCTTGCGCCTATTATCTGTCTCTATCTACCCTGTTCTTATTAGTGCAAATTGATATTCCTTATTATCGATTATTTCAGTCCATGTGGACTATCTGGGTTAAATAACCCCGTATCGCACCTTCTCGTGAATATTAAGCCACGGTTTCTCCAAGATTCTTTGTAACCATTAATTATCTGCAACATTTTCGCCGTACGTGACTTTTAAACTACGCAGGTGTTAAAACATAATATTAATTCTCAGAGCTTTATTTTATTGGGTTTTACAAGTTTTTATAGATATTATATGTTACTAACGGTTCAATTAACTTCAATTAAAATTAATACCCTTTAAATTTTAGTGAATCCTAACTAAATATTAATTATTATCTGTACGTTTTAATACCGGTTACTTAAAATAGAGTTAATTAATATAAATTTTGCACGTAATTTCTATTTGTTCTTTATTAGGAATAATTAAATTACCCGTAAAGTTTTCTAATACTGCTTCCTTTTATATAAAGCGTCTTATAAATAATTTAAATTTCTTAATTTTAATAAAACGAATGAATTTTTATGCTTCACGCTGTTATTTAATAACGCGTACCTTTTCCAAAAGCTTCTACACAGTGATTAAAATTATTTGATGTGATTATTTAATTTTCTACCCTGGTCTAAATATGAGTAATATATATATATATATATATATATATATATATATATATATATATATATAGTGTAGAACAATATATAAAATAAGATGTATCTGTAAACAAACTCTTATGAAAATAATAAGAGCTTATTGACGAGTACAACTCGGGTTAATAGTTGTACAACCATTACAAAACAATAGCTTTATTACTTCACATGGGAGGAAATATCCACTAACCGGCCACTTTCAGCTTCCTTAAGCATCTTCAGAGTGAATTAGTTTTCAACGATATGAAGTAATCGACGCTATTATACTGATATAATTTCGAAGCAATCTCTGTATTATGGCAGAAGTAAATAATACCGCCATCAGGTGGTAAAACGCCAATACAACTAAGCGTGGAAGTACAAAAATTGAAACCAAACTACATCGTCTTTCTACAGATTGCTATACAAGTATGTCTGGCTTTTGAGATTTGCGGAATGTTACAGCAAAATTTATTTGCAAACCTAACAAACCTTCTTGTGGCGACACCCGGATCTTGCCCCAAGGGCAATTTACCATAATAAAAGACAAGTTATTTGCTGTCCGGAATAAGAAATTGTGTAGAACAATATATAAAATAAGCTTTATGTATAAACAAACTTTTATGAAAATAATACGAGCTTATTGACGAATACAACTCTGCCTAATAGTAGTATAGCCATTAACAAAATAATAGCTTTATTACTTCACAGGGCAGGAAACATCCGCTAACCGGCCGTTTTCAGCTTTCTTAAGCATTTTCAGAGTGAATTAGTTTCCAACCCTATAAAGTAAGCGACGCTATTATACTGATATAATTTCGAAGCAATCTCTGTACTATGGCAAAAGTAAATAATACCGCCATCAGGTGGTAAAACACCAATACTACTAAGCGTGAAAGTACAAAAATTGAATCGAAACTACATCGTCTTTCTATAGATAGCTATACAAGTATGTCTGGCCTTTGGGATTTGCAGAATGTTACAGCAAAATTTATTTGCAAAGGTAAAAAACCTTTTCGTGGCGACACCCGGATCTTGCCCCAAGGGCAATTCATAATAATAAAAGACAAGTTATTTGCTGTCCAAAATAAGAAATTGTGTAAAACAATATATAAAATAAGATGTATCTGTAAACAAACTCTTATGAAAATAATAAAAGATTATTGACGTATACAAATCGGGCTAATAGCTGTATAGCCATTAACAAAGCAATAGCTTTATTACTTCACAGGGGAGAAAACATCCACTAACCGGCCGGTTTCAGCTTCCTTAAGCACTCTAATTCACTATGAATATGCTTGAGTAAGCTGAAACCGACCGGTTAATGGATGTGCAACTCGAGTAACAACCGCCGCTTTAAATATGCTATAAACCTGAAAGCTTTTATTATTTACATAATTTATACTAAAGAATATTGAAACAAATCTTAATTATACTTACAGTAATTTACATTCTTCATGAATTTACGCAATAATGCGCCTCAAATTAGGTTTTTTAACTTAATAATAATTAATATTTACAATCAAATTTTATGCTATATTCAACTAACCCTAATATTTCATGGTGATTTGTCAAATACGAATCGATTTTGTTCAAACATAGCTCAAACTTTGCGTGACCCATTTATACACTTTCTAATTTGAAATAAATATAAATATGAGCTTGCTAATGCCATTTTATGACCCCAGTAATATATATTGCTGTTACAAAGCCGCACGTTGGAGCGTCACTAAAAGAGTGCTGTGATGCAGATACAGCAAACTGTAATATTTGACTTTGTTGACTTTCCTTCCTCTCTAACTTTGCTTGGCTAGCTCAACGGAAATGTTGAGGTTCTCAAAATGAAATCAAACACAGCAGTATTACAAAGCATTTGTGCAGTATGAAATATTTTCTCTCAAACAAAAGCATATAAAACATATACAAAATAGTTTCTTTAAAACATCAAATTACTTATAACAAGTACTTAACTTACTTAACTATAAAAATATTCCTTACCTTCGTTAGACTTAAATTTACAGAATTAAATCTCTTCTCTTATGGATAGTTTACTTCGTTATGATTCTCACGCTTGTAGTGTTTGTTTGGCCAAAAAATCCTTGACAGATAATAATCTGTTAAAGTCAGAGTGTTTTGAACTCTGATCACAAACTTTCCTGATAAAGATCCATACAAAAATAAAATGATTAGGACTTATTCTATCTTAAACTAAATTACAAAATTTTAATATCAGTTACAAACAATTAATACTTGCAAAAATCTACAAAGCGTTTTTCCAATTACATATCTTCGGCTTCTATTCTTAAATTGACGTCAAATCCCAGTTTACTAAATTATGCATAATTATTTGTACACACGCAATTACATTTTGTGTTTGGCATTTTAATGAACAAAACTACGCTTGCCTTATACGGGGTCTAACCATAAATTTACAAAAATGTCTATTTTTTCCGAATTCTTTTAAGCTTTTTGTAAAATTTGGGCTTCAATGATTTCTCATGACCCCTTATGACGTAAATATAAAATATTTTTTCTCACGCAACAGAACATAGAACATTTATGGCATAGTTTCTTTCAAACATAATCTTATTCCTAACAGGTACCTATTTAAAAAAAAAGTTGGTTACCTTATCTAGGTTTAAATTTCTAAAACTCAAATTTCTCCTCTTGTGGAAAGTATACCTTGCTTTGATTCCCAGGTTTGTAACGTTTTTTTAGGCTAAAAAAATCCCTGACAAATATTCTATTAAAAAGTTAGTGTTTCGAACTCTAACCACACACTTTCCTGGTAAAGTCTACTAAAAAAAAGATATTATATAATTAGGACTTATTTTATTTTAAACTAAATGACAAATAAACAAATTCTAAAAGTAATACTGGCAAAATCCAAAAGCGCTTTTCCAAATCGTAATTAACAGTATTCTGCTTCTATTTCTAATTGACGTCAAACTCAGCTTACAAGATTTTCCATTCGCTTAAATCTCCATTTAGGAACATCAGTTTTCAAACTGCATCTTTAATTTAATTATTTAAGTTAATTTTTAAGTAGCTTTTTATATCGAGGCTTTTCCCATCTTCATTGTATTTAATAAAATAACTGCATTTAACAACTTTCATATGGATGCAGGTTACGTTTAAAACTAACTTCTTTATTCTCTGTTACATCGTAATTATTAATTATAATATTCGTATTGCACAATTTAAAACAATTTCTTCTCAAAGTAACATATTAGCGATCGAATTCAAGAACGAATCTAATGTCAATTGTTTCTGCTTATAGTATATACAAATCATCTCCATTTCCAGAGCTTTCGTGTTCCGTATAAACCGTAGTACACCGTAATGATGCAATGTTTCTGGGAATTCCCATTTGTATTATCTCATTAGCGTGATTTATATCTTAATGACGTTCTGGGTCTTTCTTTGTATAACATATGAAGGTAATTCTGACGCCGCACTGCTATCCAGTAGTCAATGTAAAAGATAATAAATAATTCTTATCGATTTTATGGAGTTTTTGCCGCTTTTTTATGTTCCAACAGGTTATTAGAATAAATGTTTATTTATTAGTTAAATGTTTACGTAGTTCTAAGTACAGATGACGCATCCTTTCTCTATTTAAAATATTCCAGAAAATGTTTTATTTAGAATTGAATGCATGTTATACTAAAGTCAATTTGGGTAACTAATTTAAGCTTTAATTGCTTTATCAAGCAAATGATTTGCATTGTTTACGATCGTGATGAAAGTTATTGGTTTTTACGATAAATAATCATGTTTGTAATGCATATTTATTAAGATAAAAGTTTTAATTTTTAACAAGATTGATATGGCTTTTACGCTAACTAAACCGAATGTTTTATGCAATTGACAGCGCATGAAGAGCATATTTTATACATCAAACATGTATTTTTATAATAACTAATAAGTGAAAATAAATGGATCTCTATTTACTCTTGAAAATGATCGATTTATATATCGTTTAAGGATTCAAATTTGTTTTTTACATCTAAGGCTTAAATTTGCACACATTATTAATTTTAAAATTGGGACTTTTAAATACAGGAAAAGTGTGTTCTGCCTTGCACTTAATGGCTATGTCATTACAATACGCCTTTATTATACCGGGTGGTTATATACACGCATTTTAGCTTGGCAAAAGGTAAACTTATATTATACAAGGTGTAGCCATGCATTTTAGAAAGTTTCAATCACTACTCGGAACCCCTTATCACGACAGATATTTTGTTACTTATCATGCAGGCTCTATTGTGTTAATTACTTAGTTATAAAATTAGGAACATGGTGATAGACTTGTCCTTGAGATTATAATGTTGCGTGATGTTAATTTACAGTATTAGGAAGGCATAAATTATACTCAAATTTTGTTTATTTGATTATATAAATAACAGTTATAATGTTGTAAAGAAGAGTCATTTTGACGCTGTATAGAATTTTTGATATTCTGAAAAATGTTGAATTGATGTTTCATGATATGTGTTTATACACGTCATGTGCCATATGCGCTAATGGCACTAAAACCTGCTTCGGCATGTTAAATGTATGGGTAACGATTCAGTAATATTATAATATTACAGCGGAATATATATATATATATATATATATATATATATATAAATATATATATATATAGTATTGAGTTTATTTTTCTTTTTTCGAACGTATAATACAATTGGAATAATAAAGAATGTCAAATAATTTTTGGGATGAATTTCGTTCGGATTCAAATGAAAATCATTTGTTGATAATCAACGTTTCGGACTATATTTAGACCTTAATCTTGATTCTAAAAGTATAATACATTAATAGCTAGACTAATGGTTGAGTACTTACAAAAACTTGACTTCTTAAAGAACTAAATTGACAAACATTTTGATATTTGAGAAAATTATTATAGAGTACGAACGTCAAATTGAAGTAGACTACTTATTTAAATGTATTTAATATGTAAACGTTTTTAAAAAAGGTTGTTAGAAGCAAGGTTGTAGGTAGGATTGTGTTTATCAACAAAGCTATAGATTATTGATTGAAATTCTATAGTAGAGTGTAAATATTTGTGAGATTGTGTGTGTCTGTTTTAAAGTTTAAACTATTATTGTTTTTTGTATATAGTATGATTCTAAAAACAAACTGTTAACATAGTTATATTCTATATCTAAAATCTTAGTATCATCCCAGTTGACTATGTGTTTAGTTTCATGTATGTGTGATGCAAGATCGCATGATTTTTTACCAATTTTGGCATCACTTTTGTGTTGTGTGAGTCGAGATTTTAGCCACTGATTTGTTTGTTCTATATACGTCATGTTACAAGAACACTTGATGCTGTATATTATGTTACTACATATTGGTTTGATAGTTGCATTTTTAATTTTTGTAAAAAAATTGTTAATAGATTTATTGTAGTGATAAACAATTTTGATATTATTGTTAATTATTGTTTTATGTATTGCAGGTGTAAGATTGTTGATATAAGGTATTTTCTTGTAAATAACGATGTTAGGAGGCTCTGTCTGTGTCGGTTCTATTTGTGTCGGTTTTTGTGTTTGAAAATATATATATATATATATATATATATATATATATATATAATAGTTATTAAGATGAAATGAAAACCCAACTTTGTATTTAAAGTTGAATTACCATTTCAAATCGAACTAGTAATTGAAAACCACTGAAAGAACGGCTACAGCAGGACTTGAACCTGCAACCTCTGATTTTTCGGATCAGTGCTCTAACCAATTGAGCTATCTAGCCTAATTGTTTAGATGATGTTATACTTAATACTAATGAAACTTGGCTCTTGTTAACGATTTTCAATTACGTCTTGCATTTAAGGAAATTGAATCTAGTTATATACATAATCCATGTACTAATAACTTTATCATCCCATTTTTGCAATGTTCGGAATAATACAAACATGTATTTATATTATTATTAATAGAGAAGAATAATCCACATTTGGAATGCAAATGAATGCTTAATATATATTAATAGTTATTAAGATAAAATGAAAACCCAACTTTGTATTTAAAGTTGAATTACCATTGAATTACCATTTGAAATGATAATTCAACTTTAAATACAAAGTTGGGTTTTCATTTCATCTTAATAACTATTAATATATATCAAGCATTCATTTGCATTCCAAATGTGGATTATTCTTCTGTATTAATAATAATATAATTACATGTTTGTATTATTCCGAACGTTGCAAAATGGGATGATCAAGTTATTAGTACATGAATTATGATATAACTAGATTCAATTTTCTTAAATGCAAGACGTAATTGAAAATCATTAACAAGGGCCAAGCTTCAGTAGTATTAAGTATAACATCATCTAAACAATTAGGCTAGATAGCTCAATTGGTTAGAGCACTGATCCGGAGAATCAGAGGTTGCAGGTTCAAATCCTGCTGTAGCCGTTCTTTAGTGGTTTTCATACTAGTTCGATTTGAAATGGTAATTCAACTTTAAATACAAAGTTGGTTTCATTTCATCTTAATAACTATTAATATATATCAAGCATTCATTTGCATTCGAAATGTGGATTATTCTTCTGTATTAATAATTATATATATATACGTATATATATATATATATATATATATATATTGTGTGTGTGTGTGTGTGTGTGTGTGTGTGTGTGTGTGTGTGTGTGTGAGTGTGTGTACTCTAACTCTATATATATATATATATATATATATATATATATATACAACACACTGTTCAGATCTCATATTCAACTTGTTGAAAATGTACATTTCAGTATAGCAGGAGAAAGATTAAATCGTTCTGTTGATTTTTATACCATTCCATTGATATTCACCTGATTACAGCATTATAATTTTTTTCATCTCAAATGCGGTTCCAAAGAAAACTCTTTAATTATATTCAGTAATAAAACAATGGATTCAAAAATTGACTTTGCTTTTAATAGTATATTTGAATTAAAATTAGATAATTAAATTGATCATATCTTTGACTGTTTGCATTTATATTCGTAAGTTCTTAAATAACAAAAAAATTTATTTTTAGAAAATATACTCCGATTTTGAACTCCAAGGTGTGATGGAAGATAAGTTAAATTCTAAAGCGTACCAGACGGTGTCTCAAAGAATGCAAACAGAGGAAGCCACATGTGCACTTATGATAGGTCAATCTGACAGAGATGGGTAAAACGCAATACAAGTACCACTTTACGATGTTTAATCACAAATTGCAGATTTAACGGATCAGATAGTTTAGACGATGACAGCGAAAAAAGTAAATCAAAGAGCAACCTTATGGAAAGCTTAGGAGAGGATGGAAATTATGTGGCAAACATTGGGAATATGGTTGCCGGTCGTGTTGGTAACATATTTGGAAAAGGAATTGGAGGATTAAGTACGAAATTTGGAAGCGGATCGAGTAGTTGGTTTTAAATTATATTTAAGCACTGGATTTGGACTTTTAATGTTTTAACCATCATTTGGAATAAATTCAGTACACACTGTTGCAATTAAATTATTATTCATAAAGAATATGTTACTAATTAAAACAATTTAAATCAATTCTTTATAGTGATTTTTCTTATACTATATTTGTTAAAAATGTGTTCTTTATGAATATGGTTGTTGTATTTTTAATATAGTGCACTATTTGTAAATTAGAGTTATTTTTTATTACCAAGTTATTAATTAAGCAAATCTGAGAATTATATCTGTAGCGCGAGAGCTGACAGAAAAAAGCCTTTTAAAACACCATTCGTATTAATACGTGACTCAAATTTTGTACATTTGGCTTTTGCATCGATTTTGCGAAAATTGAGAGCTTCAGATGCAATCGCTAATATATTTTGTATACAACATATTTTTAGTACCTTATTTAGTACGTTATTTTTGTCAACGCTTAATAAGCAATGTGCATATCTTAGAATATTGTCAATGCAGTGGTACCAAAAATATGAAATGTATAGAAAATCAACTTTCTAGCACTGGCATCAATGCTATATTGAAAATTTATTTCGCCAGTTACTGTGAATTCCAGCTAAATTTTGTCTAGGTTAAGGAAAACAACGATACTTAAACAATAACCTTTAGAATAATAATATTGTTACTGCATGCACTTTTCTCAATTTACTCGCGTTTAATGCTAGTCAATACTTATTAAACACGTTAGATATATACATTTACATTATAGAATTCAGCGGCAAATGCAAATTCTCACCTTTACTAATGTTAGATGGCATACGGACCTGTTGTATTGTCTGTATTCCATCTTTAAGGTTTTGCAATTTCAATGTTTTCGATAAATATATATAATATATACATTCCTGTTAAATGGTTACAGTTTAATTAAAGGATCCAGCCCATTCTGCATCAATTTAAGAAACAAAGAAGTACGTTATTAATTGCTTGATTGCAGAATCTAAGCTATCCACTTTTTCAATATTTACTCTCATATATTACAAAATAGCTTACAGTGTAGAATAGCGACATTTACTGCTAGTTGGATTTCATTGTATCTGGAATACTCCAGAATAGATAAGATTGAACGTTCTGTTATTAAAATTAAGTTTAGTAAAATATTTTAAAAAGTGTCTCGGTTGGAACAGCTTATGTCTGTGATGTCAGCAGAATAAGAGTAAATTAGAAGTTTATGCCTATAACTAAAGACTCTAAAATAAGTTGAAAATTGTTATTATTAATATCTTGTAATTATCAAATAATAAACTGTTATCAAACACACATGTAGAATTTATTGTAGTTATAGTTGTAGGCAATGGTACACAATTATTTAAACCTTTTTAACTCAGATTTTTGTATATATATATATATATATATATATATATATATATATATATATATATATATATATATATATATATATATAAAACAAGTATATACGATGTATAAATAATCACAAACTTTACGAAAAATCGAAAGAAAGTCATTCATTATACAAAACAAGCTAGTAATTTGCATAGCCACAAATGAAAGAATTTGTTTGTTTCATGTAGTGGTTTATAACCCTTAACATAAGGGTTATAAACCACTTCATCCTGATGAAATCCAGTGAGATCGAAACTAGTTGATGAATGTTTATTCCCTTTATGAAACAAACAAATTCTTTCATTTATGGCTATGCAAATTACTAGCTTGCTTTGTATAATTAATAACTTTCTTTCGATTTTTCGTAAAGTTTGTGATTATTTATACATCGTATATACTTGTTTTATTCATTAAAATTGCTATAAGCAACAATTTTGGCATATATATATATATATATATATATATATATATATATATTGTCGTGGAAATTATAGGTTAAAAAGAAGAAGCTTGTTCTAATTAAAATCAGTGCGCGTTCCGTTGATTGATCAGTGCTGGATAAAACGTCGAAGCGAGCATGCTGCTTTCCATAGTCAGGTTACCTCATTAAATTGGTACGCAAAATTGACGATATTAATTTGACAACTGGTGATTATTTAAAATATATTAAAATTATTGCAAGATTGAACTTATTTTAATATTAAAAATTAATTTTAGCGAACGTCTGTGGTTTACATACTTTGGTATTGATGTATACGAGGAACAGATCAATTTCCATAGAAATTGAACTTGTTAATGCATTTTATCAGAGAATGGAGCATTGATATTGATTCATAAAAATTGGTAGTTGTTATGTTTGGAAGAATAAACGCTGGTTAATTAAAAACGAACAAAGAGGAAACGCTTAACGATAAAAATAAAATATTTTGTTTGAATTTAATGTTTTACAAAAGACTGATTTATGTTAAGAAATTATGTTTCATATTAAGATCTGTGTTCAGTTTGAATAATTTAATTTCCTTTAGGGGTTTTTGGAAATTCGCGCTGAGAATTTGTTGTTACATAACGTATTATAAACACACCAAATTCAATTACGTTTAACGCGGTTTTAAGGGAATGTATATTACATTAGATGATTTCTAATCGTTATAGGTGTATATAGTAATTATTATGAAAATTTAATTAACGATTTATTAATGAGTAATTATCATATGTTTATGATTTATTTATTAGAGTAGTATTGTAAGACGATAATTGAGATATGTGTACATGAAAAGGAGATCTTTTGAATTCGTTATATTTATAGTTAAAAAATTGTCTGTGAGAAAATAATTGTGAACTACATTATAAAAATATTTTCTGTAAGAGAAAGTTGTTGTGGACTCATTATGTTTGTATTTGAGGTATCTATTGTAAGAGAATTAATTATAATAATCAAATATAAATAAATAATTAATTTAGAAAATATAATCCAAAACTCGGAGAGCTACAAATTACCACTAAAATAATGCAACGATACATACAACCTTTTTATTCATACATATTAAAAAGTCTCCATTATCAAGAGAATACTTACAAATTCGTATATACAGTCTCATAATATGTTAGAATCTCAATTCTTAAACCTTTTGAAATTTCATGATTTCTATTTATTTCAACAGTTTTATTTTATACGAGTAGATGGACCCGTCGTAAAACCCTAAATTGACTTTAATTCTGGTCTATGGTGAGATCAGTATAAACACAGTTACTCTAAATGCTAATAAACATCGCTTCTTTATTTAAAACAAATTTAAAGACCCGTTCACTCTTTACATCAAAATTTTTACGTCATTTATTAACACTTATAACTAATAAATACCAATTGTCCTTTACATATATCCCTTCAAATGAGTTTTTATGGTAATAAAAAGCACACCCAATGTGTCAAATCATTCAAGCATAAAATAACAGCACAAATATTCAAGCAAAAGCAAGAGAAATTAATTTTATTACCTAGAGTAAGCTTTTTTCCATCATCACCTCTGAAGATATGTTCCAAAACCCTCGTCGTTGCGTCCATACACTTCGCTGTTATACATAGATTCAACCCATTTTTACTCGCTATTCAGATTTCTGCAGCCGCCTTCAATGTTTCCACCGCGATAATTGTCTAGACCAAACTTAATCTTCCGTAATTACAAAACCTCACGAATTCTTGTTTCAAACACTTCTCATCTCGCTTACTCTAGTAACATCCTTCTATTAGTTTGTTAAATGTAGTAACAGCATCGTCTATAAGCCAGCACCCACTTGTGCAATTCACACGTTTAGTAAATTATCGCCGTACTGTTCTAACACCGTTTTACACCTTTAAATTAGGATGTTGCTTTACAAGCAAAGCGAAGTCAACAGATAAGCGACGTACGAGAATAAGTAAAAATAAGATATCTTTACTACATCTCCAAGTGTATTTATATTCGTTAATACACCCCTCTCGGACTCTATTTCAGTCGAAAAGCTCATTTCATCATAATTTATTCTAAAAATTTTGCACTTAACGGACTAGTACAACCTAAAATTCTCATTCCACCGTGCTTTTAGCCTTAAAACTGCTCAACAACATATAACCGTCGCGAGCTTTTTAAAAATTTTTAGCTTTCAACCAATCAGACTTCTTTCCCTCATTTTTACGCCCAGCCTTTAGCTATCTTCCCTCGTTTAAGCCATATTTGCTGTCTCTTTTAGAATCCCACTCAAGTAACAGAAAATCGATATTGTGGTTGACCTCCAAACCTACCGCGTACTTTAAACGAGTATTTTAACCAACATTTATTATACGTGCTCTATGTATCATTTACACTACGGATATTCCGTTTGACTTTGCCTTCAAACCATCTGTTGTTCTAGTAGCTTATGCTACGTTAACTACAATTCCACAGTATTCTGTTTCAAAGTTTATTTAGGTTTCCTTGAACTTGTTATTTTAACTGTCAGGTTTTTCTACGAAGCAACCGTCCGTTTAAAATCGTGTTTCCAAATTTTAGCATTTTTTAGTATTTGTATTTAACGAACGTTTAGTTTAGTTAAATTGAAAATATGCGTTTACATTATTGATTTTATATACCCATAAGCTCTGTTTATCATCCGATGCGCTTGATTTAAAATATTAAAGCTAATTATGCATATCTTTGAGTTTTTACGTACTCCAAAACTTCTACACGTTAGGCAAATTTAACATTCTAATTCTTATTTAAGTTCCTTCTACTTATGTACGGCTATTTGTATTTACAATTACCTATTTCTATCACTCTCTATTTATTGACACTAGCTATTCACACCTAATTCTATATCTACCTTAAACTATTTCCCATTATTTATCCTATTCCTAATTCTACTTCTCTACATTCACCTATCTCTATCCCTATCTATTTAAATCTACCTCTATCTATCAACCTATCTTTATATTTTCATCTATTAACACGTCTCTTTATTTAAATCCGATTCGTTTTTTGATCTTCCATGTCTTTCTTCTTACAATCTCAATAAACTTCATCCCCGTCTTTCCTCCTTGTATCTCCATACTCATTATCCCTATTGCTTCACATAAAATAAAACTATCCTTACCATCCCGATTCTTAAATATTTCTTCCTCTGTCTCTATACTTGTCTGTATCTCATTCACTATTATTCCCTTTGATGCGGACAAACCAAACAATACTACCTTAACATTTTCATCTTCCCTCTCTATGAACAATTCTTTATCTCTTTTAGACTCTTTATGTACTATAGTCACCCCGTATAGATCTCCTAAATCTAATTTATCAAAATTATCATTGCCACTTACCTCCTTTATGCCTACCTTTAGATCTTGTGTGTAACCTAGTGCTGCGTTCTCCTCTACTCCTATTAATTTAGACTCTTTGTTCACTACTGATTGTATCTCTTCTAACTTTCTTTCAGAACATTTACTTGTGTTGATCTCTCTCACTTCTTCTTCACCTACCTCCATAACATTAATACATAACCCCGTGTCATCCTCTGTGATCTCATAACTCACCTTCCAGAGCAATATCCTATCCCTAATTCTAACTAACTTCCTCTCCATATCTATAATTACTCCTAACTTCACCATACAATCGACCCCTAATATCCCTTTAAATTTCAATCCAGGTACAAATATAAATTTCTGCTCACAGCTTACTGAACCTAACTCTACTTTCATAACTACTACCCTATTCACTACAGCAAATCGCTTTTTATTCGACCCTACCAGATGACTTCTTTTTATTGGCATAATTCTGTCACACACTTTTTCTTTAATTTCATTGACGAATACCTCCGATACTAAACTGGCCTCAGCTCCTGAATCCAACAACGCTCCTAAATTATGCTCACAAATTTTAACATCTACTATTGGCAAACAAAAATTTTCTTTATCTTCTGGCTCAACTTCTTCCTCAATTTTCAAAAATTCTCTAGGATGTTCGTACTTGTACATAAGTAAATCTAGTGGTTTGTCCTTGTCTAAAAATCCTGTCCAGGTCTACTTTCCCTACTCGGTCCTTGTCTTTCCACTACCTCCGCATATGTTCTTGGCGTCTCTACCCTGTTTGTAATCTCATTTTCTCTGTTATTAGTCGTCGTCTGTGTCCCCCTCATGTCCGGTGAATTGTTCTGTCCTTGTACACCAGTTCTTGGTGCGGGTCCTCTACCTACACTATCGCTACGAAAGAATGTCCGTCGTGGTTTCCAGTTCGGTCTGTTATTAAAATTCGTCCCCCGTCTTTGGTAATTGTCCCTTCTGTTTTTTAATCTAACCGTATTCACATGTCTTTCCCTATTTTCCCGAGGTCGTTCACTACTGACGTCGTTATACCTTTGCAGGTACTCTAAAAACATTTCCCTATCTACTATGTTCTGCAACGCTTCGTATTGCCGAACCTCAACCTCAAAATGGCGTGAAAGGTATTTAATAATCTGTCTGTCAGTCAACGGTGGGCTTAGTTGTTTAGCTATGCTATACTTTCGTATAGCATACTGTTCCCTACTTCCTGCAAATTCACCCTTATACTTACCTGTAATTAAATCGTCACGTACTTGATCCTGTCTGTGATCGCTCCAGTAATGTTTCAAAAATTTGTCCTCAAACTCACTATAAGTTTCTATCCCCTGCCCTATGAGATTATACCAGGCCTCAGCATTGTCTTTCAATAACGCCTTTACAATATTCAATTTTGCCTGTTCGTCAAATAAATTCCCTACTAAACTTCTAATATTATTTATAAAAATCTGTGGGTCCAGTGACATGTTCCCTGTAACAAATCTGAGACCATCCCCCGTCAAAGTCGACACATTTTGTTTAATGCCGCTTACCTCTTTCTCAACCCTTTCTAGCTGATCTCTACATGAATCTGTCACCTGAGTCATCTTAACATTAATCTCCTCTTCACAGAAGATTCTAACCTCAGTCCTCAATTGTCCCATTTCCTGACTCAAACCTCTTATATCCCTTTCATTTTTATCCACTCTAGTTTCTACTTCCCCCATTTTTACAGTTAAGCTACTTTTGAACTCAGAAAATTTCTTAGTTGATTTGTCTATTTTCACGCTAGTTTGCTCAAACTTCCGGTTTGATTCTGCATTCATCTTCTTTAGCATTCTTATGATCATCTCGATTCGTTGCTCTCCCGATTCTGTCCTTGATTGATCACTACTCCCTCCTGCTTCCTCCATTTTTCTGATTTTTCAAATAACGCACTATCGTCACTTCCAATTTCAACCCCTTGACTTCTTAGCCACTCTTTTCTCTGCATACGTTTAATTCACTTCTTCACACACTCGAAAATATTTACAAATTGATTCTACACACACTCTCTCATTCAGTACGCCAGTTTCCTAGAATAAAATTTTTAATTCTATCTGGAAATCGAGCCCTCACGTTCGGGTCACCATAAAAGTGCTGTGGTTGCTCTAGAACATATCGGGATCGTCTTTGAGTTCCAGCATTATCGGGCCGTCATAAAAAATTTCTGAAAAAAGTATTAATAAAAATTCTTCTAATACCTCTGGAACGCCTCGTTATTTCTGCACACCCCGGCTAGCTCTAAAATCTGCTTCTTTCTGGATATTTACTATCCTAAGTTCACTCTTTCTCACATATACAGTCAAATAAAACTACCACCTTTTTATTCATACATATTAAAAAGTTTCCATTATCAAGAAAATATTTACACATTCGTATATACAGTTTCATAAAATGTTACAATCTCAATCCTTAAACCTTTCAAAATTTCATGATTTCTATTTATTTCAACAGTTTTATTTTATACGAGTAGATGGGCCCGTCGTGAAACCCTAAATTGACTTTAATTCTGGTCTATGGCGAGCTCAGTATAAACCCAGTTACTCTAAATGCTTATAAACATTCCCTTTTCGTTTAAAACATACTTTAAGGCCCGTTTACTACTTACATCAAAATTTTTACGTCATTTGTTAACACTTATAACTAATAAATACCAATTGTCCTTTACATATACTTCTTCAAATGAGTTTTTATGGTAATAAAATACACCCCCAATGTGTCAAATCACTTAAGCACAAAATAGCAGCACAAACGTTTAAGCAAAAGCAAGAGAAAATAATTTCGTTACCTGGAGTAGGCTTTTTCATCATCACCTCTGAAGATGTGTTCCAAAACCCTCGTCGTTGCGTCCATACACTTCGCTGTTATACATAGATCCAACCCATTTTCACTCGATATCCAAATCCTTCAGCCGCCTTCAATGTTTCCACCCCGATAATTGTCTAGACCAAGCTTAATCTTCCGTAATTACAAAACCTCACGCATTCTTGTTTCAAACACTTCTCATCTCGCTTACCCTAGTAACATCCTTCCATTAGTTTGTTAAATGTAGTAACAGCATCGTCTATAAGCCAGCACCCATTTGTGCAATTCACACGTTTAGTAAATTATAGCCGTACTGTACTAACACCGTTTTACACTTTTAAATTAGGATGTTGCTCTACAAGCAAAGCAAAGTCAACAGATAAGCGACGTACAAGAGTAAGTAAGAGTAAGAGATCTTTACTACCACTCCAGGTGTATTTATATTCGTTAATACACCCCTCTCGGACCCTATTTCAGTCGAAAAGCTCATTTCATCATAATTGGTTCTAAAAATTTGCACGTAACGGACTAGTATAGCCGAAAATTCTCATTCCACCGTGCTTTTAGCCTAAAAACTGCTCAACAACATATAACCGTCGCGAGCTTCTTGAAAATTTTAGCTTTCAACCAATCAGACTCCTTTTCCCCATTTTTACGCACAGCCTTTAGCTATCTTCCATCGTTTAACCTATATTTGCTGTCTCTTTTAGAATCCCATTCAAGCAACAGAAAATCAATATTGTGGTTGACCTCCAAACCTACCGCGTACTTTAAACGAGTATTTTAACCAACGTTTATTATACGTGCTCTCTGTCTGATTTGCACTACGGATATTCCGTTTCACTTTGCCCTTAAACCATTTGTTGTTTTAGTAGCTTATGCATTGACCGTTAAATACAATTCCACAGAATTCTGTTCCAACGTTTATTTAAGTTTCCTTGAACTTGTTATTTTAACTGTCAGGTTTTTCTACGAAGCAACCGTCCGCTTAAAATCGTGTTTTCAAGTTTTAGCATTTCATAGGATTTGTATTTAGCGAACGTTTAGTTTAGTTAAATTGAAAATATACGTTTACATTATTGATTTTATATCCCCAAAAGCTCTGTTTATTATCCGATGCTCTTGATTTAAAATATTAAAGCTAATTATGCAAATCCTTGAGTTTTCACGTACTCCAAAACTTTTACACGTTATGCAAATTTAACATTCTGATTTAGAAATACAAAAATATGCTATTATCCGTCCGTTTTCGATGTCACAACTAATTAATTTGGCGCGTAAATAAATTATCCCTATTTCCTATATATATAGTATATATAGTATATATAGTATATATAGTATATATAGTATATATAGTATATATATATATATATATATATATATATATATATAGTATATATAGTATATAGTATATATAGTATATATAGTATATATAGTATATATAGTATATATAGTATATATATATATGTATATATAGTATATATATATATATATATATATATATATATATATATATAGTATATATAGTATATATATAAGTGTATGGACGCAACGACGAGGGTTTTGGAACACATCTTCAGAGGTGATGATGAAAAAAGCCTACTCCAGGTAACGAAATTAATTTCTCTTGCTTTTGCTTAAACGTTTGTGCTGCTATTTTGTGCTTAAGTGATTTGACACATTGGGGGTGTATTTTATTACCATAAAAACTCATTTGAAGAAGTATATGTAAAGGACAATTGGTATTTATTAGTTATAAGTGTTAACAAATGACGTAAAAATTTTGATGTAAGTAGTAAACGGGCCTTAAAGTATGTTTTAAACGAAAAGGGAATGTTTATAAGCATTTAGAGTAACTGGGTTTATACTGAGCTCGCCATAGACCAGAATTAAAGTCAATTTAGGGTTTCACAACGGGCCCATCTACTCGTATAAAATAAAACTGTTGAAATAAATAGAAATCATGAAATTTTGAAAGGTTTAAGGATTGAGATTGTAACATTTTATGAAACTGTATATACGAATGTGTAAATATTTTCTTGATAATGGAAACTTTTTAATATGTATGAATAAAAAGGTGGTAGTTTTATTTGACTGTATATGTGAGAAAGAGTGAACTTAGGATAGTAAATATCCAGAAAGAAGCAGATTTTAGAGCTAGCCGGGGTGTGCAGAAATAAGGAGGCGTTCCAGAGGTATTAGAAGAATTTTTATTAATACTTTTTTCAGAAATTTTTTATGACGGCCCGATAATGCTGGAACTCGAAGACGATCCCGATATGTTCTAGAGCAACCACAACACTTTTATGGTGACCCGAACGTGAGGGCTCGATTTCCAGATAGAATTAAAAATTTTATTCTAGGAAACTGGCGTACTGAATGAGAGAGTGTGTGTAGAATCAATTTGTAAATATTTTCGAGTGTGTGAAGAAGTGATTTAAACGTATGCAGAGAAAAGAGTGGCTAAGAAGTCAAGGGGTTGAAATTGGAAGTGACGATAGTGCGTTATTTGAAAAATCAGAAAAATGGAGGAAGCAGGAGGGAGTAGTGATCAATCAAGGACAGAATCGGGAGAGCAACGAATCGAGATGATCATAAGAATGCTAAAGAAGATGAATGCAGAATCAAACCGGAAGTTTGAGCAAACTAGCGTGAAAATAGACAAATCAACTAAGAAATTTTCTGAGTTCAAAAGTAGCTTAACTGTAAAAATGGGGGAAGTAGAAACTAGAGTGGATAAAAATGAAAGGGATATAAGAGGTTTGAGTCAGGAAATGGGACAATTGAGGACTGAGGTTAGAATCTTCTGTGAAGAGGAGATTAATGTTAAGATGACTCAGGTGACAGATTCATGTAGAGATCAGCTAGAAAGGGTTGAGAAAGAGGTAAGCGGCATTAAACAAAATGTGTCGACTTTGACGGGGATGGTCTCAGATTTGTTACAGGAACATGTCACTGGACCCACAGATTTTATAAATAATATTAGAAGTTTAGTAGGAATTTATTTGACGAACAGGCAAAATTGAATATTGTAAAGGCGTTATTGAAAGACAATGCTGAGGCCTGGTATAATCTCATAGGGCAGGGGATTGAAACTTATAGTGAGTTTGAGGACAAATTTTTGAAACATTACTGGAGCGATCACAGACAGGATCAAGTACGTGACGATTTAATTACAGGTAAGTATAAGGGTGAATTTGCAGGAAGTAGGGAACAGCATGCTATACGAAAGTATAGCATAGCTAAACAACTAAGCCCACCGTTGACTGACAGACAGATTATTAAATACCTTTCACGACATTTTGAGGTTGAGGTTCGGCAACACGAAGCGTTGCAGAACATAGTAGATAGGGAAATGTTTTTAGAGTACCTGCAAAGGTATGACGACGTCAGTAGTGAACGACCTCGGGAAAATAGGGAAAGACATGTGAATACGGTTAGATTAAAAAACAGAAGGGACAATTACCAAAGACGGGGGACGAATTTTAATAACAGACCGAACTGGAAACCACGACGGACATTCTTTCGTAGCAACAGTGTAGGTAGAGGACCCGCACCAAGAACTGGTGTACAAGGACAGAACAATTCACCGGACATGAGGGGGACACAGACGACGACTAATAACAGAGAAAATGAGAGGACAAACAGGGTAGAGACGCCAAGAACATATGCGGAGGTAGTGGAAAGACAAGGACCGAGTAGGGAAAGTAGACCTGGACAGGATTTTTAGACAAGGACAAACCACTAGATTTACTTATGTACAAGTACGAACATCCTAGAGAATTTTTGAAAATTGAGGAAGAAGTTGAGCCAGAAGATAAAGAAAATTTTGTTTGCCAATAGTAGATGTTAAAATTTGTGAGCATAATTTAGAGCGTTGTTGGATTCAGGAGCTGAGGCCAGTTTAGTATCGGAGGTATTCGTCAATGAAATTAAAGAAAAGTGTGTGACAGAATTATGCCAATAAAAGAAGTCATCTGGTAGGGTCGAATAAAAGCGATTTGCTGTAGTGAATAGGGTAGTAGTTATGAAAGTAGAGTTAGGTTCAGTAAGCTGTGAGCAGAAATTTATATTTGTACCTGGATTGAAATTTAAAGGGATATTAGGGGTCGATTGTATGGTGAAGTTAGGAGTAATTATAGATATGGAGAGGAAGGTAGTTAGAATTAGGGATAGGATATTGCTCTGGAAGGTGAGTTATGAGATCACAGAGGATGACACGGGGTTATGTATTAATGTTATGGAGGTAGGTGAAGAAGAAGTGAGAGAGATCAACACAAGTAAATGTTCTGAAAGAAAGTTAGAAGAGATACAATCAGTAGTGAACAAAGAGTCTAAATTAATAGGAGTAGAGGAGAACGCAGCACTAGGTTACACACAAGATCTAAAGGTAGGCATAAAGGAGGTAAGTGGCAATGATAATTTTGATAAATTAGATTTAGGAGATCTATACGGGGTGACTATAGTACATAAAGAGTCTAAAAGAGATAAAGAATTGTTCATAGAGAGGGAAGATGAAAATGTTAAGGTAGTATTGTTTGGTTTGTCCGCATCAAAGGAATAATAGTGAATGAGATACAGACAAGTATAGAGACAGAGGAAGAAATATTTAAGAATCGGGATGATAAGGATAGTTTTATTTTATGTGAAGCAATAGGGATAATGAGTATGGAGATACAAGGAGGAAAGACGGGGATGAAGTTTATTGAGATTGTAAGAAGAAAGACATGGAAGATCAAAAAACGAATCGGATTTAAATAAAGAGACGTGTTAATAGATGAAAATATAAAGATAGGTTGATAGATAGAGGTAGATTTAAATAGATAGGGATAGAGATAGGTGTATGTAGAGAAGTAGAATTAGGAATAGGATAAATAATGGGAAATAGTTTAAGGTAGATATAGAATTAGGTATGAATAGCTAGTGTCAATAAAAAGAGAGTGATAGAAATAGGTAATTGTAAATACAAATAGCCGTACATAAGTAGAAGGAACTTAAATAAGAATTAGAATGTTAAATTTGCCTAACGTGTAGAAGTTTTGGAGTACGTGAAAACTCAAGGATATGCATAATTGGCTTTAATATTTTAAATCAAGCGCATCGGATGATAAACAGAGCTTATGGGTATATAAAATCAATAATGTAAACGCATATTTTCAATTTAACTAAACTAAACGTTCGTTAAATACAAATACTAAAAAATGCTAAAATTTGGAAACACGATTTTAAACGGACGGTTGCTTCGTAAAAAAACCTGACAGTTAAAATAACAAGTTCAAGGAAACCTAAATAAACTTTGAAACAGAATACTGTGGAATTGTAGTTAACGTAGCATAAGCTACTAGAACAACAGATGGTTTGAAGGCAAAGTGAAACGGAATATCCGTAGTGTAAATGATACATAGAGCACGTATAATAAATGTTGGTTAAAATACTCGTTTAAAGTACGCGGTAGGTTTGGAGGTCAACCACAATATCGATTTTCTGTTACTTGAGTGGGATTCTAAAAGAGACAGCAAATATGGGTTAAACGAGGGAAGATAGCTAAAGGCTGGGCGTAAAAATGAGGGAAAGAAGTCTGATTGGTTGAAAGCTAAAAATTTTTAAGAAGCTCGCGACGGTTATATGTTGTTGAGCAGTTTTTAGGCTAAAAGCACGGTGGAATGAGAATTTTAGGTTGTACTAGTCCGTTAAGTGCAAAATTTTTAGAATAAATTATGATGAAAAGAGCTTTTTGACTGAAATAGAGTCCGAGAGGGGTGTATTAGCGAATATAAATACACTTGAAGATGTAGTAAAGATATCTTATTTTTACTTATTCTCGTACGTCGCTTATCTGTTGACTTCGCTTTGCTTGTAAAGCAACATCCTAATTTAAAGGTGTAAAACGGTGTTAGAACAGTACGGCGATAATTTACTAAACGTGTGAATTGCACAAGTGGGTGCTGGCTTATAGACGATGCTGTTACTACATTTAACAAACTAATAGAAGGATGTTACTAGGGTAAGCGAGATGAGAAGTGTTTGAAACGAGAATTCGTGAGGTTTTGTAATTACGGAAGATTAAGTTTGGTCTAGACAATTATCGCGGTGGAAACATTGAAGGCGGCTGCAGAGATCTGAATAGCGAGTAAAAATGGGTGGAATCTATGTATAACAGCGAAGTGTATGGACGCAACGACGAGGGTTTTGGAACATATCTTCAGAGGTGATGATGGAAAAAAGCTTACTCTAGGTAATAAAATTAATTTCTCTTGCTTTTGCTTGAACATTTGTGCTGTTATTTTATGCTTGAATGATTTGACACATTGGGTGTGTTTTTTATTACCATAAAAACTCATTTGAAGGGATATATGTAAAGGACAATTGGTATTTATTAGTTATAAGTGTTAATAAATGACGTAAAAATTTTGATGTAAAGAGTGAACGGGTCTTTAAATTTGTTTTAAACAAAGAAGCGATGTTTATTAGCATTTAGAGTAACTGTGTTTATACTGATCTCACCATAGACCAGAATTAAAGTCAATTTAGGGTTTCACGACGGGTCCATCTACTCGTATAAAATAAAACTGTTGAAATAAATAAAAATCATGAAATTTCAAAAGGTTTAAGAATTGAGATTCTAACATATTATGAGACTGTATATACGAATTTGTAAGTATTCTCTTGATAATGGAAACTTTTTAATATGTATGAATAAAAAGGTTGTATGTATCGTTGCATTATTTTAGTGGTAATTTGTAGCTCTCCGAGTTATGGATTATATTTTCTAAATTAATTATTTATTTATATTTGATTATTATAATTAATTCTCTTACAATAGATACCTCAAATACAAACATAATGAGTCCACAACAACTTTCTCTTACAGAAAATATTTTTATAATGTAGTTCACAATTATTTTCTCACAGACAATTTTTTAACTATAAATATAACGAATTCAAAAGATCTCCTTTTCATGTACACATATCTCAATTATCGTCTTACAATACTACTCTAATAAATAAATCATAAACATATGATAACTACTCATTAATAAATCGTTAATTAAATTTTCATAATAATTACTATATACACCTATAACGATTAGAAATCATCTAATGTAATATACATTCCCTTAAAACCGCGTTAAACGTAATTGAATTTGGTGTGTTTATAATACGTTATGTAACGACAAATTCTGAGCGCGAATTTCCAAAAACCCCTAAAGGAAATTAAATTATTCAAACTGAACACAGATCTTAATATGAAACATAATTTCTTAACCTAAATCAGTCTTTTGTAAAACATTAAATTCAAACAAAATATTTTATTTTTATCGTTAAGCGTTTCCTCTTTGTTCGTTTTTAATTAACCAGCGTTTATTCTTCCAAACATAACAACTACCAATTTTTATGAATCAAAATCGATGCTCCATTCTCTGATAAAATGCATTAACAAGTTCAATTTCTATGCAAATTGATCTGTTCCTCGTATACATCAATACCAAAGTATGTAAACCACAGACGTTCGCTAAAATTAATTTTTAATATTAAAATAAGTTCAATCTTGCAATAATTTTAATATATTTTAAATAATCACCAGTTGTCAAATTAATATCGTCAATTTTGCGTACCAATTTAATGAGGTAACCTGACTATGGAAAGCAGCATACTCGCTTCGACGTTTTAACCAGCACTGATCAATCAACGGAACGCGCACTGATTTTAATTAGAACAAGCTTCTTCTGACGTAATTGCTCCAGCAGGTTCGAAAATTTTGCGATTAACGATGTCGCTTTGTTATACATTTAACAATAAAATATATAGCAAGTATTAACAGTTTTGTAAAACTATTCGCGAAAAATGAAATCGACATCGGGTTTATACAGACACCGCACCTGTATAACCCAAAAATAACAGGATTTCGAAAAGGCGGAGTCACCGTTTTACAAATAAACAGCAAGCGGAGTCGTAGCGGTATAACAATAAACAATGAGAAATGCGCGGGAATAATTTTAACTGACTTATCAAACGATTCTTTAACGGCAACGGCGGCCAAAATAAAAAAGGGGCAAATGCATTTTACATTATGAGTGCATACTTTCCACCGGTGGACTTTCAGCGCGACAGCCCCAATCTAAAGATTTAGAAAATCAAATGAAAGATGTGCTACGGAAAATTGGATGAAACCAAAAGTAATCATTGGTGGGGATTTTCTTGCCAGGGCCCAACTATGGAATAGTCAAATACAGACTGGCAGAGCATCGCAAATCGCTGATTTGTTAAGGGAATGGGAGTTGAGCGTGTTAAACAACGATTCCCCGACGTTCGAGGGACATAAAGGTAGCAATCTTGTTGTTGCCACTGCAGTCTCACACGCGATGTTGAAAGTCGTTTGTAATTGGTAATTAGTGTCGAACGAATCACACTCTCTGAGTTTCATTTAATAACGTAAAATACAGATGGCGGGACACACGTGAACGGGAAATTACCATTTCCCCGCGATCCTGTAATAAAAAAGCGAACTTTCAGACCCGTCGGTGTACTCCGTGCCGCGAAAGAAAACATTTAAGGACAGCGTAGCACGGTGGACACGAGATATAACAATCAAGCAGGCAAATACGCGCACCCTAAGGCGCTTCTAGCAGCGCGAGATAGGTATTGGGCTTTTGGGAACTTCTTTTAAAAAAGTATTTCCAAAGAACACTCCTATCAAGTGTATTTTTATTTATACAATAATTACAATTATGATTTGACAACTTGGACCTTATGTACATTAACGTTTTAATTAACAAATATTCAAAATTACTAATTACTAATGGGTAGCTGAACAACAAACAATGTTAAGGTTATGAAGTTCTAGACTGACTAGCCATCATGGGCTCCTCATGGTATTTATGCTATCCTTGCCTTCGCATCGTCTTGTGGGAAATGCAGATCTCATGTCTGCTACTTCTTAATAAAATACATTGTATTACTTCTTAGTAATCTTAATTCTAACAATTGCTTTCTTATAATCTATTGTGACCTGCACCTGCAGTATCATGTTACGTCTGGAATACAAAGTAGTTGCTTTTTTCTCACGTCTGATATGAACTTTCATTAACCGTTTATAATGTGTCCTTCAATTATACAATGTAATAATCTATTTCTTAAGATTTAATAATTGCATTTAAATATACATATATATTAATTTGGGGGATATGTAACCCCTCCCGACTTAGATGAAAATTAAGGGTTGCACTTAATTTTTACAACTTATTGTCTCTAAAAGTTCATTTATGATTTCTTTGTTCATCTTTGTTTCTTTGTTCCAATATCTAACATACATTTTATACAATAAATATACAGTTAATTAAATTATTATAATGATTAATAAAATTGTCCAAACACTGATATTGTCGTAATGTAATTTTGGCATTTTTAAATCACTTAAGTGTTCTTTGTAATTGTCCATTAATTTCACGGCGGGTTGAAATCATTTAGGTCTAGGTGTTCTAGTTGCATCGGTTTCTTGATGATTTTGTTGTCTTCGGTTTAAGAAATCTTGAACTGTAGTTCGGGTAGATTTGCAAACTTCTTCGTCACTGTTGGGTTTTGATATACCCGAATAATTTCACTTTTTAATTTTAAATAGCAATCTTGTTTTATGGTGATCACTTTGCTTGCGATTTGGGCTAAACTGTTTTCGTTTTGGTTGCACTTGGTGGTTGCTATTACTTCTTGAGGAAATACAGCAATCCATTTGTTTTCTGTATCTTTTTGAATTTTTATGTCCGTAATTTGTACTGGTTTTGGTTCAGAATTTTCATAGTGATTAGAAAATCTTAATATTCGTACCTCACAAGAGTTACCTGTTTGAATAGCTGTTGTCGTTATTGATTGACATAAATATTGGCTGGGTGCCACTTGTTTGCATTTCTCATTGGTGAATCCATACCTAAGTACATTTAAGAAAAGAAACTTGGTTTAGGTATAATAGCTTGGTATTGGCTAGTGACTTTTATGGGGAAAGCAAATAAATGATAATAATTATAATTGTTAATTCCTACAATGGGGATTTCTATCAAAAACGTAATTTCATTATTCTTACAATAACCTTTTACTATGGCTATTTTTTCAAATATGATTCTGTTGCATCAAAGGGTAGTATGCTGTGTGTTATAGGTGATTTAGTTCCTAATAATTCATTTAATAATTCCATCGGTTCGATAATACTAGCATGTAAAGTATTTAATTTAGCAAATGTTAGAGCGTTTTCTAATGTAGCTAAGATGTGCTGAATTACACTAAGGGTTGATATCATTTGATTAAATATCGTGTTGAATCTTATTAAATCTCGCATTCCTAACATTGTGGTCTGCATGTTACTTTCAAGAGTTAGTATTCTGTTTGTTATACTGTCTTGGTCTTTACTAAATTTTTTGTGAATCGATAAATTTTGTTATGGTTGATTGAGTTAAATATATTTGGTTTCTAACAATAGTTTTAATGTAGTTCTGATTGTCAATTAATTGTCTACTGTGTTTTGCATACTTCCCAATTTTACTGGCGGTATACCTGGGCGGAGGTTGCCGGCAAGGGCGATGGCCGTCCATCTGAAATTACAGGGTGTCTTAGATACTTTAAATGTATGTATTTTATGGTTTTTCCGTTGTCAACTAAGGCAACATATCTGTCTGAGATCTTTGTTATTTTAAACGGACTTAAATTTCTGTGGGCTGTTTTGTGTCTCTTGCTTTTAAAATTCCTTTCATACACGGTTTGTCCTACTGAAAATCTATTTATATTAGCGTTCTCATTTCGGGTTTTTGTGATGCGTTCTTTATCGTTATCTAATTTATTTTTGACAGTATTGTAAACAATTTTTAATTTTTCCTTGTGGTCTTTGACGAACTGTTGATATACTTCTTTATTGTAGTGTATCTCGTAAGGGTTGCGGGAATCTGAGTCCCTTCATGTTAGTTCGAGGGGTGTAAAGTTAGTTGAAGAATGAATTGTGTTGTTGTAAGTAATTAGTGCGTGTAATATTATATTAGTGATATGCTTTTTCTTATAGGTTAATCTTAACAGTCTAGTTTGTGCTAATCGTGTCAAACGTAATCTTTCAATTAATCCATTTGATTCCTGGTGATTTTCTGTTATAAAATGAATATTTATTATATGGAATTCTAGGGTATTCTGTATGGTTTCCTTCCTAAATTCGCTTCCATTGTCTAAAGTTATTGATTCGGGTGTACCGTAAAATATAAAGTACTGTAAAAATCCTTGGGTTACATCAATACTATTTTTTGATGTTATGGGTATCGCTTGGCCTACTTTAGTGAATGCGTCTACGATCGATTAAAAATTTTGAGCTTCTACTACCAAAGTGTCTGCATGTAATTTTGGAAGAGGTTTGTCGGGTGTTTTGGTTAACATTGAAGGTGTTTTTAGTGGTGATCTGTCGTATTTTGATTTGTCACATAATTCACATTCATTAATAAAATCCGTGGTTAATTCCTTCATGTTTTTAAAACAGCATCTTCTTATGAGTTGTTTCAAAGTTTTGTTTATTCCAGGATGATTTGTTTTACCTTCGTGTTGGTTTCGGATTACATCGTTTATTTCGTCTGGATAATCTAAAGTTATTATTTTCGTGTACATCTGATAATCACGGGTCCTTAATTATTCAATAGTCGAATATATAATTCGAAAAATTTTTTGTACAAATGTTCTGTGCTAAAATAAAAGTAAAAACGTTTTTTCTCTGAGGTATACCCTTTTAGAATTTTAATTATTTGCTCCTCGTTATCATCTTTCGTTATTTGGATTTTATATATTTTCCGGTTGCCCGTTTTGTGTATTTTGCAGGGTCGGGGTTGGTTAAAACTTCGGTAACTATAAATTGGTTTGGTATTATATCTATTGCTTCGTTTGGGATTTTAATTGCAGTTGTTGGTTCTTCGTTTTGTATTGAATGGATGGTGTCTATTTCTTCTGGGTCTTCTCGTACTTCTGTTTTGTCAACATGACCTACAGTTGACTCAGTCTCTATGGCGTTGAGTTGTATTCTGCTTAAAGAGTCTGCATTATTGTTATTCATTCCCTTTTTGTGTATGATCTCATAGTCATACTCTTCTAATCTAATCCTCCATCCCTGTATTTTTGAATTTGGTTCTTTGAGTTTACATAACCATACTAAAAGTCTATGGTCGGTGTATATGTAAAATTTTCTTCCATAAAGATATGGCCTAAAATATTTTGTTGTTCATATTATGGCTAATAGTTCTTTCTTAATAGTGCTATATTTTTGTTCCGTTTCATTTAGTGTTCTTGATGCGTAGCTGATTGGTTTATGGCTACCTACTCTTCCTTGGCTCAATACTGCGCCTAAAGCAACGTTAGATGCGTCGGTTGTTAATACAAATGGTTTTGAAAAGTCAGAGTATTCTAATAAAGGGTGATTCGTAAGGATACATTTAATTTTTTCTACTGATTTAATAAATCCAGTGTGTTCGATCTTATTACCTTTCTTTAAACAATTTGTTAGTGGTTTGGTTATTTGTGTGTAACCTTTGATGAATTTTCGATAATATCCGCTGAGTCCTAAAAATCCTTTTAATTCTTTATTCGTTTTTGGTAAGGGGTAATTTATTACTGCATTTGTTTTGTCTGGGTTTGGCAAACACCTTGTGGGGTTTTAATGTGTCCTAAAAATGCCACTTGTTTTTCCAAGAATTCGCTTTTGTCTAATTGAACTTTAAAATAGGCTTTCCTTAAACGTTCAAAAACTTCTCTTAATCTTTCGATATGTTCATTTAGTGATGTTGAATATACGATTATGTGGTCCTGATATGTAAGACATTTTTCATTATGTATTCCTCTTAGAATATTGTCCATAACTCTCTGAAAAGTGGCATGCATTTGTATTCATAATGTCCTCTAGGTGTACTGAAAGCTGTTTTAATTGTATCTTTCTTTTCCATTTCCACTTGGTGGTATCCTAAGTCGAGGACTAATGTCGAAAAATATTGACATTTTCCCAGTTTGTTTAAAATTTCTGTAATATTGGGTAGTGGGTATTTATCGTATACAGTCTTCTCGTTGAGTTTTCTGTAATCGATTCCTATTCGATATTTGCGTATGCCTGAGGCATCTAATTTCTTCGGTACTATTAATACGGGGCTGCTCCATGGTGAATTTGAATGTTGAATGATATCTTGCTTTGATAGGTCTGCTACCTGTCTATCTGCTTCTTCTTTACTTGCTTGGGGTAGTCTATATGCTTTGGAGAAAATCGGTTTATCATCTGTTAGCTCAATATTATGTTTGACTGTGTTGGTGAAAGTTAAAGGTATTCCTTCGTAATGGGATATATCTCGGTATTCGAAACATAAGCCTTTAATTGTTCTCTCCTCTTCGGTATTAATACCTTCATTAAAACGAATGTTAATTAAATTTTCCTTTAGAATTCTATCGTGTTTTGTAGAATTAAAGTTGCTATCTGAGTCTTTGTCGATTTCCATCTCGCTAAAGTTCACTTACTCCACGTCTATTGGATTTGTTAACGACACCACTATAGGGTATTCGTTTGAGTTCAAAATTGTCGTAGTGGTGTAATTGTCTTTTATTTGTACTAACGCTATGGGTGTTTCTACTCCGGGTTGAAATGACATGTGGTTTATAATTTCTATGTAGTTTTTTGAATTTACTAAAACTTTTACTTGTTTTTCCGTCCTGGTTTCGATTGTGTATTTTTGTTCGGTTTCAATGTTACCGTTTTAAAATTTATTTCGAATCTGTCCGTGTTTAGTTCTTAATAATAGGTGTTTTTATATCAACATTTGCTCCTAATTTTCTTAAGAGATCCATGCCTACTAATCCGTCGTCTTTATGGTTAAATTCGAAGATGCAAAATATATGTTTCATTTTTACATCAAAAGTTTTTGGTAAAGATATGTTTGCAATAAATTGGTTTAATGTCGTTGTGTGCTGTTTTGATTTTAAAAGGTTTTCTTTCTACAAAACCTAAATAATGTTTCTGCACGGTTTTAGGGCTAATTAACATTTCTGAAGATCCTGTGTCGATTAATAATTTAATTTCTGCATGAGGTAATTCTATGTAGGGTAGGATTTGTTGATTAATGTTATTTAAATTTATTATGTTTGGTCGTATCTGAATCTGTCCAACTGAAAATTTGACTACGCATTTTCTCCGTCGTCCTCTTCGTAGTGTTCATAAGGGTTGTTACGTTCATAGTTTTCATAAGGGTTGTTACGTTCATAGTTTTCCGAATGTTTTGTTTCGTCGTCTCTGCTTGAATTCGCATAATTATCCCTATTTTGTTTGTTAAAATCTTTTACTAATTGGTGAAATAGTTCCTCGGAAATGAAGTTTCGTTTTTGGTTATAGTTTGGTCTGATTTGCGATATTTTTGTATTTTGTTTGGTGTTACCAAATAAAGTGTCTAAAGGAGTTGGTTTGTAATAATTATTGGGGTTATTGTTGTTACTCGTCATCGGTGTGTTTCTCTTCGGACTTGCGCCAAAAGGTTGCCTTGGTTGATTTACGTTTTGATTAAACCTTGGTGTAAATACAGTTTTTATAAAATTCGAATTTACTGTTTGCTTTGGAAATTGCCGAAATTTGTTGTTAAAATTTAGGTTATTAAAATCTGTATTTTTAATTCGTGGGTGATTCATTGGTGGGTTAAATGGTGTAAATTTTGGTTGTGTTGGTATTTGTCTTGCCGCTTGTATCGTTTTAATCGGTGAGTAGTTTTTATTTGCGTTAGGATTATAAATTCTATTTCTGTACAACAACACGTTTTCTTCCTCTACAATGATGTTCATCGCTTCTTCTAAATTTTAGGGATCTTACAATTTTATTTTGTCCGATAACCGTTCGGGTAACGCATTTATGTAGGTGTCTAACGCCATTTCGTCATACATTTTTGTCTTTAATAAACGTATGTTTTGGTCGGGTTCCTCGAGTTTTAGTTTGGTTAGAATTAAACTTCGTACGTCCTGACGTTTCATACCGAATTGATATGGTGACTGGTTGGTTTCCATTCGTAAATTTTAAGTCCCTGATAAGACATTTGATATTTCTTTGATCGCCAAAATATGCTATTAATATCCGTTTGTAATCGTCCTACTCCGTGAAGTCATCGCGACTTGCAATAAATGTCAAAGCTCTTCCGGTTAACTTTCTTAAAATAAAGCGTAAAAGCTTGACATTGCGTTCAACATTACCTTGTTTGTAAAATGACTTTAAAAATGTTTTGCAACCAGTAATAAAAATATCTAATAATGCTTATTTACCGTCGTACATTGGAATTGAATCTAAGTACAGTTTTATGTTTTTAGTATTCATTCTTATAAATTATTTCTCGGTTACTTTCAGTTGAGTTTGTACTAAAGTTATTTAAAGAATCACTTATCGTTACGTATATTGTATGTAATTGACCTTGGTTATAATGACATCGGTTTCAGACTTCTACTGAATAATTGTTTAATTAAATTCTTGCAATAATAAGGTACATAAAATGTGTTTAATTATAAACCTGTATAAAAGATTATAAACGTGATGAAAATCAATCTTGAGTAATAATTTCTGTAATAAGATGGTACAAAGAATTGTATTATAATTATACAATAAAGCTCAGACTTTAGCTGAATAAATTCTTTCGATAGTAATAGTAAAAAATTGTGATAATAAAATTGTACGTATAAAATGCATACACAAAAATTTTTTTGTTTCTTACTAGCTAATATCAATATGCAATTAAAAGTAGTTAGGAAAATAAACTTATGGTACTTACAAAAGTTTGATTGCCAGTTCCATTAGCCTACCTTCTTTTATTGGACTTGGTCGATTTTTGTACTTGGTCCAATTGGTTGGTACTTTGTTCAAGTTAAAAAATTAAAATTTACGACCACTAGTTCCCCGATTTTTTATTCGCCAGTGCCCTGCTGGAATCCTACAATCGACTGCGCCAGATAGGTTTTAGGCCTTAGGGAGCTTCTTTTAAAAAACTATTTCCAAAAAAACACTAATATCAAATGTATTTATATTTATATAATAATTACAATTATGATTTGACAACTTGGCGTTATGTTTATTAACTTTTTAATTAACAAATATTCAAAATCACTAATTACTAATGAATAGCTGAACAACGAACAATGTTAGAGTTTAAAATTCGAGACTGACTAGCTATCATGTGCTCCTCAGAGTATGTATGCTATGCCTGCCTTTGCATCGTCTTCTGGGAAGTGCAGATCTCATGTCTGCTACTTCTTGATAAAATACATTGTATTACTTCTTAGTAATCTTAATTCTAACAATTGCTTTCTTATAATCTATTGTGACTTGTACCTGCAGTATCATGTTACGTCTGAAATACAAAGTAGTTGCTTCCTTTCTCATGTCTGATTATAAACTTTCATTATCCTTTAATAATGTGTCCTTCAATTATACAATAAAACAACCTATTTCTTAAGATTTAATATTTGCATTTAAATATACATATGTATTAATTTGGGGGATATGTAACTCGCGCTACGGATAAAATAGGAGAACGATGAAAAATTGAGTATAACCAAAGTAACCGAAAATATAAAACGTTAATTGAAGAAGAGCGAACGAATAAATTTAGAAAACGACGTATTGTGTAATATGGCGCAAACAACAGAAAATCGCGATCTGCAACATCAAAAAAAGGTATAGGGAAATATACAGAGGCATAAAGAGCGACTGCGGAATATTCTTAAGTAAACTTTTCCCAACGGACAATCGAGATGATTATGAGAGGCTGCAAGATATGCCACTCCGGGAAGCTATAAATTTGCAAGGGACAAGCGTCTATAAAGCAGTTTTTGCTCGCGAGATCGCAGGGGTTCTTAGGAAGATGAACCTTTCCAACTTGCTGGAAGTACAAAACGTACATTTTTTAATGCCGCCGTGTAGATATATATCGTTTGGGAGTTGGAACGCAAGGATTGCTAGCGAAACCAAATGTCATTGGTCAAGAGTTATTTTTCGAGAGGATTGGCACAGGTCGAAATTCCAAGCAAAGTTCTGTCGCGAGTGGTAGAAAGTGGATGCCCGCATGGGTTATTCTCTGCTCTCACGTTCTAAAAGTTGTATGAAAGCATCTTGAGGGCAAATTGCTCAAGCGATGCATTATTATTGGGTTGGCGAACGTTATCCTATTGATTATCAGATCGCGATTGTTAATGGAAATGCAAACGAAACCGTACGGACGTTGAGCTGGTTGCACGAATAGTTGCAGGAAGGCATGCTAAAATTCAACACGTCAAGGTCGGAGGGGCTTTATTTCAGAACAAAGCCGTGTCAACGCTCTCCTAGACTAGAGATGGGAGAGAAAAGGATTCCGTTCGAGGAATGCATAACATGCTTTTGTTTTAAGTTAGATGACAAATTGAATTAGAAGGCGCTTATGTAATATATTAAAAGTAATGGCAGTAAAATATTCATAGGAATGATAGCGGCAACAAAAATAATATATAGATTCAGAGACGAATCGTTGAAGACGGTCTACACCTTAGCAATAAAACCGGGGATAGTGCATACGGTATGTTTATGCGGATGGCTATAAGGTCAGGGACGCAAGTAGGTTTTATTTGTTTTATAGTCAATCCTCGTTAAAATGCTGTATTTACGTGCTTCATCTTTGTACAAATAAACCCTTTCCTAGAAATTTTTGTAGAACATAACCTCAAAATCTACACGTGATGATTAGATTTACGCTACTTTTTTAAACGTTTTGTTATGTTTACGTCTTTTTTGGCAGGGAATTTGCTATTTAACAATATCTTTTCTGCTTTAGTATTTTGAATAATTAATAAAACACTTTCGAAAGCTTCTAAATTCCTAACTTACCTTTAATTCTGCGTTACCTAATTTGCAAATTAATAATTAAAAGAATATCTTAAACTATTCCTTATTCATGTAAGGTAAATATAAATCAATAATCCTATGCGTATTAACGTGTAAAAATTCGGTAGTTATAAAAACTATCCTAATTGTGAAAACCCATTGATTTTTGTGACTTTCGTGTGTTTATAACCAAAGAAAAAATTACTTTTGTCTTAGACTATTAAAACAACTAATCTCGTTGATTTCGTTGTAATAATATGGAACTTTCGTTTACGTTTGCTTAACTGAGTACGGACATTTAGGCTAAGGTATTTTTTAAAATTTACAAATATGAACTACCTTCACTCAAAGTCGAGGGAGCTTACCTGGAAACATGTAGATCGCAGTATAGCACTAGCTTTGACATAAGATCAACGCCGGCTACAGTTTCGGGTTCCGGTTTGACATAATTTATGCACCCGCTTGATTGTAACATAAATATTATGGATACGCGAAAAAAATCTCTAAGAAATAAACAACACTAACGACGATATAAAAGCTATTGTTAATTCTATCGACCCATTTCCTACAAAATTGGAATTAGTGCGGGTCCAATCTAAATTAATACATATAAAAGAGCGTGTTAACCTATTTACAACTTCCAATACTAATAAATTTAGTAAAATCACCAATGAACTCCGGTCGGATTTGTTCCTAATCGAAGGTTTTGTTTTAGAAAGGTTAGATGCTACCTCAGAACTTTCTGCCATTACATCTAACTTAAATAACCTATCGTTACTTGAGGAAAAGCTAGACGTGTTTAAATTGGCACCAATTTATAAATGGAATCTTACTTTTTCAGGATATATATCTCAGAAATCTTTTGAACTTCTTGTTTCGAACGGATAGAGAGTTTAAAGGTCTCCCGAAATTGCACAAACCAGTAATTATCTCTTTTCGACGGTGCTTTAGCGTTGTTCCGAAATATCAAACACTAAATCAACTTTTAACCTGGATTAGATTACCTCTTGAAGATGATTTTTCTATATTTGACAACGACTACGAAATACGTGCCCGTTTTCAGTCTTCCGATGAAAATGTTTTATCGTATATTATTGATGTGCAAACGTTATCTAATAGATTAAATAAAAAGTGTGACGAGCTAGAAGTCTTAACAAGGCTTATTCGGAATCGAACCGTTTATTATTCTGAACATTTCGTCGTACAAAAAATTGAATTAATAACCCAACTTAAAGACCTTTGCCGTTCCCTACAAAAAGTAAAGTTTCGTTTAGAAAAACATTATCCTTCAACAAAACCCTAATCAAAATTTTCGCAACAAAATGTATTTTATCGTGACGATCCTTCCTGCAATCCTCATAATTTTTTATCGCCTATATCGAATACCGAAGAAACCAACCTCCTTTTTTGCTGGAATTGTCAAAAAGGTAACCACAACTATACTAACTACACAGAACGTAGAAACATTTTTTCCTATGGGAGTGGAAACGCGATTGTCTATAGAAATAAATGTTCACGTTTTAATATTCTGGAAAACTATCGCAACAATTAAGCTCAAACTTATTGTATCGTCCTTCATTGCGAAAAAACAATGATTATACTTTTACTTACATATTTTTATCACCAACTCCTATTTCTTTAACTGCAATATGTCGTACAACCCCACTTGAATGGTCTAACTGTTTAAAAATTGTGTAAGTTTTTCACCATCCTAATTCCGAAGCTGCCAAATTGAAAACAAAACCGTTTATAAACGCTTACATTTACTAATTTCTATTGCATCCCTATCTGCAGATTCATTGTTAGACACTTGCGTAACCCCAAATTACATTTATGATTATCGCTGATTCCGCCCACGTTTAAGTAATTGGATCTATCAAATTAAAAATTCGCATAGAATATCTTGAACATAAAGTTAAATTTTTAATTGTAACCACCCTAGCATATTATTTCTTTTTAGGAGTTGATTTTTGGGATATCTTTTTAATTTACCGTTAAATATCCTAAATTTTACTTGTTAAGCTAACCTTAAGAAGAATTAGTGTGTTTCATTGGGAATTGCGAACAAAATTTTTATTACCGAAGAATAAACTAACTTGCTAGACAAAACCATGAATAGATTCCGTCAACTATCTACTTTAGAATTAGGTTGTGCAACTACCGTATTGCATGAAATTTAACTGCCGGTGCTAAACCATTTAAACAGCGTCGATATCTTTTATCCCCTGCTTTACAGAAACATTTGTATGCCGAAATTAATAAAATGATTCAGTCTGGCGTTATTTCCCCTAGCTCTTCCCCTTGGAGTAGTCTCATTTTATTAGTTAAAAAGAAAAACGGAAATTATCGAAAGGTGAACTTTGTTAAATCTCCGATAGCTATCCATTACCACGAACCGGGGGTATCTGGGAAAGGTTTATATGAATTTAATTTTTAACCGTTTGGTTTATCTAATGCCCTTCGAACACTTCAGCGTACCATGGATAGAACACTCAGTCAAATTTTTCTTCAACAACGTGTTTTTGCTTTCCTTGATGATATCTTAGTCATTTCTAATACCTTTGAAGAATATTTCGTAACTTAAAGTGAAGTAGCGGATTGATTGAGTGATGTTGGTTATAAAATTAACTGGGAAAAATTTAACTTTTGCTGTTCCTCTCTTTCCATTTTAGGGTTCACCGTCGATGAAAATGGCTTACTTGCTAACCCCGATAAAGTAAATCCTATCACTAATTTTAAAGCGCCAAAAATGTCACTGAAATTAAATGTTTATTCGGAATGATATCTTGTTATAGTATCTTTTTACTATCTCTGTTTGTATTAGTGTTTTATTTAAAAGTAAAAAGAAAGAGCAATCTATCGACTGGACTTGAGATGCACAAGAAGCTTTAGATTAAATAAAACGTTTGACTGCTTTTGCTCCCATTTTAATTTCCCTAATTTTGAAGAAACATTTTATATTCAGACTGATGCCTTATACTTACTGGCTTAGGTGCCATTCTATTTAAAGAAAAGGATGGTTTAGAACAACCTATCGCTTATATAAGTCCTACGTTAACCACTGCCGAACAAAAATACTCTGCGACCGAACGTGAGTCAATTTATAGTAATTGCCGATTGTAATACCCTTACCTGATTTAATAATTTGAAACAACCCGCTTGGACATTTAGCCAGAAGAAGTTTACATATTCCTCAATTTACTTTCACTGTCCGCCATAGACCTGGAAAATAAAATATCATACCTGACACTCTCTCTCTCTCTCTCTCTCGTGATGTAGCTGCTTTAAATCTTCACATTTAACTCCCTATATTTGGTACTCTAATATGGTACAAAAAGTAACTAAACATTATGAAAATTGACCAACCTTTCGTGTTATAGGAAATCGTTTATATAAAGTTGTTAGCTCTTCCTGATCTAAACCTGCAAATTTATCTAAATTAAAATTAGTAATCCCTACCCCTAATCGATCTAAAGTTTAAAAATGTTTCATGATGATTCTACTTCTGCACATTTAAGTGTTACAAAAACTATAACGCAAATACCTGATTTTTATTATTGGCCTAACTTAAGATAAGCCGTTTGCCGCTACATTAAAAGCTGTAAAGCTTGCGGTGCACAAAAACGTGCAATAGAAGTCGTCCTGGTCTAATAGGTACGTTTAAAAAGTATCTTATCCATTCAATTAATTTCTTTCTATCTATTAGGACTCCTTCTTTGATCTAAGAAAGGTAACCAATACCTATTAGTTTTAGCTGTTTGGTTTTCCAAATTTGATTTCGTTCACCCCCTACCAAAAACTATCTAGCCCGCAAACAAAAAGTTTTTAAAGCAACAAGTTTTTCTTATCTTCGGCGTACTTCAAATTATTCTCTGTGGCAATGGTTCACAATTTCTTTCAAAAGAATTTCAAAATTTCGTAAAAGTTATAAAGTTTAGAAGTACTGGTTCAATACCAGAAATCTCCCTCAAGTAAACCCAACTAAATGTGTTAATCGTGCAATTATTACCGCTATCTTTTCTTATATCAAACCTGACCATACTAAATGGGATGAAAATATATTTCAAATTGCACAAGCTTTGCGAACTTCCTAGCACGAATTTACGCTCTTTTTTTGATCGTTTTTAGTGTTTGGCCGTTACACCTTCTATCTCTATCGATGTCAGAAAAAATTTATTTAAAGTTTATAAAAAGGCTAAAAATTATTTCTATCTTCGTAAAAGAGACATTTTATTTGCCTTGCGCAAAGAGGTATAGAAGAAAAATAATGTTTTATCTGATGGCACATAAAGGTTTCCGCTAAGCTAGCTCCTAAATTTATCTCATGCGCAATCACTCGTGTAATCCCTTCGTTAATATATGAACTGTAAGATTTAAATGGCAAACCTTAAGGACGTTGGCATATTAAAGACTAAAAACCGTTTCTATCTGCCCCTAACGAATAGTACATACTTATGTTTATGATCATACCTTCATTTATACATATTGATTTGTTTAAGTTTTATTGTTAATATCGAAGGTGGGGCTTTTAGACCAATCTGTCTTAATATGAACATTCTGAAACGACTTTTGTTCTATTGTACTGAAAGCACCACTGAAACGTTATTTCTTCTACATTAAGGCGCTAGTGAACAAAAATCTTTCGACATAGCTAGGGGTCTATTCCTGGGTAGAGCAATAAGAAGTGGAGGGGTAAGTCAAATTCTGTTTGCAAACCAAAGCCAAGCTAAATCAAATAGGCGCCACCATGTCCTGAGATAATTACGATAATAGTAGAGCAAGGTTCTAAGGGCGGACGTGGAAACCCAAAGATAAAATGATCGCCTTCGTTAACAAAAACCTGTCTTATTAAAATAAGACGCAGCTCCTGTAAGAAATTACAAAGATTAAATATGTAAAAATGTAGAACACCATTTGTGTCCTATAAAAGTATAAAAAAAATAAAAAAATGTATATCCAATATGATATTGGCACCAAATTATTACTCAAAAATTTTACCTATGTGTAATTAAATTTGATCGCATTTGACCAAAATAAAAGCTTCAAATTTGAACTAATTGTTTACTAAAAAAGCTCTCTTTTAAAATTTCGGACTTTGTAACAAGTAACAAAAATTTATCTTTAACATCTATATTAAATTCAAAGTTTTGACTTGTTTAGAACAACCAACTACATTTTAAATATGAATTTGCTATAAATATTTGAGTGAAAATAGTTTGTAAGCATAATACACTGAATTACGTTCTAACCTGGGCAGATCTTTTCAGGTAGATTACAATTTCTAGAATCTTACATAACGTGGATTTGAACTTTCATATTTAGATTTAATAATTTATATGTAGATAAAAGCTAATCACAAAAATAGGAATGTTTGGTTTAAATTCCATTACAGCTGCACAAAGCATCTGCTTTCATGACAACATCTGTCAACTGTGTAACAAAAAAAAACATGACGTAGAAAACATGACGTAGAAAACATACGTTGAAATTATCGAAGGTTCAAATGGAACAAAGCTTGTAATTATAGAAACCTAATCTGACAAAATTTTGTTTTGCGGCTTATAAAACCCGTTCAACAATAATTGAAAATTACACAAATTACATCTTGAAAACATAATAGCAACTTTACGTGCTTTAACCATCAAAACACATGCAAGAAATATCTTACAACTAATAACGAACCCAACTGCTTTTGTTGCTCCACGATAAATCGAGATGGAAATTTACGTTCTTCAAACAAAGTTACCAGCTATTTCTAACTAGAGCGACTGCCTCCAAACTAACATCCATAATTTCTTAGTAGACAAATTTCTTATCGAGAGCTCCTAAATAACGGTAATTCTAAATTTTTGGATCCCACATGACGAATTCTACTGACGCGCTAAATAAATTAATTCAAATTAGATTAGTTCGTAAAATATATACTTTACCAACCGTTAGTAGAAGATATCTTAATAGTTAGTAATTGATGCAAAGGTCGCCAGCTTCTAGCCGAGAATACATGTTTATAAAGCTGTTGCCAGCGGCCGACTAACTTTACGAACCAAGAACCGAGTAAATGCGCCGTTGGAGGCGTGGAATACGAAAGAAACAACTAGAGGTGCGCGTGGAAATAACTTTGTGTCACACAGATACTTTTATATAAATAGATTAATAAGAAATAATGCACGCTTAGCGCATTATTCTCGTAATTCAATGCGAATAATTACTACTGAAATTAAACGTGTTACACTTCTCTTCTCTTTATCTCCTCTCAAGGATGCTTATCCAAAAGTTCTACTTTTTCTTAACCCGCCATTTCAGTCTTAAGTCTTAAACGGTGCAACAATTAATATATCAGTATACAGCAAACCAACACACACAAACAGTTATTTAAATTTCGATACAAACCATCCACACTGTGTAAAACGAGGAATTATCAAATTCATGTGTGATAAAGCAAAATTAATATCATCAAAAGAAGAAATTCTAAAGAAAGAGAAAGACCTAATCATATGTACACTAATATAAAACAAGTATCCTAAAACAATAATAGAAAAAGAAATGAATAAAGTTCCAAAAAATAAAAATGTAGAAAATAGAAACAACAATACGCATCAAAAAATACTCTCAATATCATACATAAAAGGATTCTCCGAAAAATCCAAAGAATAAGAAACAAATTTAAAATCAAAACAATATTTAGAACCAACAATACACTAAGAACACAAATAACAAACACAAAACTCAAAAAGACTATACAAAGTTGAAAAAACTGCATCTACAAAATACCGTGCGAATGTAACAGGTTTTACATATTAGAAAGTTCCAGTTCATTTGAAGTTAGATTAAAAAAACATAAATCATACATTAAAAATAGAAAATTTAAGAAATCTATGATTTGCCAATATGCATGGGATTTCAATCATAAAATAAAATGGGAGGACGTAAAAATTATTGACAAAAAAGACCACCAAAAACGAAAACTCAAAGAAGCTGCTTATATAATCCTACATAAAAATAACTGCGTAGCAAACTAATCTGTGACTTTCAGTAAACAACGGATTTCATTGCTAAAAGAAATAACAAAAGAAATTACAAATGAAAACCAAATGCCCCCAATATCTAGGTAGCATTGCAAGTTTTTCCCTGCGTTTTCCTTACAATATTAACATGTAATACAGCCTAGATACATGATTTCTATTTATACATACAACAACTAATTACATAAGAATAAGCATATTAGCAGCGCCCGGCTGCTTAAGCCCTACGGTACCGTAAGCGCACACTTATTTAATAATCATCCCCTAAACCGTATAAATAGAAACATATTAAAAAATGTTCCATGTTATTGAATTTATATGAAATTTAACGATATAAAACTTAATCAGCTGATTTCACAAATTCAAAGTAGTAATTCTTATAAACTTTAAAATTTTCAGCTAATGTATTCAAATAAAGGATTAATAAATCAAAGTCACCTTCAATTTGTGTCATAAACGCCAAAGTTAAAAATTCTTAGTATTTTGACAACGATCTTAGGTCATGGATCGAAACATAAATAAAGGCAATTTTAAAAACTCAGAGTGGTTTAATACCCAAGAAATATTAAGAAAAATACGATTTTAACACTTGAAGACAATGCCATGAGCTATTACTGATGTAACTACAAGGTTTTGAATGTGTTTTGTATAGAATTTTTTAAAATAATTATTGCAAGCAAGAATTCCTGGGTAACAGAAGATTTTCTACCTAAAGTTTTTAATATTTCAGGTTATGTATATAAAAAATCAGACCCAACGTTTATAAGTTTTCCCTAGGAGTTTAATTTAATACTTCGCATCATTTGTGCATAGAGTATTTAAAAAAATTGTTTGGTATGTTAATAAATAAAATAAAAATTGGAAAATGCTTATATATTTTTGAGAAAGAAAATTATTTAGACATAATATTAGTTATTAAAACTTGACATAATCTTATTAATAATTTTAAACCCCATATGATCATTGTATTAGGCAAAACTTCCGATGGGGGTATCCTAATAAGTTACAGTATTTGTGTGCTTTTATTCTTTGTGAATAGAGTTTATTGAATGAACGTTTGCATATATTAAAAGAATAACATTTGAGCTTAATAGTACGGTAATATAATTAGTCACTACTTTTAAAACAAAATACAGTAATCTACATTATTTCACAGACCTTAACGTGTAAAACTTGAATATTGATTTCTTCAGCGCCATCGCAGAACAGCTACTAGAAGTTTCATGTAACGGATATTATCGACGGTTTCAGTTTTCAGAAAGCCACCTATCTGATAAGAACGAGAACAACTGTTAAAGCGATAGCTGATTTACAGAGTTCCTGAAATGTATTTGTAATATATCAATACTATGTCAGGAGATTCAACGGTAGATGGCGCAAACGTGTACAGCAACAAAATCAATCTTTTGCAGACAGGACTTGCTTTATCCTATACCCAAAGCTGTGCTTATTATACACGACCCTAGGATTCTAAAATTTAGTCTTTCTGAAACAGATGTATTATGAATAGACAATTTCATGGAGATCTAAAAGTTTGATGGGTAAATTCACGGCAACGTCAATAATTTCTTATAATCTTTAAATGTAAAAACAAACATCTACAAGGACAGAACCTGCTGTGTATTTCTGGATAATTGATAAATGGGTAAGTATAGTTGGCCTTAACTAACAAACGGGGGTAATTACAATTAGCTACAGCAGTTTACCCTATTTGTTAAGGAGTGGTTGAGTCAACATTGTATATAGCGAAGGTCTATCCAATATTTCTAATAAGTAGTAAATGTTCTTTACGTTTATTTAAATGAGATGTCATGATTTTAAAAACAGGTAGTTGTAAATAAACGTGGTTGTACGAGAACATGAATACACACAGCAGCCAAAGGTAAAAATTCACTGTGTGAGAATAGAAACGCAAATTAGCATTGCATCAAAAGCGGGCAGCACCCGTTATTATTTTATTTGCGCTATAGTGCGATTTTGCAAAATAATGCATTGCTAAGCAAACACATGTCTTTAAATAACGTACATAGTGACAAATGCACTGTTTACGTTTCATGTGCGAAATCTTTTTAAATCAAAACCGCGTTTTTCAACCTTGCTTTATGAACTTTTATTATCTAAATATAAAGTTTCCAAACAACGGAAACGTGTATACCAGATACCGTTTGCATTAGTTTTGTAGTTTTTGTTACAATTTTTTATCGCAAAAGATAATAAACAATAATTAATTGTTTGGCTAGCATAATACCATCTATACCGCTATTTTTTTTATTAAACCTTAGTCAAATCAATAGTTCAAGTTATAAAATACAAGCCATATATCTGATAATTTGTTCACATAAAAAGAATATCTCTAAAAATGCTCTCTAATAAAAATTTAACAAAAAAGAATTTCCATTCCATTGCTTTTTAGGGATTACAGAAGTTTGTATAAAGGATTTTTATCAAACAACGCGCTTTTTCAAAGGTTTATAAATAAAACTACAAACGAAGAAAAAGGCGAAGCAAACTGGTTAAGATCAACCAAAAGCATCATTAAAATTAATTTAATTAACTGAAATGTTTAATAAGACATTTCTTATATAAACAGCCTCTTTTGAATTAACTCAGCAGTATTGCTAACTTCATTATTGCTGCTTTAAAGTTGATTTGTAGTAATTCTGAATTTTTGGTAAAGTCAGTCGTATCAGCTGAAATCAGTATTTCATATGCATATCAGGTAATTGTGTTGCCACAACTGGCGTGCTTATATGTATTAAATTTGCTGTATAAGATGTTTGAACATCTATTGCGCATTGAATATTAACAGTAAGGTTACAAGTGAGAGTGCCTTTTTGAACCAATTCGAGAACTATATTGTGCTACCGTAGGAGATTGTTTTTGAAAACAAGGTCGTTCGACCACCAATTAGAAATTTATTAGCTATGATATGACCTGGTGTACAACTCTTAAATTTACAAAATCATTGTTTTTAAGAAGGTATTGAGATACATTACTTTAGAGTACGAGAAATTTCTAGTAAGGATTTTGGTTGACGTATCAGGTTGCTTTTAAGATGAAGGTAGAACGTTAATATACAAATGGCGTATATTTGTTGTTAGAGATTCGCTCACACCCAGCGACATAACTAGGTACCCGTAGTACCCGCATCCGCGGAGGCCCCGACCACCAAATAGACCCCAGGTGATATTTCACGCAAGGGCCTATCTGAGAAAATTTCAATAATAACGTAATCAAAACAATAAGTGTTTAGTGTTCATCTCCTGAATGTTGTATTAGTAAAATGTGCTTTCAACTTTATAAGTTTCTAAAAGAAAAAGTGTAATATAAAATTAGAGCTAGAATGGAGAATACAAATTGAAGCACAATGCCACACAATATAGCACTGAATAATTAACTATTAAAATTTTACATTATACCTACAATTCAAAAGAAAATCAGCAGAACATTATTATTTCAAAAGGTAAACCCACGCACTAGGGTTCAGTCTATAATGTTTGTAATTTAATATGTATATACTGACGGCTCGCCAATCACCGCTGAAATCTTAAATCTAATAGGTAAGCGTAGATGTTAAGGTGCCGCGTCAGCGTCGACGCACCAGCGTTGTCCTAACCCTGTTTGCACAAGCATACAGGTTTTGTATGTTTATATTATTATTTTAGTCTGTTGCATGTTGCTGTCGGTGTTACGTGTCGCATTGCATAATAGTGTAACTCTACGAAAATAATACCTTTGTTATTTTACATTTTCGAATTTCGATTACCGCCACTGACACTGACACTTTTTTACACCTAATTGTTTCAATGTAACTACTTCACCTTATGGGCGGCAGAGCCACTAGAAACTAGAGGGAGTTCCTGTCTAAAATTCAAGCCCAAGGTCAAATGTATGGTAAGCGGCTTTTTGTATAAAAAGACCCTCAAATAAGATTTTCCAGCCAGCTAAGTTTCTTGAACTTAGGACAGAGCTATAAACTAGGGTCGTAGGATGGTATACGATAAAAAAAGAAAATTATAGACGCCACCGTATCTTAATAATACTTGTAATGTCTAACAATCCGAAGATAAGATACGGAAATCTTCGAAAAGAAAAAAATTTCCTAAACAATTAAAAGGTATAAAAATAATACTTACTTACTTCAAACACTGCAGGCTTGGATTGGAACGATGATCTCGTACTGTCTGAAAATATACCTATCTCAAGAAATTCTTAGAAATAGGGCTTCACTAGAGCCTAGTCAAATTATCACAAAAAAATTTCAAAAATTAGCAATTCGAAAATATAACTGAATTCAAAACGGTGCACGCGTATATTTTTTAACATACGTGTGGACACGTTTTGAAGCCAGACCGGCGTTATATTACTTTCAATATAACATACGTGCGGACACGTTTTGAAGTCAAACCGGCCTTATATTGCTTTCAATGAAACATACGTGTGTGACTTCAAAACGTGTCCACACGTATGCTACGTTGAAAGAATGTAAGTGCATACAAAAAATGTGGAGCTGCTTTGAATTCGGTTCTCTAGCGAGAAGTTATAAAGTAGGTCAGATGCAAAATATCACATCTGGGTCAATTGTATAAAGAATGCTGTATATAATTAAAGTGGATTCTGACTTATGTTTTTACTTTTGTTTAGAGGCTGCAAATACACATAAGCCAGTTTGACTTCAAAACGTGTCCACGCGTATGCTACATTGAAAAAATGTAGGTGCACGTAAAAAATGTGGAGCTGTTTTAAATTCGGTTCTCTAGCGAGAAGTTATAAAGTAGGTTAGATGGGTCTCTCTGCAAATACGCATAGGCCGGTCTGATTTCAAAACGTGTCCACACGTATGCTACGTTGAAAAAATGTAAGTGCGTGCAGAAAAAATGTGGAGCTGTTTTGAATTCGTATTATATGCTCTCTAGCGAGAAGTTATAAAGTAAGTCAGATGCAAAATATCGCATCTAAGTCAATTGTATTTAATTAAAGTGGATTCTGATTTATTTTTTTTACTTTTGTTTAGAGGCTGCAAATACACATAGGCCGGTTTGACTTCTAAGTGTGCCCACAGTAGAAAAAGTAGCGGTGGTAATCAAGGTCAATCCCATCTAATATAAGTAAAAAATCTTCGACTAGCAATCATAACAACATAAATTAATTAACGGAGTGTTGTGTGTAAGTTAGAAGCAAGTAATTAAATGCAATATGGATTTTAATATCCTTAATAAAACCACATATCGCAAACCCTAAGTAAATTCAAAAGATCTTGTAGTGAATAAGAGGTTTGAAGTTTTGAAAGTGGAAACTGTCAAGACTAAATATGGAGGAAGAGTATTAGTGGAAACAAAAGAGTTTAAAAGTATATTGCCATTGAGATATTTTAAATACCTTGAAGCACATGGAGTGAAACAATTAAATGAAGGTATTGGCTCAAACAAACACGTTTACATATAGTAAGGACTCGATTGGTCAAACTGTCAACGTATAATTTTCAAAATAATATGTCACTATTCTAAGAAATTAGTTTATTATAATAATATACATATTGTTCTTTACTGTTTATTTAACTATAACACATCTAAGTCAATTGTATAAAGAATGCTGTATTTAATTAAAATGGGTTCTAATTTATGTGTTTTACTTTGAGGTTACTACCTTGTTTAGAGGAAATTTGCTTAAAAAGAGAAACTTTTATAAAATACTTTTATTTACAAATTGTTGAATATTTTGATATAACTATTTACAGTTAAAAAAAATCACACTAAATATTTTTTACAACTTAAAATCTAATTATTTATAAATGAAAAAGTATTTATTAACTCCCGTTCTTAAAGTATCTGCTGCTCCCTTGCAGCCAGTTCCTCTCTTTTTTGCTTTATTATTTTTAGTTCCAAATCTAGATGACGCAGTAGCTTCTCTCACGCTTTTTAAATGCATTAAGCAACTCTATTGTGTCCTCTTCATAGGATTTGTCATCTTCACAGTAAACAGTCATATCAGGTCCAGGACATAACTTTTCATAGCCAACCAGATTTTGCCGGATCTGTGAGCATAGCATAACAGATTATTGTAGGTTTCCCTTTTCTTTTGTATACTACCTGATGTTTCTGAGAGGATCAGAATGTGCCAACCATCCAACGATAGCCTCAGAATTTCCAGAATGGTTTTTTGATCTTAATCTAATGTAAATTAAAAACTAGTAGTGCTTGCATAAATATAAATATATTCTAACGTACGTTATGGTTCTGCTTTACTATGGCGTTGATCATTGGTACATCTAATTTCGAGTGGAGGAACTGGCTGCGGTGGAACAACAAGAGCCGCAGACTCAGACATTTTATTGCTCCTAAAACGCACAAATCTATCAATATTAAATCGACATGTATAAATATGAAAAACACTTACCGTGATATATCTATTACGTCACTATCAAAAATAGCAGCAGTGTCAAGTTGAGATGAAGATCCAAAAACTTCTTTAATCAAGTCTTTGTTAGAGTGAAATATAAATTGTTCTAGAACTTTCACTCTATCGTTGGTACTGCTACTATTTTTGGTCAATGATAAGTTACTCATTTTTTAAAGTTGCTAGTAACTAATAATTATACAAGAGATCTGATTGAATACTGTTAGTAAAATCTACGTGAAGTATTTATATTAAATAAGAAACGGGTCTGTCAGACAAAAATTACAGATTTGCATCGTTTTCTGAAAAAATTTGCAAATGAAAATTTTATATATTCAGCTATGTAATTTATTCTAATGAATAAAAAACAGTATGTACGCAAAAATAATGATGCTCTCAACAAAATAACGAATTTGGATCATTTTCTGAAAAATTGCAAATAAACATTTTTTTTAGTTAATCATGCAAGATATTCAAATTAAAAAAAAATAGTAAATTGTCAGCAAGATATTTCAAATTTGCTTTATTTTCTGAAAAAATTGCAAATGTCTAATTTTATAACTAACCATAAAATACATTTTCATTAAATAACAAACTGCATGTTAGCAAAAAATAGTACTGCAAGCATATTTTCAGTAAACAAAAGCATAAATGAAAGGTACAAGGTCGTGTCGACGCCACTGTTAATAATAAACAAAATTATATACCTTGCTTTATATATAGAACTACATTTGTAGGTGCTTACGGTTGGAAATTATAAATTCCTTGTTACTCTTTCTCCTAAACATTCTTTGGGAATTAAACCATTCATGGTTAAAAATCGTCTTTATTTATCTTAGGTCATAAATCAAAACGTAAATAAAGATGATTTGAACAACTGCTTCAAAAGCATTTGCTATGCAATTATTTGGTTGCATAAGAATAAATGCTATTGCAATTTTGCATTATTCTGAAAGATGCTTATCAATCATACGTTTTATAACATTTTGTATACATAAGAATAAAACCTTTTACAGTTGTTTTGCTTACGTCAGAACATATTTATGTATAAATAGTCAATAAATCTCTACATATATATTAATTATCAAGTAGTGTAGTGATTGTAAAGAACAACCATCATAAATTCTGAAACGGTGGCCAAAGTTAGTAGTGATATTTTAAAGATAACAGTGAAGTGGATGCATCTAATTAAATCAGATGATGAAATTATCAGACACATCATCATTATTAAGACAAACATAAGTTTATTAAAACTTGCAATTAAAAACAAGGTATACGAAGACAATCGCCAGAAAAATCCTACTAGACGGGAGTCTAATTTGGTACATCTTAAAAGTTACCTTGTACGATTGAAACACTTGAAACGCTCTTTGGAATACCAAGGTAAAGGTATTGATGCAACGCTTCCTAGAAGTCATAGGCAGAAACATGATGTTGAATTCTGTTTTGAAAGTCGAATAATTACGGGGACTTGTTACCAATTTAAGTATAAAGATCCTATAGTGTTCTTGGACAAGGCGTTTGCTAGTTTTAAACGCAAGATTGTTTTTTGCTTAAAAAGGTCAATGTTGAAGGTAAATGTAATATTCAGTGCTAACTTTGTTAAGCCTACAACTGGTGAAATAGATTTGAAAACGTTTCCTACTGCAAATCGTCACATTGATATAAACACCAATCTCAAGCAGTGGTATAAGGAGAACATATTGGACAAGATATCGAAGCGATTGGAAGAATTTAGCCACCTATACCAAGTTTTACTTTAGCTTTCATTACGGTAGCTACTTCAAATGCTGCTGCTTCTTCACCTAAAGACGAGTCACCAGAAATTAGTCTTTCTGTAGCTAACTGAGCTAACTTCGAATCTGCTTGATGGCGTTTAGATAGATCCTTTTCTTTGGAGTATGCAATATCGTGCTCCTTACAAGCTACGTCTAACTTGTTTAATCCCTTGTCTCCCCGAGCTAACCGTTTGATTAGTTTTGTACTCGGACCGCAAAATTTGTAACCCGGAATATGCGCTTCAAATGGTAAATTGATAATTACAGTATTTATCAATCCGTTCCCAATAGTTTTAGAATTATTATAGGTAATCATTAGCTGACAGCTGTCCTCTCAAGCTGTGCAGTAAATAAATTATTGTGAATTGATGATTCTTTATATACTCGCCGTTCTTATATATAATTCCACTTCTTTACAATCGAATTTAGTACTTGCAAACATGCCTGTGGAGAAACAATCAACCTCCTTAACCATAAACAATGATGACATTGACGTGCAATCCTTAGCTAAAAAACATAGCGTTCTTCTGCCTTCATCTATTCGATGTCTAGTTGTTGGTCCATCAAATTGCGGTAAATTCAACGTTATGATTGGATTGATAGAACATTCTAATGGTCTAAAGTTTGAAAACGTATGTTTATTCTAAAACACTTTATCAACTAAAGTATCAATACCTTGAAAGTCTACTGCGACCAATAAAAGGGATCAAATATTGTACATTTTCCAGCTCTGATAATATTATATCACCATCAGATGCTCGAAATAATTCTATATTTGTTTTTGATGATGTAGCTTGCGATAAACAAGGTATAATTATGGAATACTTTAGTATAGGGCACCATAAACAAGTAGACAGTTTATACCTTTGTCAAAGTTATACTTGTATACCTAAGCATTTACTACATGATAATGCTAATCTTTTTGTTTTATTTGAACAAGGTGATCTAAACTTAAAACACATATATGACGATCGCATCAATACTGACATGAAGTATGATAAATTCCGTGAAGTATGTGGTGCTTGTTGGAAAGACAAAAACGGTTTCTTAGTTGTAGACAAGGATGGTTGATCCAGGTCAAGAAAGGTACCGAATAGGTTTTGATCACTTCATACATATTTAAACCTTGAGAGACGCAAGTAACGTTAGTATCCAAGATTTTTTTTAGTACAATAAACTTTTTACGATATGAACAGGGAGTCTATAAAACTTAAAAGAATTTTAATTAAGAAAAGAAACATTGTATAAACAAATTGCCAGTTAAAAGATAGTGAAGTCTTCCAAGCGGAATCAATCATACCCATAACAACGTGATTAGAAACTATTGCTAATAAACTGGAAGGAGAAGGTGTAGTAAAGGAAGAAAAATTTAAAGAAGAACTGCCTCATAGCAGTGTAAAAAAAATTAAACCTAAATTGCTAGAAAGGAACGTTGACTATATTGATTAGCCAGTTATTGCTCGACATATACCGAATCTAAATGATACCATAAATGAAGATGATAATGATGATAATGAATATGAAATAGAAGTTAATCGAAATGCTCAAGAAGTCTAGGAACATATACAAAGCTTTGTTGATTCACCTGGTATGACGCATTATCTCGAACAGTTACATCCGCTACCTCGAGAGTATATTTACAATATGTTTAAAGATGTTACGAACGAATTTGACTATAAATATGGTGTTAGGTATAACCCTGATTCAAATGGTTTTATAATAGGCAATTCTAATTTCGCTTGGATGATGAAAATGTACTAATAAATGGTTTGAAATATAAAAATACTCCTGGATTATACGAACTACTTTTTAAAAAATATCCTGTCGGGTACAGACCGCAAGATCTAAAGTCATACCTTGATATTGTGAAAAGAACAAATGCTAATAGAAGATATTATTCTGAAACAGAACAAATTCAGGGTAATAGTTCAAATAAATACAAAAAAATGATATTTGCATTGGGCAAACTTGCCATAACACCTCGTACACCTAGAGCATTATTTCATACAAAGCGTCTTGGAGGCAGTATGACAATGGAAGTATCAAATAACGCCATAGATTATTTATATTGGAATGATCCCAATGAACTTGTTGATAGATTACGGCTTTTAGTTTCATCTCAGACTGCTGGACACACAGGTCACGGCGACGAAATAAATTCGATCATTGACGAATTGCGTGAGGCAAAAGTGATTAGAAGATATGGCAATTGACAAATATGGAAGGCACTTAAATAACCGTGAAATAGATCTAAATAAACAGGAATATGAAAAAAAAACGAAGGTTTTGAAACCTTGATTGAGTACAAGTTACATATGCTACATTACACGGTAGTAGCAAAGTTTTACTCTAGTACATTCCTCGATGGCTGCAAGACATCCCTTATTTTCCACACTAAATATAATTATGAATTTCCTTATGAGGAAGCAGTCATTGAAAATACTAAAGGATACCCGCAAGACATTGAAATTCTTATAAACGAAAAAAGTTACGTAATTGCACAGTTACAAAGATTTTGCTTAGACGTATGGATGTAATCAGCTTTCGTGACAGCGGTGCTAGCATAAACAATACCGCACTGTTTCTTGATTTTATATTAAAAGTTCCTTTCAAAGCAAGTGGAGCCCTCGACATCCAAACGTAGAAGTATTTATTAATTGTATTTAATAAATCCTGATTAGAAAAAAAAGTATTATGGTAGGTGCTCAATCAAAAGTGAAAGAGGATATAGTAAACGAAATTTATAAACCAGCAAGAATAAATTTTAAGAGACGCAAAGTGATAGTAAAAGGTTTAAATGACCTTCTTCAGACTGTTTTGATTGAAATGATACCATATTCGCAAACAAACAAAGGATTTAAACACATTTTAGTAGTTATTGATTGTTTCTCCAAATACGTATGGGCAGTACCACTTAAAAGTAAAACGGGTATTGATGATACTGCTGCAATGAAAACAATTTTAAATAAATTTAAAAATTCGCCAAGAAATTTGCAGTCTGATTCTAGTAAAGAATATTATAACAAACACTTTCAATCCTTAATGCAGACATATGGCATAAACCATTATAATGTTTTTTTTTCAAAGAAAGCATGCATTGTGAAACGTGTAATTAGAACTTTAAAGGGAAAAATGTGGCGCTTGTTTAACCTGAACGGTTCTTACAATTGGATAAAAAATTTAAGGTTTATTGTGAAACAATACAACAATTCAGTTAACAGTACTATCGGAGTCAAACCTGTAAAAGTTGATAAATCCAATAAAAAAACTATTTTTAAATCATCATTTACCCGCATCAAACTTGCAACCAAAATACCAAAATATTCAATTAAAGACAGTGTGAGGATTAGTAAACACAGGGAAGCATATACGAAAAGTTACACGCCAAACTGGTCAAATGAAATTTTTAAGATTAAAAAGGTAAACGTAACCAATCCGACAACATATATTAAAAGATCAAGATGAGAAAAAAATCAAAAGTGCGTTTTATGAAATAGAGTTGCAAAAGGTTAAACATTCAGGAATTTACCTGGTAGGAAAAGTCCTAAGAATGAGTGGAAATAAAGTCTTTGTAAAATGGTTAGGCTTCTCTAACGTACATAATAGCTGGATTGATAAAAATAATGATTGCTAGAAGTTGTTATAATAATAGTTAATAAGGCTAACATTGAAAAATTAAACTAAAATAAATAATACAGACACAATCTTTTTATTGTTTTTATTATTATTAAACCATTCTTTTAATAACAAGGTATTTTGTTCTGCACATTGCAGACTATTATTGCTGTGTCTAAAACAATGGATGTTACATAGTAAACGATTGTTGATTTTTAACTCCGATATCTTAGTACAACCTAGTGCAAGCACATAAGTTACAACGTTTTGCATTAGGTAGGTTCCCATCCATTTCTTCTTTTTTAGACCCTTCACACATATTTCTTCACCGGGTCTGATAATTTGCTTCAAATAAAGCGCTATATATGATGACATCATTCCAGCCGTTGAAGATTCATCCCAAGAAAGACCATGAATTTTCCTTGCCACCCAGTCGTTATGTTTTATATGATCTTGGATCAAACAACTAGACTGCATCGGCAGTTTAAAAATTTGATGCCAAACAACACCTTTCAAGAAGTCCAAAACCGCAATTTCTTTGCACACAAACTCGTTTTACTTTTATTTCAATCCCTGAATATCAATTATATACATGTTTGTATATGTAGGTATGTAAACATGCAGTAAACTTCGACTAATTAAATTAATATTAGGAGCAATCTCCTTATATAGCAGATTACCTCCATCTGCATAGTTTGCTAACCTAGTTTTCAACTTATCACAAGAGTGAACACATTTTGAATTAAAACCGGTCTATGTGTATTTGCAGAGTGGTCACACTTTGAATTCAAACCGGCCTTAGCATAATTTGCATCTGACCTACGTTATAACTTCTCGCTAGAATTCAACACAGCTCCACATTTTTTCTGCACGCATCTACATTTTTTCAATGTAGCATACGTGTGGACACTTTTTGAAGTCAAACCGGCCTATGTGTATTTGCAACCTTTAAACAAACGTAAAAACATAAATCAGAATCCACTTTAATTAAATACAGTATTCTTTATACAATTGACTTAGATGTGATATTTTGAATCTGACCTACTTTATAGCTTCTCGCTAGAGAACATCTAATACGAATTCAAAATAGCTCCACTTTTTTTGCATGCACCTACATTTTTTTTCAAGGTAGCCTACGTGTGGACACGTTTTGAAGTCGTCACACACGTATGTTCCACTGAAAGTAATATAAGGCCGGTCTGACTTCAAAACGCGTCCATACGTATGTTATATTGAAAGTAATATAAGGCCGATCTGGCTTTAAAACGTGTCCACACGTATGTTACATTGAAGAACATACGCGTGCACCGTTTTGAAGTCAGACCGGCCTTACATCACTGTTTTGGTAGCCTTTCTCTCTATACTCAATTTTATGAATTTGTTTGTACTAATTGTGAGAAACTATTATCAACTTCAATGAAAAATTTATTTTCTATTTGATTAAAGAAATATATACACATATTTTATACAACTTTACATGCATTAATGTTTTTTTTAGCAATCAAACCATAAAAGTATTTAAACGATATCTCTTATTAATTTTATGTATTTAGAAAATCTTAATTTATTAAAATCCTTTAAGGAAGATTTTGTGTTTTTAAAAATACGTAATAACTTTTAATCATTACCGAAAGAGGATCCTGTTTTGGTTTACAAGTGAATGAGTAAAAGAATTGAACTTATTTCATGTACGGTTGAGTTTAGATATTTATAAAAATTTATTACTTAAACGAATGGTCAAATAGCCTTATGGTATAAAATAACCTGTATACTAATATACTTTCGAGTACAAAAACTAAACCATAAAATGTGACAAACTAGCACTAAGATGTCACCTGTTAAGTTACAAACAAATTCTTGTTTAACCTTTTAAATTTTTAGAAAGCTATTTTTAAATTTTCTACGTTCCTACGAACCTTTATACAAAATCAAACAATTAAATATTGAACAAAACAATACCTACACCAATTTAAACTACTATATAAATTTACAAAAAAAATCGCTACATTTCCCGCAATTTTTGGTGTAACGAGAACTGAATAAAGAAAACACTCACCACAAAAAAGTTCGCACGACATCCACATGATTTCGGTAGCAATTAGTATTTACCAATTTATTTGAAAATTAACTTTGGACCATCGCCCATCAATTCTCGTGTACAAATCGAACAACAGCTGCGCGTCATTCACATGTATCTTGAATTACAAACTTGATTTTCATTCGAAAAGGAACGCTTAAATTTTGTTGTTTAAGACAAGGGCATCTTCACATCACAACTTGAAATACTTAATAACCAAAGGCTTTGCGATACTTATTAGTAACTAAAACTTTACAATACTCAATAAATAAAACTTGCTCTACAAAATCAAAAAGCATTAATTTAAATTCCAAATGAAAATAATTACATACCGTGATGACGTTATTTGAAAACCATATCCTATAAATCATCTTAAGGCTCGACTGACTAAGAAAGAATACTAACTAAAAAGTTCTTCTTAATTCCCTAGCATGTACCCCAGTGATAGTCTCTACTACAAAGACCAAAGGAATTTTTCTGCACCAGGCCACATGCCTGTCGGACTTCATGATTTCAAAAAAAAAACTTTTTGACTATGCGTCGAAAGCCTGTCTATCTGATTACATACTCAAATTAAAATAGACTAGAGCAATAAACTGTTTTACTACGTGAGCAAGCGCAGTGGACCGAATTCTTGCATCAACACGTTAGCGAATATCAGCAAAACCAAAATGCTACCTTAAACCCATAAACATAGGTGGAGCTCCACACAACAACGAATAAATATTATATTAATGGAATAGAAATTTACGCTTTCAATACCGTAAAGGATAATTGTATATTATTAATTGTAAAAAGGCGTAAACTAGCTAGGATCGAAATTGTATTCGTTACAACTTAACACACAATGAAAAGACACTATGAAAGTGGTTCTGCTAAGCGTAAGAAAAGTGAAGAAGAAAAAGTGAGCAAGGAAAAGTTTGTGGAAGAGAAAACAAAACTAGCAGCATTTTTCAAACAATCGCCTACCTCCGAATTTGAATTTACTCCAAGTGAAAGTGATGCAAGTCCCTCATGTTCATTTAGTAAAGAAACAATCCTCATCAGAACTTCTTTTCTGCGTTCGTCATTAGTTGCCATTGATTACTTTTATCAAGTAGTTCTTCACCCTCGCAAGCGACGATGTCTGATACTGAACCGGAGTTTTTACAAAAGTTTGAATTATGCGAAAGTAAGTTTATTTTATAGAGCACTTAAGTAAGTTCAGCAAGCGTCACCAGGCGCGACAGATTTACGAGCACAGAAAAAACAAGTATGTTGACTTAAAGCAAAATGAAATTCCTTCAAAGAAATTTCTTTGAAGGAAAAAACAAATATCTTGACTTAAAGAAAAACGAAATTCACTCAAAGAAATTTCTTTAATTAAAAAAAAAATTAAATAATTTTGTTTTCTTTTCTGTGAAGAAACGCAGACAAATTTTACCGCGAGATCGTGTGACGTCATGTACGAGGCGGCTCCGTGGCGTAGTTGGTATGTGTGTGACTACTACGTCCAAGGTCCCGGGTTCGAATCCCGACACGGTCCGCTTGAAAAATGTTAGGCGAGCATTTTTCACAAAAATACACCCTCGTTCGGATGAGAGGTAAAATGGAGGTCCCGTGTGTGAGTGTTGCCACGCACGCTAAAGATCCCTACCTAGCTCGGATCAGCAAGCGTTTAGCAAAATTCCAAATTTTCCAGGTAAACAAAAACTCGCTTCCTGGCCAATGTAGTACCTTCTGGTGGAGCATTGGAAGGTCACATGTAAGGTAGAGAGGTGGGTTTTAGGGTTGAAGGCTGATCCTAGGGTAAAAATTTCAACAAACATAGAACCCTAAAGAGTTATCTTTATCCAAACTCGAAAAATTTTGAACCGTAGGAAGCAGATGAATGCTGAGCGGATCCTCTGCGTTAACATCAGTGTACCCCTACTGACATAGAACAATATTTTGATAAGAACAAAACAATAGCTAAATTAGAGTAATAACAACAATGGTAATTTCTTAGCACGTAAAGTAGTAAAAAGTGAATTTACATTTACTGCCGCTTAACATGACAACTATATTTTAGCGGTCATGACATTTACGCCATTTTGAAATAGTTTAAATTTATAGTTTCATTAGGTATAAACAAACTTAACTACAAAGTAGTTGCAGCTAATTAATATCAATAATTTCAGAACTAGCTACTATACCTTTAATGAGGCTACGTATAAGCATGTTGTCTGACTAATTAATACGTTATTATAATTTTTATAGATACTTCCCAATTGTATAATATTGACATTCACTGTTCATCATCATTAGATCTTTAGTCCTGGAACTGGTTGGACGCGTACCCTCATTGTTTCCTACTCTGAGCCAACCTACTCATTTCCCTGAAATTTCTAGTCTGCATCTTTCACCATCTGCATACATTAGCTCGATTTAGGCTTACACTTATCTCCTTTTTTCCTATCTCTGCTTGTAATATATCCCGCACTATTCCCCAAAAATGTTTTAGAACATATCCTGCCTTTCTAATTCTCCTATTTTTTTTCCGCATATACTTTCAACGATTTTCTTTTTGTTTCTATGTTCGTTGTAGTCGAACATGACCGCTGCTCTTTCTTGATTGATCCAATTCGGTTTCCCTTTTATTGTTTTACAAATATATATCTATTTCCCCGATATTCAGTGGTATGTGAAGGGAGGCGTCGCCTTGGATCAATGTAGTAAGCGTAAGACTACGGATCCCAAGGTCCTGGGTTCAAATCCGACACGGCCGACTGCTTGAAAAATGGCAGGTGAGCATTTTTTACAAAAATTACGCCCTTGTTCGGATGAGAGGTTAAATGGAGGTCCCGTGTGTGAGTGTTGTGACGCACGTTAAAGATCCCTACCTTGCCTGGAACGGCAAGGGTTCGGCAAAATTCTAAATTTCCAGGCAACAAAAAACTCGCCTCCTGGCCAATGTAGTACCTTCGGGTGGAGCATTGAAAATGTCAATGAACGGTATGTGAAGGGAGGTGGCTCCGTGGCGTAGTTGGTATGTGTGTAACTACTACGTCCAAAGTCCCGGGCTCGAATCCCGACACGGTCCGCTTGAAAAATGTTAGTTAAGCATTTTTCACAAAAATACACCCTCGTTCGGATGAGAGGTAAAATGGAGGTCCCGTGTATGAATGTTGTCACGCACGTTAAAGATCCCTACCTTGCTTGGAACAGCAAGGGTTCGGCAAAATTCCAAATTTTTCAAGTAAAAAAAAATCGCTTCCAAGCCAATGCAATACTTTCGGGTGGAGCATTGGAAAATAACGTGTAAGGTATGAGAAGGGAGTTAAGCAGTCTGCGGCTACCAAGATCCCCACCACTATTTGCTGAATTAATAGTTTTCGAATATATCCTCTCGCACAAGGTTTATTGACTTGAAACTAGTTGGACGTGTACCTCCACTTATTTCTATTTTGAGCTAGCCTACACAGTTCCCTGCAATTTGTACAGCCTAGATACAGCTCGGTTCCCCTTCTGTTATTTTCTAATTATATGTCCTCTCTTTTATCGAGATTCAGTAATATGTAAAGGGGGTTAAGCAGCTTGTAGCTGCCAAGATCCCCCAACACTTAGACATTTGCCGAATTAACAGTTTTCAGTAGATGCCTTCCCACAATTAACATTAGTTGAAAATATTGCAAAACAAATACTGGTAGTTATTTATAATAATTGTTAGGTATAAGTACAATTATTTTTTTTTTCGTCGTTAGGTTTTCTCTCTTGGAACAGGTTGGACGCGTACCTTCATATATTTGTTCTGAGCCAGATTACACATTAGCCTGAAATTCCCACAGCCTACACCTTTAACTAGCTGTATACAAAAGTCCAATCTAGGTATACCTCTACCTCCCTTTTTTCTTATCTCTGCTTCTAATATATTACGCAGAATTCCTCGTGCCTTAGTATATGGGCTATTATCCTATTTTTCCTACCTTTTACTGTTTTCCACATTTTTTTTCCCCTATCATTTCTAGCACCTCTTTGTCCTTAAATTTGTATGTACATAATATCTTCATCATACGTCTGTAGCACCACATTTCAATGGCTTCTATCTTTTTCCTCTCCCCTTCTCCTACTGTCATATGCTCCACACATATGGCTTTAAGCAATCTTTCTTTTGTTTCTATGTTTGTTGTCCTTGAACACAGTAGTTGCTTTTTCTTGTTAAATGTAGCACCACGTTGTACTAATCTTTGTTTTATATCTTTTGCGCTCCTTCTATCTTGCGTTATTTGGCTTCCAGGGTAGCAGAAATCTTAACCTCTTGTAATTTCTCGTTACCTATATTGATGTTTTTGATTTATTTTTCCCTCCCGTTATATCTTAAATTAGCATTAAAGATCCTAACAATAATATACTGTTTGGGGACACTTTGACTTAAAGGCAAGTATAACAACTCGTTGATTTACATAAAAAAACGTTTGATATTAACGCATTCGTGTTGGAAATTGGATTAAGATATCAATATTTTATCAATTCATGTACAGTCCTGCCACCTAGTGTTTTAAACTTAAGGTGCTACGCCAACCCTGCCCTAAACCTGTCTTGCTTAATGAGGGAATGAAGCGCACAGTAATCGTTCTTTGATGTTCAATGTAAGTACATATTTACTAAGTTAACAAAAATTGAAGTAATTCATAATCAAGTACATACTTCAAACCATCTCAACTCTTTCTTTTCACCATCAAGACAATCCATTAAGAAAATTTCAGGAAAGCAAGTAATCAGTCTAGGAGTTCCCGCATATTAACCTTATTAGCTTTCGCAACATGCTCCTTCGATCCAGGATGTTATCATGCAATTTACTCCATGATGTTTTAGATGGTTCTAGCAGTTGAATATCAATAGAACAAGTTGCAGTAAATTACTCGAATTATTTCAATTATAAGGGCTGAATCCTGAATGCTAATGCTGTTCACGCATCAGAGAGAGAAAGAAAGACGCATTCCACATCTATGTTCACTTTGCTGCATTTTGCACGGATACTTCAGGATGCAGGTAACTCAATGGTAAATTCCTTTGAAACCCTCCCATGTTGTTTATTGTACTTGTTTGCAGCGATTTGCTCGTTTCTACATTGCGTATATTTTAAATAAAGGGTAACGGTGTTTTGTGTACTTTTAAGTTATTCGAGTTTTATAATGGTAAAGTTTTCATTTCTATCTTTAATTACTAAATACGAAACGCGTATTTATATAAAAATACAATCACGAAATTAGTTCCATAAAGCGTCCCGGGGCGTGCGCTTTTATTCTATTGTTTCGTATTATATAAAGTTAATTATTTTGCTACTTTACCCACCGGCGGCGTGGAGTAAGCACAGGCACTACCAGTGGCGTGGTGTGAACTTTTTATAGTGTATTTTTCTGATAACCTGAGTTAAATGATGGCGTCTCTTACTAAATCACGGGATTATATCAAGTCACGGCTCACGCGCTTTGTTAATCATCTCACTTTAGAAGAAATTTATAGAAATCCCAATCAAACAATTACTTCAACAAAACTTGTTGAACTACAAAAGAGCTTAAATGATATAATGCTTTCGCTTGTTGAATTTTACGAGTTAGATCTCAAAATTGTTGAATCAAATCCAGACGTTGCGGATTCTAATCCTGATTTTGAAAGTACATATTATTCTGCGGTATCTCGTACAGAAGATCTACTTCAGCAACATAGTAGTCACCCAGAACAGCGATCTGTGTCACAATCTTCAAGTGTTAAGTCGTATACTAACAATTCCAGCCTTCAAGTTCGCTTCCTCGTAATTTCAATACCAAAATTCATTTGGAAAGGACCCTTCCGAATGGAAGGAGTTTTACGAGATCTTTGAAAATCTCATCTACGAGAACAATTCCTTGTCAGATGTCTAGTTCTTCATTACTTGGAAATCTCACTCTGTGGAAATTCAGCACAGATCATTAAATCACTAGATTTTAGTCCGAACAGTTACACGACTGCCTGGCTGGTAGTGTGTGAACGCTATAATGACACCACGCATGTTGCTGTACAACTATTTTAAGGCAATCCTGGAACTGGAACCACTTAACAAAGAGTCGGCTGTTCAAGCACTACAGTGATATCATACAATTGGCTTCGGATAAAGAACTTTTAGAGTTTTTGTTCATTTACACTGTTTCGGAGAAATTAGACCCTCACACTTTTCGTGTGTGGGAAGTTTTGAGAAACTCTGCTGAATTCGGGTTAACCAAATTGCCAAATTTCAAAGAGTTCTTAAAAAACATTGCGAATTAATTAGAAACCCTCGGATCTAAACAGGACAAGATTACGTTACCAGATAAGTCTTTAAAGCCACAAAATATCATTCTATGTCGTTTGTTTCTAATTAGCCCTCGTACCCTTGCTGTAAGGGTGTTCATAGGTTATACAGATGCATTAAATTTTCGAAGTTGCCTATCAGCAGTAGAACTGCAAGGGCAAAATCTCTTCAAGTTTGTTTGCACTGTCTTTCTAAAGGACATTTTGCCAATCAATGCACTTCAAAGTTTAGCTGCAAGGAATGCAAGGATAAACATACCACGCTTCTGCGCGAAGAGAAACAAATCAATTCTGAAGGCCAACCAGGATCTGCAAGTTCTGCAAAACCTTCTGTTCAGCCAAACCAAACTACCTCGGTATTTTGTTCAAATAATATGCAAATTTTATTGCCAGCCGCAATGACTAAAGTTGTTTATAGCGACCGAAGATGTCACAATGTTAGAATCGTTCCAGATTCTAGTTCTCAATAATATTGTATACGTTCGGATGTATGCACTTGGTTAGATTTTTAAATACACAGTACTAACATCGCAGTTTCAGGCCTAGACAAGGCCATTTCGCATATACGTACAATATGTTGTATTAAGCTTCAAGCGCTTTACACAAATTTTAATTTCTATGTCTCATGTTTAGTTTGGATAAAATCAGTAGTGTTTTTCCTAGTTTCACTGTCAAGGGTGACAGTGACATTATTCCAAGTAATGTTAAGTTATTGGATTCTACTTTCTTCAAATCTGGTACTATCGATATTTTGATAGGTTCGCCAGTATTTTGGAAGCTCTTGTGTATAGGTCAAATTTAGCTAGGTTCAAACGTACCAATTTTACAAAAAAATCGTTCAGGTTAGGTTTTTTCTGGTTCTACAACTGCTGAGGCACATAATGTTCAGTGCAATTTTGCATCCATTGAAAGTCCCACAGATGCATTCAGTACGTTCTGGCAAGTTGAGCATTATCCTACTGAAAAGATTCTCTCTGTAGAAGAAGGTGTCTGCGAGACACATTTTATACAAACCACACGTCGTGATTTCGACAGCAGGTTTATTGTTTCAATTTCTTCCAAGCAATCACCTGAAGTCTTGGGAGAGTACTTTCAAATTGCTCAAAGAGGATTCTTTGCATCAGAGAGGCGACTACAAATCAATTCCGATTTGGCTGCTCGTTATAATAAATTGATGCCAGAATATATTGAACTGGGGGACATGTCACTTGCTGATACCCACTAATCTGAAATTTCATATTATCTTCCGCATCACGGTGTCTTGAAAGAGGACAGCCTCACAACTAAATGGTTCACAAAAGACAACTTCTGAATACTCTTTGAACGACATTCAAATGGTTGATCCAATCATACAACAAGACTTGCTTTCAATATTGATTCGTTTTCGTAACCATGCCTTTTATATAGCTGCTGATTTTGAAAAAAATGTACAGACAGGTTCAGGTGGAGTCTAACCAAAGGTTTTTGCAAAGGACTCTGTGGCAATTTTCTCAAGAAAATCCACTTAAAACATACATTTTAAATACAATTACCTACGGTACTGCTTCTGCATCTTTTCTTGCTGTTCGTAGTCTCACGCAGCTGGGTTACCATCATGCAGTTTGATTTCCTGATGTCTCCAAGGTCATTAAGGAAGTTTTTTACATTGATGATGCATTAACAGGTTCTAATACACTTGAAGGTGCTCGCAGCCTGTGTTCCAAGTTGAATCAAGTTCTTGGTTCAGGTTGTTTCAAATTTCGCAAATGAATTTCCAATGATCCGCATGTTTAGGAAGGCATTCCAGTTTCTGATATCCATCCCTGTGTTCTTAAGTTTGGAGCTCACGAACACACGTGGGCTTTAGATTTGATTTGGTCCTTTCAGTCAGATTATTTCATGCTTACCATTTCAAATTCCTCAACGTTTATGGCTACTAAACGTAGTATTATGACGGTAATTATATAATGGTAATTACCTTACCGTTTAAATGTATATAATTTTATAACGTTAATGTTTACACTCCTGAACAATATCTTGATGTATCACTTTAAGCTAATGATACGAGATCAACTTGGTGTACATATCCCTGGCCAGTGCTAGTTGTATTACCTAATGGTTCCTAGTCCAAAGACGGAGAGCAGGTGAGACATCTTGTTCAGCAAGGGTTTATTGGCAAAATGTAACTTATAACTTTAGGGAATAAGACACACGTGAAGTAATCCAAATAAATATCTATTCGCTTGTTGTACTAACCCGTCCAATACTATTTCAGTTTTTTTCTTTTAATATTCAAGGCTATTTGACAGTATTGTAATGCGACCCAAATGCATGCAGTTGGTTTAACATACGAGGCTAAAATTTAAACAAATAAGTACATATGTAACACAAATGGTGGACAATGGATAATTGATACAAATATTTTTTTGTTGAAAGAACGACACTCAAGTTTGGAAAAGACACCATTAGCATCTTATCCCACAGGCGTGACCCTGTCGTTGATCCTCGAGTTGTCTCGGGAGCATAGAAAGGTGCGCAAACAAAAAGTGGTATTCATTTTCTTCATAATACTATTTCCTAGATCCAACCTCTTAAATGAAATCCAATTCCCAAAAGTCAACGCACAAGATGACATTAAAGGGTGTATCGTATGTTGCAAGTAACGCATCCAAAAAGTGTGAAAATCCGAAATAAAAATCCTCCAAAATAACGTGACGTAAAGTGTATAAGATTGATTCAAAATCAAATGTGCTGGGTGGACAATTATTTAGAAGATAAATATCAATACGTCCATGCTAGTATTCATAATGGGGTTGCCAAGGTTTCAACCAGTAACATACATCTTTTCATATATGACTTAAAATTAATTTTGAAAACTGTTAAGTTTTGTAGATTTTTTAAATTATTCATTCATGTTTTATTAAATAATTAAATTATTAAAAAATATTAGGAAAGGGGTGAGACAGGGATGTGCCTTATCCGCATTAATTTTTAACTTGTACATAGAAGAGGCAATGAATATTGTCAAATGCAAAAAGACATTTGGAATTAATATGCAGGGACAAAAGATTGATATGCTTTGATTTGCAGATGATATAGCGGTATTAGCATCTAGCAAAGAAGAGTTAGAAGCTGCTCTTAATGAAATGGAAACAGTTCTAACGGAGATATATGGTATGAAAATTAACAAAGATAAAACTAAAGTTCTAGTATGCAAAAGAGGGGAAAATATATCAAAAACAAGAATACAAATAGGTAACGAGAACTTACAGGCGGTTAGGGATTTATGCTACCTAGGAAGTCAAATAACGAAAAATGGGAAAGGCACAAAAGATATAAAACAAAGATAAGCACAAGGTCGTGCTACATTTAACAAGAAACAGTAAATACTGTGTTCAAAGACAACAAACATAGAAACAAGTAAAGGATTGCTTAAAACACGTGTGTGTAGCAGAGCACTGTATAGCTGTGAAGCCTGGACAGTAGGAGAAGGAGACAAGAAAAAGGTAGAAGCCTTTGAAATGTAGTGCTACTGGCGTATGATGAAGATATCATGGACAGACAAAGTTAAGAACAAAGAGGTACTAGAAATGGTAGAGAAAGAAGGAAGTATGTGGAAAACCGTAAAAAATAGGAGAGATAGGATGATAGGCCACATACTAAGACATGAAGGAATAGTACGGAATATATTAGAAGCATAGATAGGAAAAAAGAGAAGTAGAGGTAGACCTAGGTTAGACTACTGCACACAGATAGTGAAAGATGAGGGCAGTGAGAATTTCAGGGAAATGTGTGGACTAGCTCAAAACAGAAATCAATGGAGGTACGCTTCCAACCAGTCGCAAAATGCAAAAACCAATGACAAAAATAATAACTGTACTTTAAACATGGTGATTAATATAAACAACTACAGATATTGGTTTTGCAATACTCTCAACTAACGTTAATTGTGTGAAAAGATTATTAGAAAAATATTAATACGGCAAATGTCTAAGTGTTGGGGGATCCTTGGCAGCCACAGGCTGCTTAACTCTTTCACATACCTTACATGTGATTTTCCAATGCTCCACCCGATGGTACTACATTGGCCAGGAGGCGAGTTTTTTGTTGCCTGGAAATTTAGAACGGGACCTCCATTTAACCTCTCATCCGAACGAGGGCGTAATTTTTGTGAAAAATGCTCACCTGCCATTTTTACAGCAGTCGGCCGTGTCGGGATTCGAATACAGGACCTTGGGATCCGTAGTCTTACGCTTACTACATTGATCCATGGCGACGCCTTTCACATACCATTGAATCTCTGTGAAATAGAGCATATGATTAGAAAACAATAGAAGCGAATCGAGCTGTATATAGGCTGTTGGGAAAATTGCAGAGAACTGTGTAGGCTAACTCAAAACATAAGTAAGCTGAGGTACAAGTCCAACCAGTTTCAATACGTAAAACCCAATGACCAAAAAATAAGTGCACTTAAATCTGATGATTATTATAAACTACTACAGGTGTTGGTTGTGATATATTTTCAACTAATGTTGATTGTGCGAAAGGATAAATTGGAAGAACTATTAATTTGACAAAGGTTCAAGTGCTGGGGGAACTTGGCAGCCAAAGGCTGCTTACCTTCCTTCACATACCACTGAATATCGGGGAAATAGGGTATATAACTGTAAAACAATAGAAAGTGACCGAACCGCATCAAACAAGAAAGAACAGCAGCTATGTTTAAAGACAACGAACATAGATGCAAGAAGAAAACTGTTGAAAGCATAGTGTGGAGCACAGCACAGTACGTCTATAAAATAGGGGCAGTAGGAAAAGCAGACAGAAAAAGAAAAAAAAACCTACAGGAATATTGTGCTTCAGATGTATGAAGATGGTGGCATGGACAGACAAAGTTAACAACAAATAGGTTGTAGAAATAGTAGAGGAATAAAGATATCTGTGGAAAACGAAAAAAATAGAAGAAATAGGGCAGGATATATTCTAAGGCATTTCTGGTGAATAGTACGGGATATATTACAAGCAGAGATAGGTAAAGAGAGGTAGAGGTAGACCAATATCAAACTTTCGCACACAGATGGTGATAGATGCAAACTGTGCAAATTTCAGGGACATGTGTAGGTTGGTTCAGACTAAAAAACAATGAGGGTACGCGTCCAACCAGTTCTAGGACTTAAGACCTAATGATGATAGTATTGTTTTATTAAAAATAAATGTATTTAACCGTCTACATTGTGTATTTGACATGAAAAAGAAATTAAAGAGAATCCAATTGAAAAATAAGTATCAGTGCAAAAATGTAATTACAATTTTATAAGTTAGAGTCCATTCTATCGAAGAAGTATTTGTCTATGTAATCCTTCGAGCCGGATCCTTTGATTGAATGAATTGGGTTAGAAGAATTTATTATGAAAATTCTAATTCAGTGATTGTGGATGCTGCACTGCTATTCCAGTACGCACATTGGACTATAAAAGTGAATCCTTTCCAATTTAAATTGCGTGTATTCCAGCTTTCGATTTTGTGGTTAACGTTGTTGTCCAATCTGTGCGCTTTGGGTAATAACTGTTGTATGATACTCAGTTACACGATTAAAAATTGAAGGATAAAATACTCCTTTTCTATGTTTTGAGTAGCACTGCAGACGAATTAAATACTTTCAATTTAATTTGCTTGTTATATTGCTAATATAAAGGCAAAAGCCGATTATTGATTTGTGTAGAGTTGGTTTGGGTTTGCGAATAAACTGTCAAACCAAGATTTGATTAAAGTAAAACTATTAAAAATAAGTTGTTGCGTTACTGCAAATTTGGGTGCGTTGAATTTGTATTCGAGTGCATTGTAAACGATTAAAATGGCTAATAGTTTGAAGTAATTGAACAAAGATCGTGATTCAATTGAAAATAGATTAACTAATTTTATTAACTATTTAGATGCAACTAGAGATGCTTCCGAATCAATTAATGATACGGTTAGCAATTGATAAGTTTCAATTATTATTTCAAGAATTTAAGTAAACCCAGCTGGAGATTGAGCTTTTATGCTCAAATAAGGATATAGAAAATGAATACAGAAAGCGCGAAAAGCTTGATGATGAATTTATTGATAGTTTAACAAAGGGTAGGCTCAGAGCAATGTTGCGAAAGGTTAAGAATTCCAGTAGCTCTGGATCAAACTCTAGAAGCTCTAATAGAGATTCTAATAAAGGATTGTCAGGATGTAATCTGGAAGCTGTAAAGCTGCTCCCTGTCACGCTCCTGCATTTTAATGCAGAGTACTTGTCTTGGATTGAGTTCAAAGATACCTTTGATGCTCTGATTAATAAAAATGACACGCTATGTGACATCCAACGTTTTCATTATTTGCGCTCAAGCTTAGGTACAGAGTCGTTGAAAATTATCCAAAACTTGGAGTTTTCGTGCAAAAATTACGCAGTCCTTGGTTGGCACACATGTGTCTCGGGACACAATTATTTTTGGCTGTTTCAAGGTCAACTTTGACGTTTCAGTTTAAACTCATATATAAATTATCCGTTAAAACTGAACTATCCATAATAGTATCTTTTAATTTGAACGGTAACGGAATTTAACTGCTAAAACGCTCTTCCACTTACATTTTATAGATCTGTATATAAATAAAACTTTTCGCATAAATATTATAATTATAAAACATTACCGCACCGCGCCATATAAGTTTTGAATTTCACTTTTATTTGTTCTAACTTTGCATAGAAGTACTAGAATTAGGATTAGATAATAAGCTTTGTTAATAAGTATTATGGAAGAGTAAATTATTTGTGAAAAGTGCAAAGGTTAACATTTATACGTAAAACATGACTTTGAAACAACCAAAAATAATTGTGTTGCAAAACGCGTGTGGTTGGCAATTTGTTCTAGGTTTGATAACTCTAGAATGTTAGTTCATAATCATTGGCAAGGTTTATTTATTTTTGATTTTTTGACTAAAGGGTCAGCCTGTGGTTTGAGAAATTTAGTTGACAATGTTACTAAGCATCTACGGTCATTAAAAACTTTAGATGTACCTACGAATTCGTGGGTGGTTATTATTATTTACATAATTTCCAAAAAGTTGGATACAAAAACCTCGAGGGATTGCGAGAAATATAAAAAGGACAATCGGTTACCTAAATTGTAAAAGTTTTTGAATTTTTACAAAATCGTGCCAATTTTCTGGAAACACTAGAACTAACAAAAGTAATTGAAAAACCTGCTGAGGTTAAAAAAGGAAATAAACAATTTTCATTTCTGGTTTACAATTCTAAAAAAAGGTAGTTGTAATTTGTGCAAAGAGGCACATTTGATTTATGACTATGAACAATTTTTAGAGCTGTCAGTTCCTGAAAGATGGGAAAAGGTTCGATTTCTGAAGCTTTGTTGTAATTGTTTATGCACAGATCATTTTGGCAGACTCTGCAAGCAGAGAGGCGGCAAGCTTTGAACTAATTCCTCTGATTTGATTGATGTTGCTATATCACCAGAGAAAGGGTGTTCAAAACTCAACATCTTTTCTAGCTAATTCACACTTGGATTTGATTAATAAGGACTTGAATGATCGATTTCTTACCTTGAATAGCAATGAAAGTTTTGATTATGTTTTGTTGTCGACTGTCGAGATTTTTGTTTATGACAAATACGGTAAAGTGCATACTGCTTTAACGATTTTGGATTCAGGTAGTCAGTCATGTTTTGTACTGAGCAATTATGTAAAAAATTAGATTTAGAACAGAAGGACACACAGATATGTATCTCAGGAATCAATAATGTTTGCTTCTACAATGAATAAAAAAAGGCAACACTAAGATTAGTTCAATGTATAGTGATATTTCTTCTACCGTATCCTGTTTTGTGGTACCTAAAATTACAGCGAATTTACCGGCATGTAATTTTAATGTTTTGGAGTGGAAAATTCCTTCCAATGTTCAATTAGCCAATCCCAATTTTAATGTAAGTAAATCTATTGATCCTTTGATTGGTGCAAATTTATTTTGGAATTTACTTTGTGATGGTAACATTTCATTGGGGAAAAATTTGCCTATTTTACAAAACACAGTATTTGGATACGTTGTTTCAGGAAGTTTTTCTGGTCCAATGAAAACGATTCGGTGTTGTTTTGCAACGCATTCAATGGAAAATGAATTACAAAGGTTTTGAGTTATAGAGGAGCCTATTCAAAGTACCTTTTTATCTGAAGATGACCAGATTTGTGAAGATTATTATAAAAGTACAGTTTCTAGAGCTGATGATGGAAAATTTATAGTAAAAATGCCATTAAAAGGTTTGTTTTTGGAATTAAAAGATTCAAAAACCGGTGCATTAAATGCATGTTACAATTAGAAAAGCGATTTGAGAAAAATGTTCAATTTAAAAAAGAATATGTTTCCTTTATAAATAGAATATTATTATCTAGAACACATTTCGTTGTTTGATAACCACTCTCATAGTGTTCAGGGTTATTTTCTGCAGCATCATGGGATTTTGAGAAAACGTAGTTTAACTACAAAGCTGAGAGTAGTATTTAATGGGTCTGCTCTTTCAAGTACTGAGGTTTCTCTTAATGATATACAGTTTACAATTTCAGCGATTCAAAATGAAATTTTTGGAATTTTGATTCGATTTAGAGAACATCCATTCGTGGTTGTTTTTAGATATTGTCAAAATGTACCGTCAGATTTTGGTACATCCTGATGATAGATATTTACAAAGGATTGCTTGGAGAGATATTCTTCAAAAGCACTCTCTATTTTTACGTTAAATACGGTAACATTTTGAACTTTTAGTGCACCTTATCTTGCAATTCGATGTATAAAACAACTGGCGTTAAAAAACAAGGCATCTTTTTATATAGCTTCTGATGTAACCGATAAAGACTTATATGTAGATGACTTGATTTCTAGTTTCTGTGATGAATCTCAAGCGATTTCAGTCTGTAAAGACATTTGTGCCATTCTGAAATCTGCTTTTCTTCATTTGAGAAAGTGGGCTTCAAATAGTTCAGTTATTTTAGATGCCTTTCATGATAATTTAAATTCTTTGAGTGTTATAAGCTTAGGCAACAAAGATGGCATTAAAACTTTGAGTTCAATGGTATAGCAAACCAGATGTTTTGTCCTATGTAGATCATGGTGAGAAGGCAGATTTGTGAATTACTAAGAGAGTTATTCTTTCGACAATTGCAAAGATTTATGATCCACTGGGAATAATTTGCCTTTGTACTGTTATGTCAAAGATAATGATTTAGTTTTTATGGACCTTTAAACTTGATTGGGACACGGAAGTACCTATAAGTTTAAGATCAAATTGGGAGAATCGTATTTGATTAGTTTGAATGATCTACGGATTCTAAGATTTGTTATGTGCAAAGATGTTTGTTTAAACCAACTTCATGGTTTTTGCGATTCCTTTAAGGATGCATATAGCGCTGCAATTTATATGCGCACTGTCGATTCATATAGTGACAGTCATGTTCAATTATTATGTGCAAAAACAAAGGTTGCACCTTTGAAAGCTATAACTATTCCAAGACTAGAACTTTATGAAGCTCTTCTTTTAGCCAAGTTGATGAAAAATGTTAGAAGTTCTTTGCCTGAGAGTTGATTAATTTTTGTGGTGCGATTCTCAAAATGTTCTCCATTGGATTAATACATGTCCAAGCAATTTGCAACTATTTGTAGCAAACAGAGCTTCAGAGACTCAAAACGTTACGGATATCACAAAATGGAATTATGTAGCCACAAAGCAGAATCCTGCCGATGTAGCTTCTCAAAGATTATATCCAGATAAACTTGTAAAATGCCAACTTTGGTGGTCCTTCGTTTTTAAAATGTGATAACAAGTGGTCAAGTTTTCTTAAAACTATTGATTTAAGTGAAATACCAGAAGTAAAGCATGAAGCCAAGACTTTGACAGTAACTAAAAGAGAGCCTTTAGAACTATTTTCTAGATTTTCTCAATTTTTAAAGTTGATTAGAGTTTTTGCTTGCTGTTGTTGATATGTTTCGAATGTCAGAACTAGTCAGACAATTTGGTCTATTAACGGTAAGTGAATTAAAAAATAGCAAGCTCAAGTTGGTGCAATTGGCACAAACTGATTCATTTTCTTTTAAAAACTGAAAATGGGCTTCAACAGAAAAGTAAATTGTCTGTCTTGCCACCATTTGTAGACACTGATAATCTACTACGTGTCGAGGGACGTTTGAAAAATTCCACTTTGGAATATGACAGAAAGCATCCGCTTCTATTGGATGGAAAGCATGCCTTGACTCGGTTGATATTTGAGTACCAGCACATTCAGCTGCAACATGCTTGTCCTCAACTATCATCATACAGTATCCGCCAAAATTATTGGCCCACCTCGGGTATGTCTATTGTCAAAGCAGTGGTTAGAAACTGTATAAGATGTTTTCGATTTAAACCTACTTCAATTAATCCTATTATGGCAGACCTACCAGAAGCGCGTATTAAGGTGTCTAGTCCGATTACAATAACTGGATTGGATTATGCAGGTGCATTTTTGTTGAAAAACCAAAAAGGGCGTGGTTCAAAAATTATATAACAAATATTTGTTTATTTATTTGCTTTACAACAAAAGCGGTGCACTTAGAGCTTGTATCTAGATTGACGACCAAAGTATTTTTAGCAGCATTGAGGCGATTTGCAGCACGTCGCGGCAAGCCATCACATTCGTACTCAGATAACGCATCCAACTATGTGGGGGCTTCAAGAAAAATACAGGCATTATTTGAATTGTTAAATAATGCTCAGGACAAATTGACTACTGCTTGTGGATACGATGGTATAGAGTGGCATTTTATTCCGCCAAACACTCCAAATTTTGGGGGATAATTGGAAAGTAATGTTAAAAAAGTAAAATTTCATTTGCATCGTGTAATTGGGGATACTATTCTGACGTATGAGGAGTTTATCACCTTTCTCGTACAGATTGAGGCAACGCTCAATTCGAGACCTTTATATGTCATGTCAAGTAATCCAAATGATTGTGAATCTTTAGCACTTTCTCACTTTTAATTGGAAGAACTATGACTAGCGTACCTGATCCGCTTTATAATGTTGATGTAAAACTGAATCAGCTTACCAGATTCCAGTTAATTCAGAAGTTAAATCAAAACTTTTGGACCAGATGGTCTCAATTTGACTTGTTGCAGTTACAGTAGCGGTATAAGTGGAAAGGTAGTATTGACAATCTTCAAGAAGATACATTTGTGCTCATTAAAATGAAAATTTGCTACCTAGCAAGTGGATGAAGGGACGAATAGTCAAAACCCACCCGGGTAAGGACAATATTGTGCGTGTTGTGACTATTAAGACGTCAAGTGGATTTTTAAAACGTGGCATTACTAGAGTGTGCCCACTACCTAGTGTTAGTGCTGATAGTGATTCCCAACAACCTTAGTTAAATAATTTTTCAAGGATAAATTGGTTTGTATTGACTACTTCGTTCAATTTTTTTCATTTGGATGTTTTTATATGTTGAACGTTCATGAAAGTTCAAGGCCTGGAGTATGGACAATTATTTAGAAGATAAATATCAATATGTCCATGCTAGCATTCATTTTTGATGGGGTTGCTATGGTTTCAACCAGTAATATACATTTTTTCATATATAACTTGAAATTAATTTTGAGAACTGTCAAGTTTTGTAGATTTGTTAAATTATTCATCGTTTTATCAAAAATAAATGTATTTATTCGTCTACACAGCGTATTTGACATGAAAAGGAAATTAAAGAGGATCCGAATTGAAAAATAAGTATCAGTGCAAAAACGCAATTACAGTTTTGTAAGTTACAGTCTATTCTATTGAAGAAGTATTTGTCTACTGGAATAAGATACAAGTCAAAAGTACTAATACAAGAATAACGAGAAAATACAAAAAGTGTACCTATGAAAGGTAATTAGTTTTAAGGCAACAAAAAAAATCGTGACAATACTTACAGTGTTTGCACGTGTAGAACAGAATGAATAACAATTTTCTGCACATTGCTGATTAACCGAATACAACATAATGATCGCTGTAATGGCTTTACTGAAACAAATTGCAACTACCAAGTTGGTTAAATTCAACAACATTGAAAACACTTATAAATTTTCAGACATTTGCCTAGTATTCAACTTCGTCTAATCTTTCTGAAGAGCAGATTCGAAAAAGTAAGATGTTCTGTTGTTTTTAATTATAAAAACTTTAATCCACAAAAAGCTGAATGATAGATATTGAACTAACACGTAAGCGTAACTTAATAAAGTCACGCCCGAAACTAAAAGTTAAATTTACGAGATCTGGAAATATAGTTTTAAGAATCACACAAGCATGTACCGTTAGAGAACAATATATATCAACGAAGAATTTAATGGAGTAAACTTCAAAAGACAAAACAAATATATAAACATATCTGAATATGTAAGTAACTCTGTGGAACAGTACGTCCCTGTTAAGAACCTTGAAACGATGAGACAGGAGCATAACTGCGCATGTCTAGCTGTCTGTTAAATTGACATAAACATCTAATATTAAAACATTTTTTAAAATCGAATTACTATAGTCGTAAACAATAATTGGATAATTGAGAAGCTTACAATTAATACAAAATTATACCTATTCTAAATCGTGAGTATAAAATTAAACCATTGAATAACCTATTCACTGAAATCCTTCTAGGTTTTCTAATGCCTTTAAGAATTACAACCAATTCACAAATATATACATCCAAACGCCAAAATATATTGGTACAATAGAAACAACGCTTGGATAATACATATAATTTAAACTATTTAATTATAATGAAAACCTTCTACGAAGAATTTCTGTAACCAACATATTTGTCATGTTAGCACATCTCTACAATTTAGAAGAGGAAGTATATCCTTTTAGTGATTAGTTTAATATTTACAAATTAATCTTGTTAAGAACTTACTATTATATAAATGAAATAATGAACACTACACAAGTGTAATATTTATTAATGAATATTACAACCTACATCATGAAGATTATAGACAACCAAGCTATCATCCGAAAATACTTGGTGTTCCTACCGTGGCGAACTAATCGGTCTTATTAATCTAAAGGTTCCCAGACATGTTGTGTGCAGACAATGCACTGACGTTAAGTTGCACGGCTTCTGCAATGCTTCCAAGCACTGGTAGGGTGCATGTATTTTCCTACGTTCAATGGACGGGAGGGGGGGGGGTCATATCACGTTAATCTTCTATGCTAAAATTTAAGATTTCTTACTTGAAACCGTTGGCAGTTACTAAGTTAGGACTCTGCGGGGCTGTTCTTTTAGCGAAACTATCTAAACAACTTCTACAGGGATTAGACTTACATACTGGTCTTGCGTATTCTGGTCCGATTCAACTATTATTTTGGGATGGCTAAAAACCAATCCTAATCAACTAAAAACGTGTGTATGCAACAGAGTTGCTGACGTACAGCAGCTTACACAACATGGCACTTGGCGTCACGTACCAACCAAGTGCAACCCTGCTAATTTACTATCAAGAGGGATTAGCCCTCTGGTATTGAAGGATTCTAATCTCTGGTGGCAGGGTCCATCATGGCTCCATGAAGACGAATCTTTCTGGCTCACATTAAGTCCTTTAGGTTTTTCCTGATATAAAAGGGGAGTCTTACTGCAATCTGGCGAACGAACCAGAATGATGTCCATTCAATCGCTTCTCAAATTTGTCTCTTGCAGTTAGAATCGTGGTCTATTGCTTTCGTTTTCAAAAAAATTGTCTAACATCCTAGGCCTCATGCAGAAATCTTGCTAAGCAAGTAGTTCATAAATGCTTACGATGCTTTCGTTATTTCCGGGGCTTACAGGGTCAATAATAGGCAATTTACCCACTTGTGGTGTTCAACCAAACCCTCCATTTTACATAATCGTGGTAGACTATGGTGGTTCTCTTTTAGTCAAAGACCGCAAGAGTCGAGACTCCAAGACAACCAAGTCCTACCTGTGTCTTTTCATTTGTTTTGCTATAAAGGCAGTAAACTTGGAATTAGTGGCTGGCCTAAGCATGGAGCTCTTCTTGGTGGCTATTCGACGGTTTGTTGCCCACGTGGCAAACCTACTCATATTTATTCCGATAATGAAACTAATTTCGTTGGCGAGAATTCCAAGATTAAGGAATTGGGCACGTTTTTAAATAAGCAATGAAATTCTATTTCAAATTTCCTAAACAGTGAGACAATAAACTGACATTTTATTCCCGTATACAGCCCGCACTTTGGTGGTCTTTGGGAAGCAGGTATTAAGTCTTCCATATTTCATTTGCGGCGAGTCATTGGTAACACTTTATTCACTTTTGCGGAAATGAACACTTTGCTGTGACAGGTAGAGACCGCACTTAACTCTCGTCTTTTTTCACCTCTGTCGTCCGATCCAAACGACCTTCAACAATTGACGTCTGCCCATTATCTTATTGGTCGTCCATCTACTGCCTTATCAGATCCAGATTTGATGCAACTGTCTGAATTACGATTAACAACGTTTCAAAAAATTCTAAATTCCATCAACACTTTTGGAAAAGGTGAAACAAAGAATATGTGTAGGAAATGCAACAACGGTCAAAGTGGCTCAGAACCTCCACTCAATTGGCGGAAGATTCACTAGTAGTCATCAAAGAAGACAATTCTCAACCGATACGATGGAAGCTTGGTTGACTAGTCCAGCTTCACCCTATTGTTGACGGTGTGAATCGCGTCGTCTCAGGTTTTATAAAACGTTCTTTTTCAAAATTGTGTCTACTCCCTATAGTGCGTGAGTGTTTCTAAACTGTGTGGAAAGCAGTCTTGATTTGTTTTAGATTTAAGTTAATTTGTGTTTATTACATTGTGATTATTGTTCACTTTTATACACGCTTGTTTCTTATCATTTTTTTTTGTTGAATATATATTTAAGGTTTTCCTTTGTAATTGTTGAAAGATAGGCCTTTCAAGGCGGGCAGTATGTTGAAAATTAGATTAAGATATCGATATTTTACACAATTTATCTTCAATCCCGCCATTTAGTGTTTTAAATTTAATGTGTTGCGTCAGCCCCTACCCTAAACCTGTCTCGCTTAATGAGGGTGTGTGGCGCGCACAGTAGTCGTTCTTTAATGTTCAATATAAACACACGCTTACTAAGTTAACCGAAATGTAAATAATTCAAAATCGAGTACATATTTCAAGCTATCGCGATTGTTTCCTTTTACTATCAATACTGTCCATTAAGGAAATTTCAGGAAAGCAAGTAATCAGTCTGGGAATTAATTTGCATTTTCAATTCCCGCATCTTGACCTTATTGGCTTTCGCAACAACTCCTTTTTTATTTGAAACATTTTCAACTCAAAACTAACTTTAAATGGGATTTTGTTATTTTTTGATATATCATCGTCACATATAATAGTAAATGTAACTTATTTTGCTCTTTTACGTTTAGAAGCAGTAATTACTTTATTAAGCACTAAGAATTAATATAGAGAATGCTAGTAGAGCTTGCTGTTTAGTTTCATAGACAAATAAAACAATAATAACATGAAGTACACCAAAGTTCCGTATACATGACATGAGAAACATAAATCCCGAACTTATTTATAGCAACACACTGTTATATTCTTGTTATTTTGGGCTGTTTGCTACAAAATATTGTATGTCTGACGATGAGTTTAGGCTATGTGTATATCAGAAACTGCTCAAATTCCTTATATAAAAATTTGTACATGTACATTTTCAATTTTGGTCCGTCTAATTAAAGTAGTTTTGTCTTTATGGCATATTCAGTTATAACAGAAGCTGTCAGTAACTTTCTTATTAGTGTTGCATGCGAGTTGCGGGAAATTTCGACTCGTCTCGCAGTCTCGCATGTTCTACGAGACAAGACTAGTTATTTTCTTGAGCGGCGAGACGCGAGACAAAACTTGATGTTTTCTTGCGAGACGGAACGCGAGGTGCGACTTTATTCGGTCTCGCGCGAGAGGTCTCGCGATACTTCTCGTGTCTCGCAACATGTTAGTGCTATGCTCTTACTGTATACTGAATAATATATACTTATGTTCACTTGACATACAAATATTAAACCTGAAATATTTGTCTGAACCCACAAACACAGAATGATTGTAGGATTTTGGGTAATTTTGTAATGTTGACTATGTCATCGTACGCAGAGCACTGAACTGAGTAAAAATTTGCAGTGTACTATATCAGAGTACACGAACTGGAAATAGAATAAACCAAAGAATCTGGATAAATTCCAACTAAGTTTTTGTGCTACTCAAAAATCTGTACCTTCATTGGTTAAACTAAATTTGGAGATGCTTTTACAATCCAAAACTCGAAAAACGCATTTCATTGGTTAAAGACATCATTAATGGTTTTCAACGCTTTAAATATACCGCGGCGAATGTAAATAATCAACAAATTCGACAGAAATAAAATTTAGCTTTAAATTATTTACAATATAAACAGAACAATACTTAACCAAAAAAATTTAAATGCCTAGAAAAATTCTTACACTGAGTGTATCCTACTAACAGTAGTGCTCCCAGGCCACACCCCTCCAAATTATTTTCTTTCATTTTTCTATATTTTAGGTTTTTAGAATGACTGCTATAACTCGCTGCTAAATTCACATAAATGTAGTGTGACTGCTGTAAAAAGGCTATCAATTTAACACCGATAACGTTAATTACACCGTATATTATAATTGCTAATTAAAGTAAATTAAGTACTCGCAATATTCAATTTCACAATATGGATTCTTCACCTGTTAAATGTTGTTTGAGGTTTCACACTGCAAAAAGGTTTGCTGATAAGATAGTGGACTGGATCGCCTTGAAGTACTTCCTTTAAAGTTTTTTTGATGATACTGATACTGAGAAGTTTCTTGACACTACTAACCTAGACTTCAAAATACCCAAAAAAATGCCCTTAAGCGTAATGATCATGTTGAGATTGAAAACATTTGAAATAAGAGTAATGAAAATTCTTCAAAAATATGATTTCAAAATTTCGTTTACCATTGATGGCTGGCTGGTCGTCTATAGCTGGAAATTCGTGCTATGGAATAACTAGGTACTTTATTGGTAAAGACTGGAAACTGCAGGCCTTAGTTATCAATTTTGTTCCTGCCAATGAACGACACTCAGTTCGAGACATAACTCAGTTGCTTTGTAAAACCATAGAAGAATTTGGTCTACAGAAAATAGTAGCTGAAATAACTGTTGATAATACTGCAATTAACACCACTTGTATGTTGGAACTATGCGACTTACTTCCACAGTTCAACGATATAGATCAGCATTTCGGATGCCTTCCTCATATTTTAAATCTAGGTGTTCAGGAAACGTTAAATCAGCTGCAGTTTCAAGATGTGCTGAATAAAACCTTGAAAGAAATGAAAATGTTGGAGTTAAGTAAAGATGAAGATTCCGAGGATGTAGAAATAGAAACAGAATTTGAATAAAAAGAACAAGGTGCTGTTAGTGATACAGTTGTAGACACAGGTGCAGTTCCATACAATATGATAAGTAAAATAAGATTTGTGCTTAAAAAAATGAAAAACTCTGAAAAACTTAAACTTAAATTTAAAAGCTGTTGTGAATTAAAAACTATTCCGTCTTGTAAAACTCTAGTGTTGGATGTTCCAACCCGGTGGAATTCAACACACGATATGTTATTAATGGCTTGGAAGTGAAATGTGGTTTGAATTTATTCCTAAATATTAAAGAATCTCTAAAAAGATGCGGTATTAGTATCGCGGAAATGAATTGGCAAATAGTAGAGAACGTTGCAAAATTTTTAAAGAATTCTAAGAAAGTGTCTGATAGAGACGGGAGGCGTAGTAGTAAGCTTTAGCATATTAATAAATAAAGTCGGCAAAACTATTCAACAGCTAAATTGAACAGGCGAAAGTTCGTCTAATGACGAAGGATTATTACTGGCATACCAAGCCGCACGGAACAAAATGCTCATTCACTATAATAAAACTAATTGGATATATTACGCTACGCTTGTGCTTGATTCCAGACATAAGAAGAGGTTTTCGACTTAACTTCTTGCAGAAAAGAAATGAAAAGTCGCTCTATAGTACAATTCAAAGAAATTTCTAAAACATACGATCTAGGTGTACTCACCTAGAAAGAAAATGATATTGCCCCAGCAAAAAACGATTTTTATTTAGATAATTTAAATAAGAAAGGCCGGGTGATGTTCATAAACTGTTCTCATCGTGATTGCGCTAAAAAACTAATAGAATACCTAAGGCTTCAACAGGTTGAGTACACTAGGAATATTTTAAAATGGTGGAGTACAAATTAAAGGGTATTTCCTATTTTGGCAACCATGGCAAGAAATATTTTTAGTATTACTGCCACCTCTGTTTCTGCAGAACGCCTGTTTTAAAAACCTGCTTCAACAATTCGAAATCACAGTAACAGGCTATCAAGCGACTCGGCGAGAAGTCTGCTTTGCCTAAACTCTTGGGTGTTATGTACACTAAAACATAAGATATGTTATTCAAATTACTAATTATAATGCGGACTGTTTAATGCATGCAGTACATTTTTAATAGTTTAATTTTTAATATTAAAAAATTTTTTGCACTATTTTTATTGTAGATAATTTATCCCAGTTACAAATATTACTAAAATTCCGTAATTCTGTGTTCTAGTTTAAGAATATTGTCCAAATGCGTGAATAGATCACTTCTTCGCCTACAACATAAATTTCGCAAATACAATACAGTTACATATTGCCGGAAGCTTTTCATAGCTTTAAGCAACACTGTATCTACAGTAAAACATTTTAGTAATTAACCATAGTACAAATATAACTTTATTTTTAAAATTTGGACTATTTTAAAATATCTTGCAAAAATTTAACAGCAACGGTACATAGCAGGTGTCACCATTGGCATTGTCGTATCAGTAGCTGTGACAATAAGTTAGAAAACTTTTTAAAAAATTGCATTTCAGATTGACTTTTTTGTTATAAATTGAAACATAACTGGTAGGTCTAAATTTCTTGCCGACTTAGAACTGATTAGTTTACTCCTAAGCCAAAGCTCTTTCACCTTCCATTTCATGCATATGACTTTTAAAACTTAATAGTTGCCTTAATTGCTTTGGAAGTATTATGTAATGCATTGACTTTTATATAAACGGGATAGTTTCAAAAATTAGCTCGCAAGTTTTATGTCATCTACTGCTGCACCTCAAGAGTTTTGATGATTATTGAATAATCTTATTGCAAAACTAGGTTTAGTTATTAAGGATACGCTTTTAACAAAAGTATTTAAATTTCTCAAACAGTTAGAAAAATTTACTACTGAAAAGCAAATAACAACTACGAAATGCAAAAAGACTCGCACGAGATGGCAGGAGTCTCGTGCAGGACGCGAGGCAAGACCGACCATCCTTACATGAGATTTTTCTAATGCTCCACCCGTAGGTACTACATTGGCCAGGAAGCGATTTTTTTTTACCTGGAAAATTTGGAATTTTGCTAAAACCATTGCCGTTCCGAGCAAGGTAAAGATCTTTAACGTGCGTGAAAACACTCACACACGGGACCTCCATTTTACCTCTCATCCGAACGAGGGTGTATTTTTTTGAAAAATGCTTGCCTAACATTTTTCAAGCGGACCGTGTCGGGAATCGAACCCGGGACCTTGGGCGTAGTAGTCACACACATACCACTACCCCACAAAGCCGCCAGACCGACCATCCGCGAGACGCGACGAAACGCAAGACGAGACGGACTATATGCGAGATAAAACGCGACAAGAGACCGGTTTCCGAAGGTGCAAGGTGAGACAGGACCTTTCCATTTTTCGTCTTGTCTCCTCTCGCCATTTTTCGTCTTGTCTCCTCTCGCGTGCATCTCTATTTCTTATATTCAATAGAACACCATTTATATAAAATATTATTGTTATTTTATATAACCCACTTAATATATAAAGAAAGTTGTTTCACAGAGATACTGGTATCGATGCCCGTTGCATCCACTTTATGTTAACTAAAGTTTTAATGTCATTTGGAGATTAGGCGTGGCTACGGTAAAGACTTTGCTTTTTGAGAGAGGAGATGTGTAACGGTTTTTTTAACGTGTGGATCGGTTATTAAGATACCGAAGGGTCTGTAGTATTCGCGAAGGAATCCTGAACGTATCTGTCATTTAATAATAATAATAATACGAAATTAAAGAATGTAGTAAAATCCTATAATAGATACGTAAATGTGATTAAAACAATAATAATAAAAATTGACTTACTTGTTTAAGTAGACATTGTGGTTACGATATGGCCTCAGCAGCTAGGTAAGACTAATTGCTCATTCTTGACTTTGAGGTTGGTTAATCTGAAAGAGAAAATTGAAATCCAATTAGTGAATATGTAACAGAATGCTTATTCTTTTGTACTTGCTAAACCAGGATACTGGTTTCTATTGAAAGGTTTGGCGTGTTATAATATGTTAGATTGGCAAGCCAAAGCGCCACTAACTATAAGCACATTTGCAGGAAGTCTGTTTGTAATTAGGTCGCAAACGTTTCTATAATACAGGATTGGAATTTTGAAAACTGTTCAGTTCGGTATACAACATTTTAATTTAAAAAAAAAACGCAGATGTACGTCCCTTTTTACGCTTATTTTCTAATTAAATTTAATATAATCTTTAAAAATCGAAAAGAGCAATTAAATTGCAATGTGTGTATGTAGTACTTAAACTGTTATCTAAGATAATGGCATCTTCTGGGGTAAAGTACTCCTTACATTTGATTTTCCAGTGCTCCATCCGAAGGTACTACATTGGCCAGGAAGCGATTTTTCTCTTACCGGGAAATTTATTGAGTTTTGCCGAATCCTTGCTGTTCCAAGCAACGTAGGGACCTTTAACGTACATGACAACACACACACACACACACACACACACACACACACACGGGACCTCCATTTTATTTCTCATACAAATGAGGACGTATTTTTGTGAAAAATGCTTACCTAACATTTGCAATCGGACCATGTCGGGATTTGAATCCAAGACCTTGGGCATAGTAGTCACACGCACACCAATAACACCACGAAGCCGCCGTTAAAATAGTCAACTATTCCGATCTCCGGAAGGGGACGACTTCGGAAGACGCGATCTGAAAGTTTAGAAAAAGAGCCGGGAACATTCTGCGAGTCGTAGGGTGGAATGTAAGAAGTATGAAGCAAGTAGGTAAGCTAGAGAGCTTGAAAATTCAAATGGATAGACTAGCATTAGATATAGTAGGGACTATCGAAGTTTGGTAGCCAGAAGCGGGGGATTTTTGGAGCGGAGACTTTAGGGTAATTCAAACAGGATCAGAGGAAGGAAATCTGGGTGTGGAGACAGTTACAAAAAGTAAGATAAGACACTGTGTAGAAACCTACCTACAGAAGAATGAAAGAGTACTCATGGTTAGATTAGAATCTAAACCTGTAAATTAGTAATAATACAAGTACACATGCCCACCTGTGTCTTCAGTGAGAAAGAGGTAGAAGCGATCTGCAAAGATATCGAAGATATACTAAAATATGTAAAAGCACATAAGAATTTAATAATTACGGAGGATTTTAACGCAGTGATAGGTAAGGGTAGGGAAGGAACGGCACTAGGTTTATTTGGTTTAGACACGAAGAGCGACAGGGGAAATAAGCTTGTAGAATTTTGCTAAAAAACAACTTAACCATCACAAACACATTATTTGAACATCCTGCTAAAAGACGATACACGCGGAAGATGCCAAGAGATATAGGAAGATATCAAATACATTACATTCTTGTTAAACAACATTATAGGAATCAAGTAAAAGATTGTAGAAGTTACCCAGAAGCAGACGTAGACACTGACCACAACATCGTTATTATAAAGGCGGCCGATAAATTTAAGAATTTGAGAAAAAAGAACGGAAAAAGGCAATTTGACTTTGAGAAACTAAAATATAAAGATAATCACAAAAGATCTGAGTAAAAATCAAATGAATTGCTGAAAGATGTCGGGGACAGTTTCTGATACTAAGGAAGTAGAAATAAGATGGAATAACATTAAATCCGGCGTAGACATAGCGGCCAGAGATATACTGAGGTATACACAATAGAAAATAAGAACCCATGAATAACAGACGATAACTGAATTTAATAGAAGAAAGACGAAAATACAAAAATAGAGAAGATGAAACAGGAAAACAGAGATACAAAGCCATAAAGTGGGAAATTATTCGCAAATGCAGGAAAGCTAAAGAGCAATGGATTAATGAATTGTGCAAAGTGGTACAAACTAAAATGGAAATAGGAAAGACATACGAAGCATATAAACTATTTAGAATGAATTTTATGGATTTAAAACCGTATAGCCGAAATATAAGGGACGCAGAAGGAGACACCATTAGAGAAAATGTAGAGAAAGTTGTTATATAGCAAGAATATAGATAGAATTTATATGCAGGAGGGGAACTAGAAGCACTAGAACAGCAATCAGACATTGAAAACGATGAGTTGGGATATTCTATACTTAGAAATGACTTTGAATTAGCATTAAAAGGTCTGTAAAATAGTAAGGCACCGGGTATAGATAAGGTACAAACAGAAACTCTAAAAGCTGCTGGACAAGCAGTAACAGAACGTCTGTCTGTTCCAACTTGTAAGCTATATGTGTATGAGACAGGCGAGATACCCAAAGATTTCAAACGTAACATAATAGTCACTATACCAAAAAAGAAAGGCTCAGAGAGATGTGAAAATTTTCGAACAATAGGTATGACAGCACACGTGTTAAAAATATTAACTAAAATTGTACAAAAAGGAATGGAAAAAACGAGCTAAAGAAATATTAGGAGAAGATCAATTTGGGTTTAATCGAAACAGGGGAAAACGCGAGGATATTTTAGCTCTGAGAATGATAATGGATAAGACAATAGAAAAATGTGAAGGGTGTATATAAGGTTTGTAGAAAAGGGGTTAGTTTTTAACTTGTACATCGAAGGGGTAATGAATAATGTCAAATGCAGAAAAACATTTGCAATTACTATGCAGGGACAACAGACTGATATACTTCGATTTGCAGATGATATGGCGGTATTACAGTCTATCAATGAAGAGATAGAAGGCGCTTTTAATGAAATGGAAACAACAGAGTGATTTGGTATGAAAATTAACAAAAATAAAACTAAGGTACTAGTGTGCAAAGGAGGGGAAAATAAATTAAAAACTACAATACAAATACGCAACGAGAACTCACAAGAGGTTAAGGATTTCTGCTACCTAGGAAGCCAAATATCGCAAAAAGAGCGCAAGAGATATGAAACGAAAATTAGCACAAGGTCGTGCTACATTTAACAAGAAAAAGCAACTACTGTTTTCAAAGACAACAAACATAGAAACAAGAAAAATATGGCTGAAAACATATCTGTAGAGCACAGCACTGTACATCTGTAAAACTTGGACAGTAGGAGAAGCGAACAGTAAATAGATAGAAGCCTTTGAAATATGGTGCTATATAAGTATGATGAAGATATCATAGACAGACAAAGTTAAGAATAAAAAGGTTCTAGAAATGGTGGGAGAAGAAAGAAATATGTGTGAAACAGTAAAAAACATGGGTGATAGGATGATAGGACACATACTAAGGCATGAAAGAATAGTGCGGATTTATTTGGAACCAGAGATAGGAAAAAAGATAAGTAGGTTAGACTATTGCACACAGATAGTCAAATATGTAGATTGTAGAAATTTCAGGGAAATGTGTAGTTTAGCTCAGAATAGAAATGAATGTAGGTACGCGACCAACCAGTTCCAAAACAAAAAACTTCATGGCGAAAAAAATAATTGTACTTAAACCTAATGACTACTATCAACAAATACAGGTATTAGTTTTGCAAAATTTTCAACTAATTTTGATTGTGCGAAAGGATTTATTGGAAAACTATTAATTCGACAAACGTTCAAGTGTTGGGCGATTGTGGTAGCCACAGCCTGCTTAACCCCTTTCACATACCACTGAATATCGGTGAAATAGGGTATATATTTACGAAACAATAGATGGGGAACCAAACTGTATCTAAAAGGAAAGAGCATCAGTTATGTTGGTAGACAACAACTACAGAAACAAGTAAAAGATTGTTGGAAGCAAATATGTGGGCACAGCACTGCACGTCTAAGGAATATGATTAGTAGGAGAAGCAGATAGGAAAAGAAGCCTTTGGAATGTTATACTTCAGATGTATGACGATGACAGAATGGACAGACAACGTTAATAACAAAGAAGTTATAGAAATAGTAGAGGAATAAAGATATCTGGGGAAAACAAAGAAAAATAGAGAAATAGGACAGAATACGTTTTAAGGCATTTTTGGGACGCAGTGCGGGCTATATTACAAGCATATATATAAAAAAGAGAAGTAGATGTAGACACAGATAGGATTATTGCACGCAGATAATGAAAGATGCAGAATAGAGATTTGAGGAAACAATGGAAGTACACGTCTAACCAGTTCCAGGCCTGAAGACAATGATGACGATTTGTGTATGTATCAGGAACGCGTTCGACCTTGTAATTTTTGTATAGTATGTCTATAACAAGTATCTCAACGCATTGTTCACAAAACGTGAAAATTTTTCTCTCGTAAACATTAACCCTTATTTGTACAGATATGGTAAAATCTATATATAAAAAACTAAATGAGTGAATTTACTTCCCTTTTTGATTTTCAATACTTATCTGGATGATGGTAATAATTTAAATATTATGTTCGTAAATAAATTAGTAGGGACTTTTTTCGGTACACTGTGGCATCATTTGTTTGGTTTAAAGTTAGTTGTTAGAGGCGATTGTTAATATTTTAATAAGTCCTAAAATTGTTCAAGTTAAATTAGCTAACAGAGATCATGCAGATTTATTCTTCATATACGGCGAATTTAACGGAGTAGTTGCAAGAACTTGTGAGCTATTTGCTTGAAAATATCCAAATATACCAACGACCACACTTGCTATAGTAAAAACAATGATTGAAAAATAAAAGGTTTTGTATATTTTAGTGCTGTAATTAATAGGTGACTTGGTGGTTTAGTTGGTTTGCATGAGATTACTTAAACCGAAGGTCCTGGGTCCGAATCCCGTTAAGGTCCGCCTGCATAATGTTAGGCGAGCATTTTTCACGAAATACGCCCTCGTTCGGATGAGAGGTAAAAAGTAGGTGCCGTGTGTGAGTGTTGTCACGCACTTTAAAGATTTCTACCTCGCTTGGAACAGCAAAAGTTCGACAAAATCCAAAATTTTCAGTTAACAAGACTTCGCTTTCTGGCCAGTATAGTACCTTCGGTTGGATCATTGAACAATCAAATATAATGTAGTTAATAGAACATATGCTCTTGACAATAATAGTAGCAGATTTAACGTTATTGGTTATTATACTGCTCATCCCAAAGTGTTTGGTGAAAGTTAAAGCAATAGATTTAAAAATGTGTGTAACGTGCTGCGTCACTTTAGTTAAAAAATAAAACAGTAAGGGTATAATTATTAATTTAAAATTGACGATCAAGATTTTTCAGCAAGGATGCACCCTGTATAAGAAAGGTTTTAGTAATTGATCTTAGTAAACGTTGATGTTTCAAATTCCTTATGCTTAATAGAAATGCAGTACACACAATTGCAATAAATGGTGAAATAACTTTTACGAATTGTGAAATGCAGTAACGGTATTTTTTTGGAATACATTTAGGAAAAATATGGGTACTAAACATATTATTAAAAGCGCATCCAACATACTACTAAATATAGATAATTAGTTTTGAATGGAAATACGTGTAGCTATTGTAATGAGAGAAGATGTATAAACATTACGTTGGTAGCTTTATTTAAAAAGGAAATGTAGCGCTCGGTAATAGAACAAAACCAAAAGCTTCTGCTTTGTTGCAACAGAAAGTATGTAAAGGCGCGAGAAATTTCCGCATCGTTAGAACCCACAAAGTTATGTTATAGTGACCACGTGGATAAGAGTGACATCACCAGGGATGATACGAAATAAGGTTAGCCCAAAAGCAGGACGAACAGAAACAAACAGAACATCGAACAATAGGAATGTTCAAGTTATATTAAACAGCAAGAAGGTTGCGAAAGGTGACCGTCCTTTAAGGTTTCTGTTTACAAAAATGTGAGGGATGATCTACTAATAAACTCGTAGAATATTATTAGTGTCGGCCTAAATTTAAGGAGTATATTTTTGGTGTAAACATGCATGGGTGATAAAAGTTGTGTTTTAACGGACAAGCATGTTTGAATTATTCTTAGAAAGAGAGAAGGAGTAACTCAGCGGCCGACAGCGGAATTTTTAAATAATACACGAACGCCTGTGGATTTCTTTGTAAACTTATAGGGTATCCTCGCCCCCTCGGGGTAAATTTACGTTGCAAGTACCTCGCAAGAGCGTACACGTATTGCTGTGCTGCTCCCAGTTTCCGATGTGTGCAGTTTAATATAAAGTGTAGTTTTAATATAAAAGCGATGTAAAACTTCTTTATTATTACTAAGGACGCTTCGAGTATTCTTATACATAAATGACTTTTAAGTCGCTTACTTTATTATGAAACTAGTAACTAAGTAACCACCTCTAGTTTCTTTTGTTTAATAAATAAAAAAAAATAAAATTTTTAAAATTATAGTTATAATGTAACGCTGTTTACACGTGTCACATATCTTAATCATCTACTCATTAAATAAGACAAAAACACAATTTTTCTTCCTTATACTTACAGCAGGTTCAAAAGTTTAAGAATACCAGCCACAACAAAGAAATTTATTTTGTGTAATATGCTAACCTAAATTGCCAGAACAATGACTTTATTAAAAATGCTATACACTGCGATGAAAAAAAATGTACAAAAAAAACAACATGTTGATTAAATATAGTTCATATTACAAGGGTGAGCGAAATCCTTATGTCATAAACGATCCTGATTTTCAGGAGCGATGGGAGCTTAACCTTCTTTGTACTACACGAGTTAATCAAATTATAGTACTTCACTTGTGTATGATGGAAATTTAAGCCAATATCTGATTGAATTCTCTAAATTTTAATGTTATTTTAGTTTTAGAAGAAATATGTCTTGAAATTTTACGAAACGTGAAGTCAAATTACCTAGATTGCTTGCAGCAAGAAGAGTTGTCAACGCTATCTTTATTCAAGCCGAAGGTCGCCAATGGACCGCGAGTAGTACACAGCTCCTTAGATGAAGTATTTGGAGGTCGATAGAATGCAAATCAAGATTCTTTTCTGTGACTTCTCAAGGTCATCCAATTTCAACCTGTGAATTTTTATATGGGGTTACATTAAATATATGGTTATATTCACTAACAACAAAGAGACGGACAGCAAAAGATTCAAAACGTTTCCCCGCCCCTAATTAGCCGTGCTATAAATGAAAACTTAAATGCTTCGAAGTGCAAGTAAGAAATTTTGAACACTTCTTGTAAAATGAATTTTGTTAAAGGCAGATCACAGCCTGCTGAAAAAATTCAACATGTTATTTTGTTTACAAACACAGCATTTATATTACCGCAATCATCTGGACAAATAGGGAAAATTGAAATAAGGAAGTGAAAACCCAACCCACCTTATATTTTTACGTGGACCTCATTAAATGTATCAGCTATAGGGGTTGCTTTTAAAAAAAAAAGATATTTTATAAACAAAAGATTTATTTTGTAAATAATGCATTGAAATACTATCCTATACAAAAATAACAGGGAAAATACCGTTCCTTCTACATACACATACATTACAATTAAATTTCGGTATTTCCCTAAATTTTGTACCAAATTTAATTAGAAAAAAAAGTAAAGGAAATTTGTATGTAAGCTTTCAGTGTAACAGTAAGTAAAATAAAAAAATTATATTTGGTTCAATATTTCATAATCAAAGATTTACGTATATAAAATTTCACATATGATATATTCGTAGCATCTGCTATTAGAGGGCTCCAGCTTGTCCTGAGACAGTTCTGTATTACCTATTTAATTCTCGTAATAAGGCGGTCATAATTTGGTAACCTTGACTACAAAGAAAAACCCTCTATAATATTTCTAAGAGACTGCTGCTTTTGCACAGTAGCGACTAAGGATGCTGCGTGGGGTGCTTTATGAGAGCATAAAAGAAATGTCAAGTATGCGAATTAGGGACTGTATTATTAAAATATGAACATAATTTCGCCTCGTCGCATCAACTAAAAGAAAATTCTCTTAAATGGGTAAGCATGACCCTCCATAATTAATAAAAATTGTCTCAACAACATCAACTTTAGCATTTTTACTATTAATAAAATGTTGAAACCAAATTATAAATATATCACTCTCCATCTAACCCTGTGATTTTCCAATGCTCCACCCGAAGCTACTACATTGTCTCCATGTAACCCATAGAATGACAGAATACTATACTTTCTAATAAAACTTCTAGTCTAACATAGAATTTTATTGTATACGAGGATATACAAATAAATTGTCCTACAGCAAATTTTGGCGCTAACTATGCTGCCCCTCTTGACGAACGTCAAAACTCCAGCTCTTTTTTGTATTCGAAGAGATAACACATTTTGCTAGATTTGCTTAGTACCATTAACAAACCTGTTTATGTGATTAGGAAGATATTTATATTTCTCAACCGCTTACCCGATAAGAAAAACACCGTTGAGACGTTCGGTTTATTAAAAGTCAACACATCTAGAGCAGCTATTGCACGTTATTGTACTTTTCATAAACGTGAATAAATTTTAGAGTGTGGTCTGAAACATCCCACATCTAGTCCGTAACCGTAAAACCGAACTTTGTAGTCAATGAGTGCCTTATTTCTTTTCTTTCTGCAAATTAGAAAACGAGAGACTTAAAGTGCGTTCTAAATTCTAAGAATTGCCTTTCTTTAAATCTGTAAACGGTTTTCCAGCTCTTCGTTAAAAATTATTTCTACTGTCAGATTATTTTTAAAAATAACCTTAACTGCTTCTTCTGATTTGATTTTTTTAAATAAGTAGGAAGCTGAATACCGAAGTTTGCTACGTGCAATCACAACTTTTTTGAGGGCATTTTCCATTGCCAATTTCTTCCATAAATACTTATGTGGTAGTTTACTTCTACCTATTGTCCACTAACCTTGACCGGATTTGTAAACAAATCAGTTGAACTTGAATTAAGGCATGCTTCACATCACCTGAAAGAAAATATTTACGTGAAAGAACTAGAAGGGGTTTGATAGTTAATCAACTATATAATGGTGATAGTGCATAGTTAAATGAGGTTCGTCGTTTTAATCCTTAAAAACGTAAGTAACAAAAGGTTGTTTTTAATCAGATTCTAAGTTCGACATTAACAAAAGGACTCTGAATAATTACTGGATCCGATGTAGAAACTCAACAAGTATTTAAACAATTACTGTATCCTACGAGAAAACATAATAGGCATGCAAACAGTTACTGCATCCAACCAGGAATTTTAACAAGGACGGTAAAATAATTTATGAATTAATCAGGAGAAGCGATACTAAGGAAAATGCAAATCAAATCTAAGGTAAATCTGGATACAACGTTGGACCATTTAAATCACTAATCTGAAACGGGAACAGTTGGAGCAGGAACTGGTCCGAACTGGAGACCACAGGTTAGCCAATCTGGATATTTTGTTGTATTTTTATTTATAAATATTGTAAGCATGCTTTCATGAAAACATTATGTGAAAATCCACCAAGATCTTTTTAGTACACGTTATAAATTACGTAAAGATTGAAGGAAGTGTAATGAACGTTCATAGGGCTTCAAATAATAATAATAAGGGTGATTTTTGCTGACTTTTGTTTCATTAACGGGAATGATAATTATTGAAAGAATTTAATTCAATTATTAGAAGGAGGTTCTAGTCAAAGAACTCTTAATCGTTTTTGCACATTGTGAACATTTTGAGAATATTATAGTAACTATGCTTAATGGTGTTTTGATTTAAAGGCATAGGAAGTAGAGGTAAAAGGAAAATTAAAATTCTTTGTTGTCGTATTGTCGCAAGCTCCGTGCGTGGTTAAAACTGAGCTAGCCGGGGTATTAAAAATTAAGATTAAAATTAAAATTAAAAATTAAAATTGACAAATAGAAAAATTTTAATAACCCGATGCCTCCTTTTTGTGAAATAAAAAGGTTAAAATTTTTCTTTTTGTCAATTTCAATTTTTAATTTACACATACCTTCCAATTTACATAAACCTATATCGAATATTATTATCTTCTAATATTTCCAGTAAACTATCTCCTATTTACCTATACTTCTTCCAATTTACATAAATCTAAACTAAGTGTTATAATCTCTCAGTAAGCTATTTCTTTTTACCTATACTTCTTCTATTGTGTCTATCCCTATATATTATTTTTTTCTAATATTTCCAGTAAACTATTTCCTATACTTCTTCCACTTTATATAAACCTATACTAAGTATCATAATTTGCGAAAGTTTCCAGTAAGCCCTCAGAAATTCACCGTTTCTCAAATATTAACCTATGTATTTCTATTGATGTCAATTCTGACCCAATGTTCCTATAATAATTTTTCTTAACCCTATGATTCTAAATCTTTCTTTAATAATGCACTAACTTTATTTTTCATTTCACCTGGACACATATTAAGATATTTTTATTTCTATTTTTCCCATTATCTAAGTTCCCTCAAATTGATTTATATTTACACATTCACTATCTACTCTTAATTCTTTATCCCATTTGATGCATTTCCCTTTGCATATTACCTCTTTGCTTTCCGTATTTATTTTTATTCTCAATTTATCTATAATATCCATTACCCGTGTAGTGTCCATTTTGAATCCAGGTACAATCATATATTCATTTTCAAATTTCTTTTTTCCTATCCCACACTTCAGAATCACAATGAGTATCTTAAATACGTTGTTCTCTACATTTAAATTAATTATAGGCAATAAATTTCTACTAAAATCATTTTTCCTTTCAAGTTTTATGAATTCCCGCTGATGTTCGTATTGATTTATTTCTAAGGGCTTATTTGGTTTGTATTCTTTTAAAAATTTGTATTCGTTGTAGATGGGCCTGGCTGATTCGTAACCTCAGCATAGGTACCATTAATCCTTCTTGATTCCGTTGTTCCTTCCTTGTGTCCTTGGTTAATTTGATTTCGGTTATCATTCCTATTTCGTTCTCTCCTGTTTGGTTCTTGCTATGGTCGGTTTCTCACATTCCAATCACGTCTAAAATTATCGTTGGAATTGTTCCTAAATTTTTTTCTATAGTTGTGATTTGTTCTTTCATAATACACTCGGTTTATTGGTATCCTTTCCGGCATTCTCTCTAGTTTTATAGGTTGAGTATTCGTTCGACCTTCCTCTCTATGATTCAATCCCATTTCATCGTATCGCTGCAAGTATTCTAAAAATACATCACAATCCATGATATTCTGTAGCGCGATATACTGCCTCACCTCTACTTCAAAATGTTCTGCTAGATATTTAATAATCTGTTTCTCTTCCAACGGAGGATCCAACTGTTTGGCTATACTAAATTTCTTAATCGCGTACTGTTCCCTGGTTATACCTAAATTCTTATTGTATCTCCCCATAATTAAATCATCTTTTACCTTATATTGAGTATCTCCCCCAAAAATGTCTTAAAATTTATTTTCAAAACCTGGAATGTTGTTAACTCGTCCTTGATTAGATCAAACCACGTTTCTGCATTTTCTTATATCATAGCCTTTACTAAATTACACTTGTATTGCACATCCGTTATGCACTGTGTTAGTGTTTTAATGTACCTTAACAATAATTTCGGATTAAGTTTATTGTCCCTTGAAAATTTCGAATATTTATCCAATGTTAGATTTGGTCGTTTTATCCTTACGGGTTCCTGGTTATACATCATCCTGTTCCTGCTAAAATTCATTACGTTGATTTTATATCCTCTATTTCTTTAGCTACCTTGCGAAGTTCCGTTCCAAAATTTCTCTCAATGTTCTGCACTTTTTCTCCTAAGTTCATAATTCTTTCACTTGTCTCTCTTTATTGGCCTCTTGTATTGATCTTACCTTAATGACCTCGTCCCTTGCGCAGTCGATATCTTTTATGGGATTTATAACTTTATTTTGCTTTTGGAATCGCATCTCTTCCATTTTTTGATTCGTCTCCCTTAGATCATTACTTAACTTTTTTATTCTGGAGATTAAATTTTCCCTCAATCTATCCAAATTTTTTCCAAATCCTTGCATCGCCTTTTCATTTCTTTCTGTCATATTTTTCATAACCTGTTCATTCTTTTCCATCTTGTCATTTAGTGCCATCAAAATTTCCATTATTTTTGAGTCTTGGGTGGACCGGTGTTCCTCACTATGACTCCTTTCAAACATTCTTCCTGCAGCTTCCATCGATGTGTCATGCAGGATCACACTTTCCTGTGAACCTTTTTTCACTCCTTCATTCCTTAATGCCTCTCTTGCTTCCTTCATTTTTTTATCCATTTTTATTACTCTACAATTATTTTTAAATTCTAAATTCTCGATTTCGTTGCCTTTAATTTCTATTCTTGTGCTACGTCGATTCAATAATTTTTCTCCCTTTTAGTGTGATTTTCTAGCTTCACTTTTGATGCGACAAATTTTCTTTTCTGGAATTTCAAGTTTTTAGGATTAGGTTGCCAGTTTTCTTTTGGTATGATATTCTAGTCTAGCGTTCGGGTCGCCAAATTACTTTTTAGTACGATATTCTAGTCTAGCTCCACGTCGATGGCAACAATTTCTTTGTTGTGATATCGTTGCAATAACCTGGTGCCTCCTTTGTGTGAAATAAAAAGGTCTAAATTTTTCTTTTTGTCAATTTCAATTTTAATTTTAATTTTAATTGTGAATACCTCGGCTAGCTTAGCTTTAACCACGCACGGAGCTTGCGACAAAACGACAACAAAGAATCTTAATTTTCCTTTTACCTCTACTTCCTATGCCATTAAGTCAAAACACCATTAAGCACAACTACTATAATATTCTCAAAATATTTACAATGTACAAAAACGTTTAGGAGTTTATTGAATAGAACCTCCTTTTAATAATTGAATTAAATTCTTTTAATAATTATCATTCCAGTTAATGAAACAAAAAATCAGCAAAAATCACCCTAATTATTATTACTTGAAGCCCTATGAACGGGCATTAATTTTCCTTCAATCTTTACGTAATTTATAACGTGTACTAAAACGATCGTTGTTGACCATCACATAAAGTTTTCATAAGAGCAATGTTTAAAATATTCATAAATAAAAATACAACAAAATATTCAGGTTGGCTAACCTGTGGTCTCCTGTTTGAACCAGTTCCTGCTCCAACTACTAACGTTTCAGCTTAGTGATTTCAATTGTCCAACGTTGAATCCAGATCTATCTTAGATATGATTTGCATTTTTGTTAGTATAGCTTTTCCTGATTAATTCATAAATTATTTTAGCGTCCTTGTTAAACTTCCTGGTCGGATTCAGTAATTGTTTGGATACCTATTATGTTTCCTCGTAGGATCCAGTAATTGTTTAAATACTTGTTAAATTTCCACATCGGATCCAGTAATTATTCAGAGTCCTTTTGTAAATGTAAAACTTAGAATCTGATTTAAAAACAGCCTTTTGTTACTTACGTTTTTAAGAGTTAAAATGACGAACCTTATGTAATTATGTACTATTATCATTATATAATTTTTAACTATCAAATCACTTCTAATTCTTTCACATAAATATTTTTTTCAGGTGATGTAAAGCATGCCTTAATTCAAGTTCAACTGATTTGCTTACAAATTCGGTCGTATTTAAAAAGAACGTCTATCTGTTGACCAGCGCAGAGTTCAGCGATTAAAAGCTTTGTACGTGATTCGTACATGCAGATTTTGTGTATTTCTACTAATTTTTGATGTATAAACAAAATTTATGCGCTATTTTCTGCACGTAGAACTTCAAGTTATTGGCATTAATTCTCTTGGATTTTCACTTTCCTTGGTCACGCACTTCTTGCTTGTACAGTAAATTTGATGAACTTTGATTTTATCACAATGCCGTAATTATTTCTAATCTATCAAGGTGTTGAATTTTAACTTTTTGGTCACGTATTCTAAATGTAATTTATGTATTAAATTATATACGTTTTCTATTTTACGCATTTTCAAACTTGCTTGTTTAACTGGGATTCTTAGTGTAATAATGATGCGTTACTCAGGCGTATTGTGTAGCAGCTTCCGTCCACGTCGTTTTATGACTTGCCAAGTTTTTTATTTAATTAAATCTTGTAGAGTGCTTTTCATTTCTTAAAATAATTACAACTATTTATATACAGGGCGTTGTCACTTACTTTCCTGCCTTATCGTTGAATTTCTTATTTTTTTGGTAAAAATGTCTAGTTTTCTAAACCCTCATATTGTTTGCATAAAGCGTACTATACTAGTGATCCTATCTACCTCTAAATGACCCTATTAACATAGCAATACATATGCACACACACATACATACACACACACACACACACATATATATATATATATATATATATATATATATATATATATATTTAACTGAGGTCATAAAAGGGCATTAGCAAGCTCAAATTTATATTTATGTCAAATTAGAAATTGTATAAATAGGTCACGCGAAGTTTGAGCTATGTTTGAACAAAATCGGTTAGTATTTGACAAATTACCGGTAAATATTAGGGTTAGTTGAATATAGCATAAAATTTTATTGTAGATATTAGTTATTGATAATTTAGGAAACATATTTTGAGGCACATAATTGCGTAAATGCATGTAAAACGTAAATTACGGTAAGCATAATTAAGATTTGTTTTAGTATTCTAAATAATGAGAGCTTTCAAGTTGATAGTATATTTAAAGCGGCAGTGGTTATTCGAGTTGCACTTGTTATAAATTCTAAAAAGTTTATAGTCGTAAGCAGATAATGATCATAAAATCTCGTCAACAAATAATAGCTGGAAAAATATAATGAGGACAAAACAGAGGTGCAGACAGCACGTACGAAAACAATATCGATTTACAGAGAAAAGACGATAGTTTGCATGTTTTAATAAAGAAGAGAGCATAACAGATTTTTAGTGAAACGTTTGACTTTGAAAGGTTTGATAGACAAGGAAGTTAGGAGCTAGTGAAAGAAACGAAAACACGCTATGTTTTCGGAATAAATCGAGCCGTAAGGGAATAGAAATCTGGGGATATTTTACTAACAGAGCACGACGGTTACATTAAATAAACAAGAGTAGGATAGACGACGATAGCGGGAGTTAGGTAAAACAGCGCTTGTGAATAGGCGGGAGACTAATGTCTAAAGATAAAATAAGACGGAAGATTTCGTTTATGAGTGGGAATGGAAAGGAGAAATATGAGCGTATACAGTGGGCATATTGGAGAAGCTAGAAGTAGAACGACAGTTATCAGGGTTTTGTGGAAGGCAGCGCTGGGTAAAATTTTTAATGAGGATTTCGGAGTATCGAGCTTGCTTGGAGCGAGAATTTCTTAGATTTTGACTACAGGTAGGAAAGTGTACGTAGGATAATTGGATAGTTTATGAAAGTGTTCAACCGTTAGCTTGTTTGTGCTGTTATACTAGGAAAAGTGCGACAGGGGTGTTGGAAATTGATGTAGGGGTAGCTTTTGGAGCTGATATAAACCCGTAGGAGATGGTGAATCGCTCTCTTCTCTTCTCTTTTGTCTTTACCTACGATCGCCTACCTAACTACTTAGCAAAGCGATTGAGTGAAGTTTTGGTTAAATTAGCACAAGTGGGTCCTCTGATATCTTTGGCTATGCTGTAAATAATCAAAACTATAAAGCAAGTAAGTACAATTTTAGTACTAGGTGTTTGAAGGCGGCGTATGTACTCTTGAGTACCAAGCAAATGTATGGATGGACCAGCAAGTGTACAAGAGCATGGTAGTACCGTGCACTTGTGTGGAAAAATATAATTAGAAACAGCGTGTTCCTGATGGTGAGAGGCCACCTGGAGACGTGCAGTCGAGAAGGAGGATCACGTTGGAGATGGTGTCCCTGTAAAGAACCTGGCGACAGTATCTGAACCTGCAGTCGAAAAGGTGGATTACGTTGGAGATGGTGTCCATGTAAAGAACCTAGAGACAGTATTTGAAGTGCAGTCGAGGAGGATCACGTTGGAGATGGTGTCCATGTAGAGCGCACTTGAAACAAAAATCCAGATAACTCTACTTATAAAACTTTTGTTTGTTATTGTTGGTAATTTTCTGAGTGACAATTTAGTGATTCTGTGTATTTATTATGTTATAAAGACATTTTAATTGATGAGTCAATTAAAAAGGACTAAATGAAAATTTTATGTAATAATTTGATGATATCACTTGAAGGTGAAAACTATAATTTTTGTAAAAGGTAAAAGGGTTTTAGGAAATTGCAGTGCCGTTGTTAGCCCGTAGATAAAAGGAGGTTTACAATGAGCTCGTATTTGACCTGGGGTATAAAGTAAAGTTTGGAAATAAGCCTAGTTACTTTGTTTCAGGATTGATGTAGTATCATTTTAAATTTATTTTCTTTAAACTGAGCTATTATCTACCACAAGTAATAAAATGTTTTTGAGCTTGAAATACATGAGATATGTAAATTAAATTAATACGTAACAAATTGGAAATATTAATAAATATTGATGTACTTTTGGCAATGGGCGTTATTTTTAGTAGGTTAGGATTTTCAGGGAACGAGTGAGCAGCCGTGGCAGATATCTCTGAGGTAGCTGGAGGTTTTGGCATCCGAGTGAAACGCATCTTCAGGGGATATTGTTGTTAAATGGTATAAATTGTAAGTCTAGGTGGTAGGACTTCAATTTTAGGTAGGTGCAAAATTTTTGTAATAGTTAAAAATCTTTAGGGAGTTTCCAACGGTAAGATGCGTAACATTTATGGGACCCAATCTGCGGGGCATGAATTAGAGATGTTAAAACAGAAGATTCACAGCAGTTATGACAACCCAAGCAAGGGGCTTCAAATAAGAAGATACACAGCAGTTATGGCGCCAGTTTCGTGGGGGCAACGATTGGTCAAATAGAAGATACATAGAAATATATATATACATATATATTGCTATGATAATAGAGTTATTTAGGGCTATACAGAGTCATAAGTGTCGCACGCTACATGTAAATAGTACTAAAAGCTATAAAACTAAACAATTTTATTATGAAAAGTACGTAATTCGCAAATTATGCAAAAAGCAAACATTTAACACACTATAAAAGGATCACAGTTAACTTTAATTAATGCTGGGAAGCTCATCCTTCAATAATACAACCACATTCAGTAAGATAAATAACTCTGTACGCAATCAAACTTATTTTAAACCAGAAAAGCAATCATAAATTCTTAATAAATGCGCATTAAAAACATCAAAAGCTAGATAATCATAATTCGAATTCTGTTAAAATTAAAACACGCAATAGTGCAAAGAAATAATAACGTTTTGGAAACGCAGGATGTCAATAACCGCATTTCAATTTACGTCATTATAGAAATTTTGCTCACGTGTTGTTTAACATAAAGCAAATTCAAAACCCAAAACATTATCTTGACAAAAATAAAGCCATAAGTTTGTCTACGTGAGAAGTAGACTCAAAATTTCTTACAACACAAAACAGACGGGTGAAGGTACACCATATAGAACTTAAATACTACTACTTGAATATACGAGAGAAGTTTTGCCGTTAACCGGATAACGTAAGTGAAAGCTTATTATTTTAAACATAATTTTAATATTTATAATTTAGGGCTCTGGGAAAATCTGGGAAGCTTTGGAAAATCTGCGAAAACTCTAGATTAGTACATAAATCTTAATTTGCAAATAAAACCGAATTTAAATCGATCTAAAATTGCATAAAAATATTGGTTTGCATCTACGCATTGGATTGTTCTAACCATTGAATGGGGTGTGACCAAGCGGTAATATAAAATCAACAAGTGAACTCAACTGAAAGCAATACAGGGGTACTGATCAACAGCAATCAGTAGCCGATCCAAGAATAGGGAGAACAAAAAGACACGCATGGAAAGCTACAGATCAAAACATTATCTAAATAGCAAAACATTATTTCTTTTTTATTGAACTTTTACTATATTTTTTTATTATACCAAAATATTAATGTAAAGGGTCATCAAAAATCTTTTTTATACGTGAATATTTACGTAAAAGGGAAAAGTCATTGAACTTTCGAGGGTGTTTCCAATAGTGTACAGTGTCATTTTTGCTGGCTTTAAACTAACTTAAGGGTACTATAATTTTGGAGATAAACAAATTAATACTATTATTATTTGATTGAGGGATTTATATGGTTGATTAGTGTATCATATTAAGCTGTAAAGTGTATATATTTTTTCTTTGTCATTATACAAATCTTGGCCAATTTGGTTTGTCTCATTCAAGTAGGGAAGCATTAGATAAAAAGAGGGGTAAATTCTTTGTTATCGTAACGCTTGCGCACTTTGTGTAGATTAAGCTGAGCTAGTCAAGGCATATTTAAATTTTATGTTGTTTGGAGACACAGAACAGTAGCGGGCAGAAGGAAACTGAACGGTAATTGCATCGGCGTGCAGCGTTATCGTAGCATATATATATATATATATATATATATATATATATATATGCTGATGTGATAAACAGATCACGAGAGGTCATTGAGCACCACATTCTGTGAAGAAATAAACCGAAAATAAAATTTTATAATATTTAATTTTTACCCTGTATAACATTTTTAGTAAGATAAGCGTATTCCATTAGAGCATAAAATGAAATCCCATGTAAAATAACACGCTCTAAGTGTTGTGACATATTATTTAAAAACGAAGTACTATTTAAAAACAAGTTTAGTCAGTGAAAATACAAATGCAGTGATTAATTGTGTTAATATGAAGACCGTTTGTGTAAATATTTATTTTTCTGAAACATCAGTTTTATTACATTTATCCAGACTGTAAAACGAGTATCAGCATCATTAGGTCTTCAATCCTGGAACTGGTTAGCCGCGTACCATCATTGTTTCCTATTCGGAGCTAACCTACACAATTCCTTAGATTTGCACAGTCTGCATCTATTACTATCTGCGTGCAACAGTCTACCTAAGTCCACCTCTACCTTTTCTTTTCCTTATCTATGCGTGTAATAATATAACCCGTACGATTCCCCAAAAATGCTTTAGAACGTATTCTGCCCTTGCATTTCTCCTATTTTTCTTGTTTTCAACATATACCTTTAATCCCCTACTATTTCTATTACCTATTTGTTATTAACTTTGTCCATTCTGTCCTCCTAATACATCTGAAATACATCATTCCAGAAGGCTTCTATCGTTATCCCGTATGCTTTTCCTACTGACTGTATATCACAGACGTACTGCGCTGTGCTTTCAACAATTTTCTCCTTGTTTTTTTATGTTTGTTGTCATTGAACTCAGCATAGCCGCCGCTCTTTCTTATTAGAAGCAGTTCGGTTCCCCTTCTATTGTTTTATAATTATATATTCTATTTCCCCGATATCCAGTGATATGTGAAGGAGGGTAAGCAGCCTGTGGCTGCCAATATCTCTCAACTCTTGAACATTTGCCGAATTAATAGTTTTCCAACATATCCTTTCACACAATCGACATTAGTTAAATATATTTTATAACCAACACCTGTACTTGTTTATAATAATCATTAGATGTAATTGCATTAATTTTTTCGTCATTAGGTTTTCCGTCTTGAAACTGGTTTGACGCGTACCTTCACTTATTTATATTCTGAGCTAGCCTACACAGTTCCCTGAAATTCCCTCAGCCTATATACAGCTTGGTTCCTCTTCTATTGTTTTCTTATTATAGGCTCTATATCACCGAGATTCAGTATGTGAAGGGAGTTAAGAAGTCTGTGGCTACCAAAATAACCCAACACTTAGGCATTTGCCGAAATAATAGTTTTCCAGTAAATCTTTTCACAGAATTAACATTAGTTGAGAATATTGCAGAACCAATATCTGTAGTTACTTATAATAAACATCTGATTTAGGCACAGTTATCTTTTTCATAATTAGTTTTTCCACATTGATTTATATTCTGAGTTGACTTACACATTTTCCTGAAATTTTCACAGACTACATCTTTCACTATCTGTGTGAAGTAGTCTAACCTAGATCTACCTCTACTTTTGTTTTCTCCTGTCTCTGCTTCCAATATATTCCGCACTATTCCCTCATGCTTTAGTATGTGGCCTATCTGCCTACCTCTCCTATTTTTTATTGTTTTCTACATACCTTTTCCTTCCCCTGTCATTTTCAGTACCTCTTTGTTTTTAACTTTATCTATCCACAACTTCTTTATGTGTCTGTAGTTTTCTATCTTTTCTTGTCCGCTTCTTCTACAGTCCAGATTTCACATCCGTACAGTGCTGTGCTCTACACATTTGGTTTAAGCTATTTTTCCTTGTTTCTATGTTTGTTGTCTTTAAACACAGTAGTTGCTTTATCTTGTTAAATGTAGCACGACCTTTTGCTAATCTTTGTTTTATATCCTTTGTATGTTCTTGTTACCTATTTGTATTCTTGTTTTTGATTTATTTTCCCCTCCTTTGCATACTAATATTCAAGCTTTATCTTTGGTAATATTTATACCGTATCTCTCTGTTAGAACTGTTTCTATTTCATTAAGAGCATTTTCTAACTCTTCCTTGCTAGATGCTAATGCCGCTATATTATCTGCAAATCTAAGCATATCAGTCATTTGTCTCTGCATATTAATTCCAAATATCTTCCTACATTTGACAGTATTCATTGTCCTTTCTATGCACAGATTAAAAATTAATGGGGATAGGACACATCCTTGTCTCACCCCTTTCTTAATATTTACCTCTCTACATCCCTTCTCTAATTTTATTACCGCTGTTTGCTCTATGTATAAGCTATGTACTATCCGTCTATCCCTAAAACTTATTCCAATCTTTTTGAATATTTCGAACATCTTTTTCGTTTTACATTCTCGAATGCTTTTTCCGGATCTACTTTTTCTATTGTTTTCTCCATTGTCACCCTTAGAGCTAAAATAGCATCCCGTGTTTCCCAGTTTCGCCTAAACCCAAATTGATCTTCTTCTAGTGTTTCTTCAGCTCGTTTTTCCATTCGTCTTTGTACAATTTTAGTTAATGTTCTTAACACGTGTGCTTTCAAACTTTTTGTTCAAAAATTTCCACATCTATCGGTGCCTCCCTTTTTGGTATAGTTACTATGATGTTACGTTTGAAATCTTTCAATATCTCGCCTGTCCCATGCATATAGCTTACAAGATGGAAGAGACGTTCTGCTATTACTTGTCCAGCGGCTTTTAATTTTGCTTGCACCTTGTCTGTACCCGGCGTCTTACCATTTTTCAGACCTTTAATGCTAATTCAAACTCATCTTTAAGTATAGGATATCCCAAGTTAAGTACGCTGTGTACTTTGGAAGTAATGTGGTGGTTTCCCGTTGCCTTTCACATCGCAGTGGTGTGCCTTAGAATGCCACACCGACCCCTATGGTCTCTGCCACCCTAAGTAGCAAAGGAGCTGCTGCCCTCTTTCGTGGACCTGTCTTAGTTTGGTTTCTTACCAAACACCCCACCAATTTGGTAAAACCTTTGGTTCGGTATTTTAGCACATTGGAACACTCAAGCGGTTCTACCAGTTCTAGTAGTCTAGAGCTTATTCAAGGTGCAGGTTTATTCGGAACGGAAAACAAGTATAAGGTGTAATAATTTATCTGCGTTAAGAACACTAATTAACTTAGATATCAAGTTATCTTGTTTAAAATATCATTTAAGAAACGTAATACACTGTCCTGAAAAACAAACAGTTCCAAATTTCTCGAGAATCCACTAAATTTACGTTAACAAGCTAGTTATTGTGTATGAACGAACGGCTCAATTTGCGAAACGCGATAACACCTGTAAGACTATTAAACCAGATAAGATAACAAGTTTTAATGATTATAGTTATTACAAAAGCTCGTAACTGAGAAATGCCTTTTACAATCGCAGTAAATTTAAACTGGCGGATCATTAAAAATAAGGAAGTATGAAATTACGCCAAATTATTACTTCGTGAAGATGACTCATACTTCTAAAATGTAGTCGAAAGAATGACGTATTAAGAATATGTTTATATAAAAGACGAAAATCATTGAAAGCGATTCGTTCAAGATTTTACACTACGGATTTAAACATAAATACGTCGACATTAGATCATTGATAGGTAATTAATAAATAGCGTTTTATGCAGTGCAATGACGTTTAAAATATTGTTCCAATATAATTGATAAATTATCTTGGTGCAAGGTCCACCTGTTATTTTAAATAAAAGTACTTTTGACAGCTGATACTTCGACATATGAAAATTAAATGACACCAGGAATTTCTTTATGCAGTTAGTTCTAACGGAAACAATTTTTAGATAGCGATAGAGATGAAAATACCACAAGAACTTGATAATCCGCAAACAGGAGTATGCATTGGCTTTAAATCTAAAGAGACAATTTGTGTATTATTAAGTAGATTAAACTAGTATCAGTTTTATTCTGTTTATAGATAATTATTTGTGAACGGATAGTATTAGTTTAGCAAATTTTGAGGTCAAACCTCGAGGTGTTTTGAGCCATACAAAAATTTCTTCTCAACGTCGCTCATCAGCTGCACTGACACGATGTGCCTTATATGTTTTTTAATTATTAATAGGGATTAGGTGAAGGTTGTGTTACTACGTAGATAGTGATAGCATGTTGTTTCTTTCTAAACTTAAGCTGTAAAATTGAATTTCTGAGTTTTTTTTATATCTGTGTGCAAGAACATTTCTTAGATATTGTGTGTTAAAGAATGATGCTTTTGATAAGTTTTGAGTATGGTTCATAAATGCTTCTGTAATTTCTTTGCTTTACTTTATTTTAGTAAAGTCTACAGCATATTTGTCACTGAATTAGCAAGAGAAACGGGCACAATAAGGTAAGAATCTACACTATACCATTTCATCTTTTGAATTAATAGTCATTGCAGCTTTATATAATACAGGACGGCTGTACCTGAATATTCACAGCATTAATTTAGTGACGCCCAACGTCAGGGCAGTTTTACCAAGCATCGTAAAATAATTTGTGGCGTGCCAACGCAGATGCTTGGTAAAGTTTTCCAAAGGTTAAAGTTTTTTGACTCCTAAAGCGTTGTAGAGTTTTCTCTGAGTAGTATGTCTGATTGGTTTCCAGCATGAGTGATAGAATGAAAGGAATTCGTGAAGGTTTTAGAGTTGAAGGGGTAGAAATTGGTTCTCAAAAAGACGTTTGTATGAAAGATCCGAGAAAGGAGAATCCTGAGGTAAAAAAAGAACAAAGTTTTGGAGAGACTCCACAATAAAAAATAATGGGTCTTTTATTAAGTCTAAATCAAAAGAAGAATATGAGTGAAATGATTGAAAAGGATGAAAAAAGTTTTAAAGAAATTAGTAAAAACATGAAATGAACCAATAAAGTATAAAAGTATACATTAACAAGCAAATGAGTAGGATATCGGATAAAATTATTCAGGGGTTAAATTTGGAAAGCGACAAGAATCAAAGGAAATTTAAACAGATGAAAGAAAAATTAAATTCAGGCTTAAAGGAAACTGGCAAGACCATACAGGAAATGAAATTTGAAATTAAAGGAGTGATGGTTCAAATTACAGAGGCTGTGGATGGCATGAAAGAGGATATTATTCAAATCAAAGCGAATCAAGAAGCACATGGAGTAAAAACCAACAGAAAAATTAAAAAAATTAGATCAAATGGTTAACGAAATTTAGAAAAGTTGTCAAGCTGGGTTCAAAACATTTAGAAATAATTTGAGAAATCGTAAAACAGACTTAGGCAAAAGATTTGAAGATTTAGAAGATAGGATGAGAAATATTTATGTTGGGGAATCTATACGAAGGAAACCTACTACTGTTCTGTTGGAAAAATATCCAAAATTTTATGTGGATCACAAAATTAACTCTCGGATATTTTTAAAAAGCGTGAAAACTTAGAAACGGGGCAGTTGGGATGATTAACTAAATTATATATCGTGAGCTCCATGTTAAAAGGTAGTGCAGAAATTTGGTTTGGACTGATTGAGAGTGCATTAAACTCCTTCGAAGACTTTGAAGTTAAATTTTGAAAACGTTTTTGGAGGGATAACTAATAATTTAAGGTTAGAGATAACTTACTTATGGGCAAGTAAAGCTGCGATTAAGGCATGGCAAGCGAGTTGTATGCCATAAAAAATTTAGTGTTGCCAAACAACTTGATTCTTTTTAGAGGACAAGTAGATTATAAGTATTTAGCGATACACTTCAAAACATAGGTAAGACAATGTATCGCTTTACAAAATATTGGATAGAGATGTATTTTTAGAGTATCTTCAACGATATAGTGAGATATGTCAACCACGGAGTTTGGAGGCCAGACCAAGGAGCTAGTCCATAAATTCCTTTAAATTTTAAAAAAGCAAAGGACTGGAAAGGTACCGTGGGAAAACATTCGATAGGGGGAATGCACATAAAAGCAACTGGGATCAAAATAATGCCATCAGCAGCGACGAGAGAAAGGAAAACAATGAATCCCGTACCACTGAAAGTAGAACCGTAACCCTAGAAAGGAAAACAATTGAAAACTCACAAAAATATGGCACAAGCAATAATAGAACATATGCTGAGATGGTAAAAAGACCAGGACCGTCAGCGGCGAGGTCGGATTTTCATTAAAAAGCAAACCGAGCGCACCCTCACAAATTAACCAGTATGAGACTCGATGATTGGTAAAATTTTATTTAGAAAATAATGAACATATAAACAAAAACTTATTACCTATGTTAAACATAAACATGGAAGATGAAAGTATCATTGTACTTATAGATATGAGAGCCGAAGCATCGCTAATTTTTGAGGATTTTACTAAAAGCAAAGTACTAAAACTAAATAATGAGATGATACCCATAAAGAAACGTAACTTAGTAACACAAATAACAGAAAGTGTGCAAGTATAAATAGCCATGACAATCCTAAGATGTCAATTAGGTAAGATGAAGTTTCAACAAGAATTCATGATTGTAACTGGAGTAAGAATTGGGGCGATTTTTGGAATGGATTTGATTGATAGATTATAGTTTGTAATAAATGCGAAGAAAAATAGGATTATATGCGATGAGGAGGATTATATGATGTGAAGAATATTTTAAATGGAATAATAAAGTAGATATTAAAGTCGAGAACGACTGCATTTGTTTGAATTTATGTAAAGCATACGAAGAAGTAAATTAAAGAGATAAATAAATAAGTGAAGTTAAGAAGCTGATGAAATATAAGAAAAAATAAAGAAGGTAAGGCAAGAAGAAAGTGAAGAAGAGTTAACGGGTATTGATGATTCAGATAAGGTACAAGATAGAGTAAAGTCAGCATATTTTGCAGATGGTTAGTTGAAAATGAAGATCTGAATATTTCTACAAGTTACGAAGTTAAAATGACAGAGGTTGAGGAATACAAGATTAAAGATGAATTGAATGTAGGTGATAAAAATGTAAATGAATTTGAAAAAAATGTAAATGAGAACATCGGTGATAGAAATTTAAATGAAGAGAAGAGAAATTTTGATGGTATCGGTCAAAGATCAAGTATTTTTTTGTAAGTCATGTAACTGTAATCAAAAGAAGTGATATTTATAAGAAATTAAATTCAAATATAAAAGGTATAAATCAACGTTACAATAAAAAAGTTTAATTGTCCAACTTCGGTTGATAGGATTTTTGCGAGATTTGAAACATAAGAAAGTGTTTTCGTCGAAGATTGATTTAAAGAATTCATTTTCGGAGAAAAGGTATAAAGGAATTCCCTACACTTAAATTTCCAATGCTCCACCAGAAGGTACTACATTGGCCGGGAAGCGAGTATTTTTACCTGAATATAATGTATATATATTATATATATATATATATATATATATATATATATTGTCGTGGAAATTATAGGTTAAGAGCCATAGATAGGTCAAGGAAATAAATTTGTAACGACCGTGTATATAGGAAATAGGGATAATTTATTTACGCGCCAAATTAATTAGTTGTGACATTGAAAACGGACGGATAATAGCATATTTTTGTATTTATAAATCGGAATGTTAAATTTGCATAACGTGTAGAAGCTTTGAAGTACGTGAAACTCGAGGATACGCATAATTAGCTGTAATATTTTAAAAGTTGTAAATCAAGTACATCAAAGAATAAAGAGAGCTTTTGGGTATATAAAATCAATAATGTAAACGCTTATTTTCCATTTAACTAAACAAAGCGTTCGTTAAATACGAATCCTAAGAAGTTCTATAAGTTAAACAACTTGGAAAATACGAGTTTACACGGACGGTTGTTTTATAGAAAACCAGACAAATAGATAAACAGGTTCAAGGAACTGATATGAACGTTGGAATATAATTCTGTAGAAATTTAATTAACGGTCGATACGAAAACAGCAGATGGCTTAAAAGCAAATTGAGATGGAATATCCATAGCGCGAAGCAGACAGAGAGCACATATAATACACGTTGGGTAAAACACTAGTTTAAAGTACGAGACAAGTTTGGAGGTCAACCACAGTATCGATTTTATGTTGCTTGAGTGGGATTATTAGACAAACAACAAATATGTGTTAAACAAGGAAAGATAGTGGAAGGCTGGACATAAGGATGGGGAAAAGGTGTGTGATTGGTTGAATACTGGAAATTTTCAAGAAGAATGCTACGGTTGTATTTTGTTGTTTAGTTTTTGGGCTAATGCGACGATGGAATGAGAATTCTCGGTTTTACAAGTCTGTTACGTGCAAAATTTTTAGAATAGGCTAAGCGTAGTCAAACGGATAAGCGAAGTAAGAGAGCTTTACCGCGTCTCCTTGTGTATTTATATCCGTCGATACACCCCATTTGTACCCTATTTCAGTTGAAAAGCTCCCCTGTTGGAAAAAGGCACCTACACACGTGTGCCAAGCTACACTTGCCATGTGGGTCCATTTTTAGTAAATAATATAATAGGGGGAATACATATGAGCTAAAGGACATAGACTCGGGAACAATAAGGGGGAAGTACTACATAAACTTAATCTACCCATACAAAGGTACACAAATAAGTGAATAAAATGTAAAATAAAATTTAAGTATAGAAATACATAGAGTAATAGAATAGGATACGGGTATAATAAGTATAAATAGGGTAGTAAAATAGGACATAAGCATAAGATTAGATAGATGTAAATAGTGGATTAATAAAGGAAGAATTAGACTTCCAAAAGTAAATAAAAATATAAGAATTATACACCAATGTGAGTTTAACATAACGATGGGCGCCAAAAGGGTCATTGTTCTAAAATTTTATATTTTAGTTTGTGGGAATAATGCTGTATTAAGGGGTTGTTTAGGAGTGTATTGTGTAGCAAGGGTCGTGCAGTAATCATAAATTACGATAGGAAGCAGAAAACTGCATTTGTTTAACAGAAAATTAAGTAATTTGGATATTATGTAAATAGTAAACATTTAACACCCTATATATAGAGCATAATTAGTTTTAAGTTACGCAAATAAACACATTTTATAACAATAGGACGCAGATTTAACACAGAAATAGGTAATTCATACATCAGGTAAATAACAAGTATTTAACACTGGGTACATAGAGCTTTATTAATTTTAAACAATGCAAAGTAAAAATATCTTTCAGTAGAAGTACGCTTACTCAGGAGAAAGTGATAGTTAATGTAATTAAAGATGCGTAAATAAATAAACATACACGAAAATCTAAATTGAAGTTATATCATGTATTTTGTTTAATTTTGGAAAAGACGATATCTACACAAAACAACGTATGGTCTATATAGCGAATAATAAGGTATCAAATAAACACATTACACAGAAAGCCAAGTATATTACATCAGCAAACCACTTCAAGTGCAGGACATACAAAGACCTTATTGGTTAAGATAGCGACAGACTTGCTGGAAACCCAACTCACATGCATGTGGGATCAGCATATATTTAACAAGCGAGAATTGATAAAACAGTTCAGTTTTAACTCAAGAGGGCAAAGCTGCGCCACTCTGAATCAAAAAGTCACGCGTAATTAAATGTTTAATAAAAGAGATAGTGACAAATAGGTGCTACAAATATGAAAATTTCTGTTGCCGTTTAACGTGAGTAGAATTTGGGATATTTTATTTAAACTAATAATATAATAATAGGGCTCCGAAGGTGATAATCCTAAGTGGTGGAGAAATAATTTTGAATGGGATGCTAATAATTCAAATCCTAATTAGTGGAGAATAACTCCGAGTGTATGGATAATCCTAGTTGGTTGATAATAAATCCTAATGGATGGTATAATAATTTTAATGCATGAAAATAATTCTAATTAATGGTATAATATTTCAAATGTGTGGATAAATATAATAATTCGAATATGGGGATATTTTAAATAGATTAATGTAATATTCAAATCAGCGTCGACGATTTTGCTACAATTTTGAGTTGCGAGATTCAATGCAAATAAAACAAAGAAGCACGAAGCAATTTATGGAAACCATGGGGTTCAATGTAACAGGTCAGATCTAATTAGTTTTAAGATATTTTTTCTATTTAAATTTGAATTTACGTAATTTATATAAAAGTGTAACGAAGTCGGCACAAACATTGCATACGTTAAAAGTACGTAACATTATAAAGGGGTTAAGAACGTTCAAGGTCCCTTGGGAAAAAAATGTAACTTTTGGTGACTTTAGATGATTGCAAAGCATATAAATTTTGGGATAAATAAAACTAATGACATTGATTGATTGAAGGGTGTATTTTAATAATTTTCAAAACTTGTACATAATATTTCTTTTCATTATATGAAATTAATTAACTTCGTTTTATAATTCAAACAGAGAGGTAATCAGAAAGGGGTGGAGAGGAAAAAAATTGATCATCGTAACGTTGTGCACTCTGTGTAGATTAAATTTGATTAGAAAATACAGAGAGGTGGAGTTAAGTAGAAAACGCCATTGACACCGAGTGCGGCGTTATTATATCAATATATATTGCTCTGGTTTCACGGGGACCTTGGTGATTTCTTCGTGCCCCACAGTTGGGTTGTAACAAAAATGCTCTGCACTCTCCGTATTGGGAAGATTTCCAAAATTCGTGCCCCTATTTGAGTTGATATAGCACTTGCTGAAAATTTAAAAAACTCCAATAATTTTTCCCTAAATCAATTTTTGAGTCCAAGTTTTGATTACGAAGTGTTTTAGTTGGGTACCTTCTGAAGATGCTTTTTAAACGGATACTCCACGGCTAGCTCTACTCACCGCTTCTTCAGAGATATTACAGCTACTCATTCTCTCAACAACCTTTATAATTAATAAAAAAATAAACAAATAATTCGACAAAAACATACAACTCTTTCATTCTGACAACATAAATAATAAATTCACACAATCTCAATATTTACAATACTTTTCCAAGTTAACATTTCCTACCCCTACTTGGTAATAAAATCATCAACTTAATATCCCCGTAAATTTATGCTCCTCTACATTCATTGTTTTATTTTAAAGTAGATGGACCTATACCAGAACCTTAATTTACTTTCCCCTGGTTTATGGTAAGCTCAGTATAAACCCTTTTTATATGTGTGCACAAATTTTGCACTTAAAACCATATAAAGAACCCGTCTACCTCTTAAATCTGTGAAAATATTATACAAGCATTTACACCCTCAGATTTATAATAAAAAAAATTGTCCTTTATATATGTCAATAAAATTAATTTTTGGTCATGAAAATATTTACCAAATAAAACCCAAATCGCTCATAGTTTAAATAAATCAGCACCTACACAACAGTTTCAACAAAAAAAATTCGTTCCCTGAAGAGTCTTCTTCCAGATCACCACCTCTGTAGATGTCTTCCAAAATGACTGCACGTGCCTGGATCACTCCATGTTGCTGCCTTCCATTGTAAACAGCAATCCCATCTCGAACTCGTTGTTCACCCTAAATCCTCAACAATCCCTCTGGACTGCTGCTCCAGGTCCCAACATCACGTCTGCTTCCACTCAATGTGCAACAAGCACCCTCATTCAATTCGTAAGTAATTCTCTACTTACAAGTCATCCTGCTTCAAGTATTACTATGATTTACTACGGTTCACTCCGTTTAAACTAAGTTACACCTACTTGTGCATCAAAACACTTGCAAATTTTAAGTCGAACTGCACTAGTCACGTGATTTGAAGCTCGGATGATCTTCTGTAGACTTGGAAAATAAGAGAGAGCGAATGCTGCCTCCAGCAACGCTTATATAACTACAGCCCCACTTGAGTTGCCTGTATTTTTCTTACTAATTTCTTGTAAAACTGCTAACGGCCTCTTAATTCTACAAAATCCGCTTGCACGTAAACACAACCGTCTTTCAAAACTCAGAAATCGTCAATATAAACACCTTATTACCGCGAAAAACTGTTTAAACTTCTAACCGTCCATATATTCCTTGAAATTTACAGCTTTCCGTTTACCCCACGCAAATGAAATCCCGCCTTTCGTGTGCGCGTTTATACAATTATCTCCCTTGCACCCTCATAATAACATCTCTCAGCTTTATTTTCCTTCCCAATCTAAAGTGTCTACGTTATTTCTGCCTTTTTGGTATCTCTTTCTGTCCCGTGTTTTCTGTCTTTGTTGTAGCCCCTGTATTACTATATTGTTCACGGATATTTCTCCCTTCTTTTATGTGCGCCTTGAAAAATCGATACCATCTACAAACATGTTGCATCTTCGTCTCTCTTATTGGTATATAAAGTATACTCGTCTGACACGCGCTTGAAAATCTTTGTCAATTAACCATTTTATGTCTTGTATCTGCCTCTGTTACGTATCAAATACTATCTGTCGCCTAATTTTATTGATCTGTTTTGAACGTAGAACGTTGCTGTTAGCCTTGCATTTGTCCGTTAACACAATATACCTCGAATTATATTCTCAAAGTATACTAGTTTTTACAAGAATCGTTTATTTACCTCACGTCTGTTCCATGAAACGTTGACTGTTTCAACGTGTTTATAATATTAAACCTTTAGCTTATACTGTATTCAAATTATGGATTTTTATATTGAAAAGTTTTAATACCTTTGTACACAATTTTCGACCTTGTCATCGATCTTAATTGTTGTCCTTGTACTAAATTGACGTAAAAAAATTAAACCTACATTATAATATGTAATTTTATCCCACTTTTATTAAATTATTAATTTTTATATGCAGGGAACCTATAAATTCATAAATGCTTGACCTATTTACACCTATCTAAGCCTACCCAATCACAATAATATATATATATATATATATATATATATATATATATGTATAAATATTCTGGGTAGCTAATGACACAAGGTACGTTGATAAATACTATCGTATTACAGTGAATAAGATGAAATAATAATTTAGACTTTTATGCAAAACCCAAATAATTATTTCAAATCGAGCTAGTAATTGAAAGATGGAAAATATAAGGTGTTGGACAGGACTTGAACCTGTATCCTGGTTTAGCCGGAACTAGCTCGATTTTAAATGATCATTTGGGCTAAGTTATTATTTCATCTTATTCACTGTAATACGATAGTATTTATCAACTTACCTTGTGTAATTAACTACCTAGAGTATTTATTTATTTAATACTTGGCTTATAGCCGTAATTTTGAGAGTAGCTTCCGGTCTATAACTGACATAAGTCAAAAACTTGACAATGTCAGGTATGATTGACAAAAATGACAAACGTAGTTGAAAGATAAGTTTATGTATAGTTGTGTACACGATTTAAATTTGTAAATTTCCCAATTATCGTCATCGGTCTCGGTGGCGTAATTTTTAAACGCATGGTCCAGGCAAGACCAAGATACTGGTTCAAGTCCTGTCCAAGACCTTATATTTTCCATCTTTCAATTACTACCTCGATTTGAAATGATCATTTGAGCTTTGCATAAAGGTCTAAGTTATTATTTCATCTTATTCACTATATATATTGTCGTGGAATTGGAGGTTAAAAAAGTGTACACAATAAAATTTTATCAACTGTGTATATAGAAAACAAGAACAATTTATTCACGCGCCAATTTAATCAGTTTCTTTGTAACGGTCAATGTATAAGCTGCTAAAATAACAAGTGCCTTGAAGACTGAGTGAAATAAAATATCTATAATGTAGAACAGACAGAGAAGCGTATAAAACAAGCGTTGGTTACAAGTCACAAAGGGGTATATGTACAGAACAATTAATTTTGATGATTTAAAAAGGTTTATTGATGATATATAAATGTTTATTCATGATATAAGATGTTGTTGTAAGGAGTAGACGGGTCTTTAAATTTGTTTTTAATAAAAATGCGAAGTTACAAGCATTTAGAAGAACTGGGTTATAATCAGATCAAAATAGACCAGAATAAAATCAATCTAGGGTTGCAGGACGGGCCCATCTACTCGTACTAAATAGAAATTTGTTGAAAATACTAAAATTACGGACTTTAAGGTATTTAATGATTGAGGTGGTAACAGTTTTAGCAAACTGTTTGTACAAAGGTGTAAATATTTTATTAATAATGGAAACTTGTTAATATGTGTAAATAAAAAGATTGTATGTTCTGTTGCATTATTTGAGTGGTAATTTCATTTGACTGTGTTTGTGAAAAAGGAAATGTAAGACATTTATTTATTTTAATTTTTTTTTCATAAATTCTATGACGCTCGATTTAAGAGCATAAAATTCACGATCCACGGCAATATATATATATATATATATATATATATATATATATATATATATTTTATATTATTATTTTCACTTCTTGACCTTCAAAATCTATAAATATACTTTTCTTGGGTATTAGGTCAAATTAAAAACACTAATTCAATCCATTTAATTTATCACTTCAAACGTTTCAACCCTAATTGCGGGTCTTTTTCAATGACATAGTTCTAAAAACATTACATTAAAAGTTTAAAAACTTAGCCGTTATCATTCCAGCTTTTGAATGGAAACATACAACTTTTGATAATTCCTGCAAACTAAATTCCTATTTCAGTTACATATGTAGACAAACTTGCTATTGGTCAATAACTTAAATTGAAAACTTAAATAATAAATTAAATATATACAATTAACATCTCTCAAACTCATACATGTTGCTATTGGTCAATAACTTATATTAAAAGGCTTAAATAATAAATTAAAAATATACATTAAAATCTCTCAAACCATACATGTTTATTGTACAAGCTTTTAACAATGTCTGTATGAACCTAGAAATAACTACTTGCCTTCAGAGAACCAAAATTATTATATCTAAATTTACTCTAAATTACTATAAATTTGTTTTAAAAATTATTCCTTTTGTATTAAATTGTGATAAATTTTGCTTAGATTTTTAATGTCAGTCTTATCATTAACCGCTTCTGGATGTTTGGCAATAAAAATCATTTCAAGTAATTCTCGTTTTTTTTTATTAATTTCCGTTTTTATTATCACAGTTTTATCAAAATTAAACTTATGCCCGGTTTGATTTGAATGTTTTGTTAAGGCTGTACAATTACTCTTATCATATTTGACCAATATAAACGCCATTACACCCTTCTTGACAAGGTATTTTATATACTGTGTGTGTTTTTTTGGATCTTTCTGTTTTATCCTTTAAACCGCTGAATAAATTCTGTGTTAAATTATATTCCTTGTGTGCTATAGTAATGTCGTGCTTTTTAAACAAACTTTGTAATTTTTTGGATAGACCTGTCACATATGGCATTGATACGTATACCTTGTTTCCCATTTTAATTTTATCATTATTATTAACATAATTATTGTATAATATATTAATTCGATTTTTAAATACACTATTTATGAGATACAATGGATAATTATTTTCCACCAAAGCTTTTTTTGCCTTATTAATAGCATTAGGCCTGAATTCTGGGCTGGACAGTCTAATTGCCCTATCAGCAAAACTAATTATAACACCTTTTTTCTATGTGCTTGGATGTTGTGATAGATAATTTAAATATCTTCCAGACCATATGCTTTTATTATACCATTCAGTTTTAATTGTTTGGTTAATTTTATGCAATTTCATATCCAAGAAAGTTATGGTGCCTTCATTTTCAATTTTCATAGTTAATTGTAAATTACTGTGGAAACTATTAAATAATTTTAAAACTTGATCTTGTTTATCACAAGGAATGGCAAGGATACAATCATCTACATATCTAAAAAATAAGGGAATTGGAAAATCGACTTTTTGCAACACCTGTGTTTCTAGTTCATCCATTACAAGCTGAGCTACAACACTTGACAGTGCCATGCCCATAGCGCACCCGTTTAATTGTTTATACGTCGTCCCATTGTATAAAAAATAGGTGGATCTTAGAATTATTTTAGTTACCCTTTTCATTTCTTGTAGCGGAATATCAGTGTATAATTTAATTTCATCCCACCTTTTTTCGATTAAATTTACAGCCAAATCTATTGGTATGCTGGTGTACAACGACACAACGTCCAACGAGATTAACAAATAGTTATCAGGAATAATTATGTCCTTAATATTTTCTTTAAAATGCCAAGAATATCTAATACAATATTGATTCTGGTATAACACGTTATTATAAATACTTTTTAAATACATTGATATATTATTATATGGTGATTTAACATCAGATACAATTGGTCTTAAAGGTACACCTGGTTTATGTAATTTAGGTAGACCGTATATTTTTGGCGATAATGCATTGTTATTTACCATTTGTTTACTTGTTAACGGTGATATATATATATATATATATATATATATATATACCTTTTTTTCCCATTTTTTAATAATTTTGTTACTATTTTGCTGATAGGTGTCAGTAGGGTTATGTTTTATTATCCTATATACTGTTGGATTTAAAAGCATTTCATTCCTTTTCATATAATACGCTTCTTTATTCATCACCACAGTTTTGTTTGTTTATCAGGTTCAAGCACAACTAGATTTGAATTTTGCTTTAAAAATATCTTAGTTGCTTTAAAATCTTTAATGAAATCTGTATGTACTAATTTATTTTTGTTATTTTCACCACCTATCTTATTTCTATGATTAGTAATTATATTACATGCATTAGCCCTAACTTCACAGAATTTATTTAGCGGTTTAACGGATAAAACAGAAAGATCCAAAAAAACACACACAGTATATAAAATACCTTGTCAAGAAGGGTGTAATGGCGTTTATATTGGTCAAAGTATACAGCATTTGGAAAGAGGCTTAGAAGTCATAAATATGATAAGGGTACTTGTACAGCCTTAACAAAACATTCAAATCAAACCGGGCATAAGTTTAATTTTGATAAAACTGTGATAATAAAAACGGAAATTAATAAAAAAAAACGGGAATTACTTGAAATGATTTTTATTGCCAAACATCCAGAAGCGGTTAATGATAAGACTGACATTAAAATCTAAGCAAAATTTATCACAATTTAATACAAAAGGAATAATTTTTAAAACAAATTTATAGTAATTTAGAGTAAATTTAGATATAATAATTTTGGTTCTCTGAAGGCAAGTAGTTATTTCTAGGTTCATACAATCATTGTTAAAAGCTTGTACAATAAACATGTATGGTTTGAGAGATTTTAAATATATATTTCTAATTTATTATTTAAGCCGTTTAATATAAGTTATTGACCAATAGCAACATGTATGAGTTTGAGAGATGTTAATTGTATATATTTAATTTATTTTTTAAGTTTTCAATTTAAGTTATTGACCAATAGCAACATGTATGAGTTTGAGGAATTTTAATTGTATATATTTAATTTGTTATCTAAGCTTTTTAATTTAATTTATTGACCAATAGCAACATGTATGAGTTTGAGAAATTTTAATTGTATATATTTAATTTATTATCTAAGGTTTTTAATTTAAGTTATTGACCATTAGCAAGTTGTTTACATATGTAACTGAAATAGGAATTTAGTTTGCAGGAATGATCAAAAGTTGTATGTTTCCATTCCAAAAGCTGGGATAATAACGGCTAAGTTTTTAAACTTTTAATGTATTGTCTTTAGAACTATGTCATTGAAAAAAAACGCAATTAGGGTTGAAACGTTTAAAGTGATAAATTAAATGGATTGAATTAGTGTTTTTAATTTGACCTAGTTTACAAGTAAAGATAAGATTTAAAAACGCAACAAATTGCATCAAAATTGAATTACCGCGATACATAGATAAATTGGCTTTCCATATATTTAATAATTGCGTGGAAAATATCAACGCAAACGCATCTTAAATAATTCATTATTAAAAACTCGTTACGTGACTAGAGAAGAACACATTTGCTCAGAAAACCAACATTCTGACGCAAACGAATAAACTCCAGGCGGTTCAATTATATGATAACATGACAAACATCAAATACGTGACTTGATGAAGAGCCGAAAATGGGAAATCCGATTACAATGCTGTAATATGCTGAACGCGTACGTGAAGAATAGAGCATTCGTCGAAAATTTAAACTAGGCAATTTGTAAAAATTCAGAGTTCTGCTAGATAAGGAAAAGTACAAGCCTTGATTATAAACACGCCAATGAAAACTATTGGAGGACGGGCTTATATATACGATAAAAACTGAATAACATTTTAGTCTATATCTAACTGAACAACAACTATGTTTGAAGGTGGTAAAAACTCACGTAATTAGTAAAATGAAAATTAAATAAATGAAATTTAAAAGTGCAAGAATTTTGTGCAACGAAATATAAGCCGATCTACAGATAGACGTAAGTTAAACAACTTAAATAATGAATTCATTTCTAATTCTAACAAAACAGGGCTTTGATTTGGTGATACTCTAATTTGGAAATTTAATTTTGGACGTACCTTAATTTTGTTATACTTTAATTTTGGACATACTTTAATTTGGAAATATAATTTTGGACGTACTTCAATTTGGGACGTATTTTAATTTTGGACGTATCTTAATTTGGTACGAGTTTAATTGGAAGCGATTTTTATAGAAGGCGATTCTTATATGGGGAACGGCATTTTGTTGATGCTATTTTTGTGGAGACAGTTTGGTTGATGTCTTAACGCAAACATAAAATACCATAAAGAAAAAGTGTAAAGCGGACACAGAAAGGAGATGCAGACCATAGACTAGGATGGAACTCCAGAAACCATTACAGGTTAGCAATTTTTAAAATACTTTATTGAAAGACTCTTTGCAATTTAATATTTGCTATACATTGTGTATTTGTAAAAGTCATCAAAAAGGTCACTTAAAGGTATGAAAACGGAGGAAGGTTTCTTGGAACGTTCGAAGGTCCCTGAATGTAATTAAAAGATATTTTTGTTGGCTTTCAGATAAGCATAAATCTGGTAAACGTAGATATTTTGTATAAAAAAGAAAATTTTGAGTATTGCACATATTATCAATTATTATATTGTGTGTTCTAGAATTGCTTTATTTGAATTTAATAAGTTTTATTCAGTAAGATAGTCGGGGTAAAATCCTATAATAATATCTTATATCAAAAAGGGCGAATTTCATAGCAATAAAAAAAAATTACATGCCCAATCGTGGGGCGAATAGCACAGCAATTAGAGGAATAGCACAACAATAAAATTTAACTTTATAGTAGTAAAAATCACACCCATCGTAGGGGCTCGATAAGAAATATCACGGCAAAAATTCACGCCCAAGCGTGGTGCGAATTTAATATCACAGCCATATATATATATATATATATATATATATATATATATATAATATATATATATATATTTATATATCTATTTCACTGGTATTCGTCGTCGCTACTTTCAGAATCGCTATCATTGATAGCTATTTTATTTCCTCATCTATATTGCAACAATTGTTATTACCTTGGTACTCAGAGTCATTTTGCTCCTTGCCAGAAACTTCGCATTTAACCGAATTTGCGTCATCTATTTTGTCAGCCCACTGGCGCACTACATGTTCAAAATCAGGGTCCAGGACATTCACAGACCGTTTGTTTTGCAGATTAGCCATAAAAGTAAAATTATTCAAACTAGAACCGTATACACAAATTACACACTAGTAATGCATATGTACCTGCCGAGCGCTATCTATAATATAAACTGCAGCTGCGGACTAATACAGGCAGTAACAGTATTCATACATAGTAGCGTATTACACCGAAACGCAAACAAACCAAACTTTTAGCTGAGGTTTGTGGGACCCCACATATGAACAAGCCGCGTATTTATTTTTCAAGCAGAATGTTTGTGCAACTGTTATATCTATACCAATTAGAAGAAGAACTTGTAAATAGAGAATTCCTACAAACTCACTGTTGCAAAAAATTTTTAAACACATATTATACTATTCTTATGCATCCGACGGTTAAATAAAACAAAGCACTTAGAAAAGATAAGTTAACTGTAGAGTATTATATTAAATTTTGGAAGCAACTGCAACACAGTTATGAACGAGTTGTTTCATATTGAGCATAAAAAAGCAGTCACCAAAAACAACATCAACGGCCGTTACCGGATTACTGCTCAAACGTTCAGATCAACTTATGTCAAACGAAAATTAGAGACCAATATTGTTATTAACGGTAGACTATAAAATTCTAGCAAAAGCGATGTTAGACTAATAGACAGACTCTTTTTAATAACTTCATTTCATTTGCCCGGGGATTTACTGGAAAGGTTGAGCATGATATGATGACAGCATAAACACCTTTATTAAAACGCTAGTTACGACCTGCATCTAAATTCCTACTTTATATCCTAATTTTCCTATCAGTGCTACAAAACCCCCATTATTCAGTCAAGGATGGGTGCAGTGTGGATTCCGTACCATCGGTGACTTCATTAATGAAAGCAAATGGAAAAGTATTTCAGAAATCGAAGAACGGTTGATGTCTCTACCAGCAATATCTATGAATGACTCTTTGATACACTATAAAATAATTATTGCTAGTTTTGGGCACCTTGATGAGTTTTCTCGTGAAATTAGTCGTTCTTGTTCCACCTTGTCTATAGAACTTTCCTTGATTTTCATTTTTGCGGTCTTTTTCAGATATGTTGTTGGATCGGTGTTGAGAGGCTGGTATGCTTCGTCATTAAGTAGAGCGTTCATTTTGGTGTGGCAATCTTCTGTATCCATTATTATTGTTGAGTTTGCTTTATCCGCCGGTAGAATAGTAATATCTTCATTCTGTCATATAGTTTTCAACGCAAGCTATCCTTTGTAAGGTTCTTCTTTGAAGGAAGAGATGTTCTTAAGATTCCGATATGTCAGCAGAATTCTACAAAAATACAAAATAGCTACCACATTCAGCACTAATAAAAAAATTGGTGCAATCCTAAGGAATCCCAAAAATCAGATCCCATTAGAAGACCAAGAAGTCTATGAAATACCATGCTCAGAGTGCAACAAATCTTACATTGGGCAGACAAACAGAGGAATTAGTGTTAGGAAGGAAGAACATAGAAACGCAATAAAGAAGAACGAAAAGATCTCATCGCTAGCTTATCAGTTCAACACTACTAGTCTATGCATCGTTAAACAATCAGAAAGGAGCATTTTGTTAAATCAGCCGTGCAGAACAATTAAACATTAAGTACCAAAACCAATGACAGTTTACATAGCAGGACAAAGGAACACTACTTCATTCACTGCTCAATCTACAGAGCCTGAAGATGGCAAATGTGATTTTGCGGATATGTCGCCAAATTGACAGCGGTTCACTTCAGAATCCGCCAGTGCGGAATAATACCTGGAAAATTGACGAAATATATTTATATATATATATATATATATATATATATATATTGCTATGATAAGGGGTCATTTAGGGGTATATTGAGTCATAATGGTTACCCAATACATGTAAATAGCCAGAAAACCGCATTTATTTAGCATTAAAAATACGCAATTTGTATATTATGCAAAGAGCAAACATTTAACACCCTGTATAAGAATCGCAATTGACTTTAATTAATGCCGAGCAGCATATCATTCAACAACACACACTCATTCGGCAAAAGAAATAACTCTACACGCAATCAAACTAGTTCTAAACCAAAAATGTTCGTAAATTATAAATTAATACGCGTGAAATGCAGTAGAAACCTAGAAAAATCATAATACAATTCACATTAAACAAGCGATAATGAAACCAGATAGCATAGTGTCCTGATAAGAAACGCATCCTTCAAAATAAATACGCTTCGGAAACGCAAAAATGTAAACAGAAATATGTTAATTTACGTCACTTTGCCTACGTGTTTTTTACATAAAGTTAATGCAGATTCTAAAATATTATCTTGACAAACAACGACATAAGTGAAATTACGTGCCAAAGCACATTAGAAATTCCTGTAACAACATCAAAAACACACGCTATAGATTAAATATAAACCAGAAACGTACGAGTACCTACGTGATCAACGGACCGTTTCTATAAAACAATATCAGTGATAAACCTGTAAACGCCCACAAATATTCAAAACAACTGATGGTTGGTCATACACTTTGAACAACAGTTCAGATACACCAATGAATTTAAATAGTGCGTAAGCTATATAATGTGGCAGGTTTGATAAGCGGACAGTCTTAGTTTGAACCACGTACAAGCTGCGTCACTGATACCTAAGAATGTACGCGTCGAGTAAATATTCGAATTAAACAATGAACATTTTGTAAAAAATGATGTTATAAAATATTTTGAATCAATTATAGTGAAAATATATGTGACAAAGCTTGTCCGTGCTAGAAAACGTAAGTAGAAATTTATTAATTAATTTAGCTAAAATATTTATAACTCAGAGCTCTAAGTACGAAATTCTAAGAATAAATCAAAGGATAACTCTAACAACAATTCTAAGAACAATTCTAAGTACAAAATTCTAAGGATACTCTAAGAATAAATCTAAGGACATTACGACGTTATGAAAAGTTAAGGCAGATCACATTCAACGGGGTAGAACTTGGAGACTAAGCAACTCAACTAAAAGCAATATTGAGATACTGATCCACGGCACGCAGCTGAAAGACGCTCAAGAAAAACTACAGGTCAGAACTATCTTGCATAAGACATTATTTACTATTTATTATATTTGAAGATTGGTCATATTAAGGCATTACTTTCTATTTAGTATTTTTGAACATATTTTAAACTTAAATAATTTATGTAAGGAGTCAACAAAAATTTATTTTGATACGTAAAAAATTTCGTAAACAAGGAAAATCTTGAACGTACAGAGAAATTTCCAGTAGAGTACAAACAACATTTTGCTGGCTTAAAATAAGAAAAAGGAGCTTTAATTTTTGGAAATAAACAATTTAAAATTTATTGTTACTTGATTCAGGGGTTAATTTTATCAAACAGTCAAACAGATTAAGCTGTGAAGTGTAAATCATTTTTCTTTTCTCATTATACAAATATTAATGGACTTCGTTTTATCATTCAAAGCAGATAAAGTTTTAGGGAAAAGGGGTAAACTATTTGATTATCGTAACGTTGTGCACTCTGTGTGAATTAAACTGGGTTAGCCGAGGCAGATTTAAAAATTCAGGAGATTAAAATGCACAGAGCGGTGGGGATCAGAAGAGGACTATTTGAATAATTACATCGATGTGCAGCGTTATCATATCATATATATATATATATATATATATATATATATATATTACTCATATTTAGACCAGGGTAGAAAATTAAATAATCACATCAAATAATTTTAATCACCGTGTATAATGAATATTATTAGATAATACGCGTTATTAAAACCGTGAAGCATAAAAATTTATTAGTTTCATTAAACATAAGAGATTTAAATCATGTACAAGACGCTTTATATCAAAAGAAGCAGTATTGGAAAGCTCTGCGTGTAATGTAATTATTCCTAAACAAATGGAAATTACGTGCAAAATTTATCTTAATTAACTCTATTTCAAGTAACCGGTATTGAACAAAACGTACAGATAATATCTATAGAAACTTGAAAAAACCCAATGAAATGCAAATCCTAGAAGTGTTAGTTAGAAGTAGGATGTTTGAACACACCTGCGTATTTTAAAAGGCAATTTCAGTTTAATTTGTTTAGATAAACATGTCGATTCTAAGGATATTGGAAACGGTCAGATGCTTTAGCACGAAATACAAAACAGGGTTTATTTAAAAAGCTCATTCGGCGAAAAGTTTGCAGATAACAAATGGTTTCAAAGAATCTTGGAGAAACCGGGGCTTAATATTCACGAGAAGGTGCGATACGGGGTTATTAAACCCAGATAGTCCACATGGACTAAAATATAATTGATAATAAAGAATATCAATTTGCACCAATACGAACAGGTTAAAAAAGGAAAGAGAAAATGCGTCAAGCATAGACACATATAGTAAAAGGCGTGATTTAAGCAACGTCACGAGGGTCACAATTGGTTGAAAATAGGATGCAAATATCAGAGGTAGAAACAACAATTTCTGTACAAAATTAATTAGTTTTTCTCGGACATGTTTGCGTGCCGTGTGAGAATTTCTGAGATTTAAATGGGGCGAGTGAAAATTCGTAAAACCGACGCGCGAGCGACGGACTGGGAACATAGAAGGAGAAATTCTTAAGAATTGTCTGTTTTGAGGACAAAAGCGACGTGCCGGCTATTAGCTATATATACCGGTGGTAATATGAATTTCGGCCTCTTAGACTTTTGACTATTCGATGCGTTAAAAGCTCTTACATCCGCGACTTGATTCAAGATGTTAAACAGTGCATTTTAGTTTGATAAAATAATTTAAAATTTTGCTCGTATATTTTAGTGATTCAAAATAGTTTGTTATTTACGTGCTAACATGAATGTACTTCAGTGCACTTAGATACAAGGTAATAAAATTTAGTATCACTGTACCAATTAGCAAAATTTACAACGACAAATGTATACACAAAAGTAGGCAGTTTTGGCGTATATTGGTGAAAGACGCATGAATTTCTTTGCTATTTTTCGGGGGTGTTAATAATTAAATGGTTCAAATACGTGTCTGGATCCACGAAACAAGGGTTTAGATATACACAGATGAGTTCCGGAAAAGCCCAGAAACAACTTTAAATAAATGGTGATGGAGAAAATTTTAAAAGCGTTGAGAATTAGAAGCCGTAAATATAATCCTGTTGGAATGGTGTGAGTAACTAAAGGGACGATGTACATTGAAGCTTCGAGGACAGTAACCTTCAGGTAAATTATACTATTTTGTTTGACATTTTTGTGTGTGTTGAATAACTTTATAATTGATTTACTTTAAATGGACATTAGTGAAATTGTACTAACCATAAAATTTTAATTTTAAGATGAAATTTGCTTGTTTAAGTAGAAAGGGGTATTTAGTATTGATATTCTGAATTATGATGAAAATATGGGTATGTCTTTGAGCTCAATTAGACGAACCTGGTTAATTAACATAAAGGGGTGGTAGATGCTCCCATTATACTCAGACTCCGGTCTGCTTATATTGTTATATTAATTAGTAGGCATCCAACAAGGACTTTAATTCTGGATGCACGTTAAAGTGATAATAAAATTAATATTGAAATTCTTTTTAAACTGAATTTTATGCTGAAATTTAATTTGAAAATTTAATGTATTCTGAATATTGATGTAAATAGAGTTAACGTTGATGTTTGTGGTAGGAATGTGTTTTAATTTTATGAATGAGGAGGTTTATAAAATTAGGTGAGCAGCTGAAGCGAAACCAGGATCACAGCAGTTTATGACGCCCAATCGGTGGGACTAGAATTTTTGTTGATAGGACCCAGTTCCCGCATTCAAAGGAGTATATCACAGCAGTTTATGGCGACCACAACGTGAGGGCTCGAATTCCAGATAGTGTTTAACTATTCCAGGAAACTGGCGATCTGAGAGAGAGTTTCTGTGTGTGTATAAATTTAAGAGTATTTTGAGTGTGTGGGAGTGAGTAGAACGTATGCAGAGAAAAGAGTGGTTAAGGAGTCAAGGAGTGGAAATTGGAAGTGACGATAGTGCATTGTGCGAAAAAAATTCTAAAATGGAAGAAGCTGGAGGCAGTAGAGATCAGTCGAGGACGGAATCAGGGGATCAAGGAAACGAGATGATATTGAGAATGTTAGAGAGGATGAGTGAAGAATCTAATAGAGCTAGGGAAGAATCGAATAAGAAATTTGACCGAATGAACGAGACATTAACAGGAGTTAGGGAAACCCTAAGTGAGAAAATAGATAAGACGAATAAAGAAGTTTCAGAATTTAAAAATAGTCTTACCGTAAAGATGGGGGAAGTTGAAAATAGGGTTGAAAAAAATGAGCGTGATATTACAGGTCTTCGACAGGAAATAGGACATTTAAGGTCCGAAGTACGCATTTTTTGTGAAGAAGAGATTAATGTAAAAATGACTGAAGTGACGGACTCATGTAGGGATCAGTTAGGCAGTGTAGAACGAGAAGTTAGTAGTATCAAATACAACATGTAAAATTTAACGGGGGATGGTCCCAGATTTTCTACAGGTGGAGTATCATTGGACCAACACATGAAATTTTATGGCGATAACAGGGTAAATCCACAAATTTTTATTAATAGTGTAAGAAATCTAGTGGGAAATTTATTTGACGAACAGACTAAACTAAATACGATAAAGGCTTTATTAAAAGACAATGCGGAAGCGTGGTACAATTTAGTAGGACAGGACATAGACACGTATCAGGACTTTGAAAACAAATTTCTAAAGCATTACTGGATTGACCACAGACAAGACCAGGTACGAGACGACTTAATCACAGGGAAATTTAAGGGAGAATTTTCAGGAAGTAGGGAGCAATATGCTATACGCAAGTATAGCATAGCAAAGCAACTGAACCCACCACTGACGGACCGACAAATTATTAAGTATTTATCACGACACTTCGAGGTAGACATAAGACAGCACGTAGCACTACAGAACATAGTGGACAGAGAAATGTTTTTGGAATTCCTGCAGAGGTACGACGACGTAAGTAGTGGACGACCTCGGGAAAACAGGGAAAGACAGATCAACACAGTTAGGTTTGACAATAGACGGGACAACTATGCTAGAAGGGGGAATAATTACGGATACCAGCGACAGAATTGGGAACAGAGACGACCATACGTTAGGAGTAATAGTTTAGGAAGGGGACCTGCACAGAAACCGAGACCTACCAGAATGAATAGTTCACCAGACATGAGCGGGACTGCTAATACAGACACGGAACGAGTGGAAACGCCTAGGACGTACGCTGAGGTGACGGCTAGACCAGGACCGAGTAGGGAAAACAGACCTGGACAGGATTTTTAGAACGCGACAGACTACTAGATTTCAGTGTAAATGTATATGAACATCCACGTGAATTTTTCAAAATTGAGGAGGAAGTAGAGCCAGAAACTGAGGAAAAATTATGTTTGCCAATTATTAATTTAGAAATTTTTGAGAATAATGTAGAAGTATTACTTGATACAGGGGCAGAGGCGAGTTTAATATCGGAGAAATTCGTCAGCAAAATTAGGGATAAGGTTTGTGATAGAATTATGCCTATAAAGCGTAGCCATTTAGTAGCTCCAAATAAAAAGAAGTTTGCTGTAGTAAATAGTGTTGTGGTGCTTAGGATAAATATAGGAGGTTTAAGCTGTGAACAGGAGTTTGTAATTGTACCTGGACTGAAGTTTCAGAGCATTTTAGGCGTTGACTGTATGATGAAGTTAGGGGTTTTGATAGATATGGAGAGGAAGGTAATAAGGATTAAGGATAAGGTAGTGCCATGGAAGGGCAGTTATGAAGTCACAGAGGATGATACGGGGTTTAGTATTAATGTAGTAGAGGTAGAGAATGACGAAGGTAAACAGATCAACACAATAAGATGTCCAGAGGATAGGAGAGTAGAGGTTCAAGCTTTAATACAAAAACATGCAGAAGTAGTGGGGTAGAAGCAGCATATCGGGAGCAGGTGAAGGCGAAATTAAGTAAAGATGGCAAGTTTGTTTTTAATAAAGTAGATTTAAGGAATTCATTCTGGCGGATTCCATTACACAAGAATTCTAGAAGGTACGTAGGATTTTCCATAGAGGGAAAAATCGATAATTGTAAAGTAGTATCGTTTGGTTTGTCGGCAGAAAGGGAAACAATAATAAATGAGAAACAGACAAGTGTAGGGACTGAAGAAGAAGTAATATTTAAGAATAAGGATAATAGGGATGATAAGTTTATTGTATGTGAGATAACAGGGATGTTAAGTATAGATATAGAAGGGGGAGAGATAGGGATGAAGAGTATTAGGATGGTGAGAAGAAAGACTTGGAGGGTCAAGAAGAGAGTTAGATTTAAATAGGATAGGGATAGAATAGGTGTAGATAGAAGAGCAGAAGTAAGTGTTTATAGAAAATAAAGCTAGGTATAGGATAAATATGGGAGATAATTAGAAATAGGTTTAGGATGAGAATAAAGAGTAAATGTACGAAGAAAATAAGATAGGTTAAGTGTAGATATTTCATATAAGATTAGTGGAGAGTTAGGAATAGAATAAGAATAGGATAGGTATATAGAATTAGTTAGGGGGAAGTAAAGTATAGTGAAGATTAGTTAAAAAGTTAGGAATAGGATAGGTATATAGGATGTATATAGGATTAGATGGATAAGTAGGATGAAGTTAGGGATAATTTCAGTTTATAGAATGAGGTGAGAGTTAGGAATAGGATAGGGATATAGGATAGGTGTAAATATTTTTTTGGATTGGAGACAAAGTAGGTAAGATAGATAGATAAGGGTAGAGAGATAGGCAATTTTTTGTAATTTTTTGTCTAAATGCTTAATATTTGCATTCAAATAAGTGGGATTATTTGTATTCAAATAGGGGGAAAATACTCATATTTAGACCAGGGTAGAAAATTAAATAATCACATCAAATAATTTTAATCACCGTGTATAATGAATATTATTAGATAATACGCGTTATTAAAACCGTAAAGCATAAAAATTTATTAGTTTCATTAAACATAAGAGATTTAAATCATGTACAAGACGCTTTATATCAAAAGAAGCAGTATTGGAAAGCTCTGCGTGTAATGTAATTATTCCTAAACAAATGGAAATTACGTGCAAAATTTATCTTAATTAACTCTATTTCAAGTAACCGGTATTGAACAAAACGTACAGATAATATCTATAGAAACTTGTAAAAACCCAATGAAATGCAAATCCTAGAAGTGTTAGTTAGAAGTAGGATGTTTGAACACACCTGCGTATTTTAAAAGGCAATTTCAGTTTAATTTGTTTAGATAAACATGTCGATTCTAAGGATATTGGAAACGGTCAGATGCTTTAGCACGAAATACAAAACAGGGTTTATTTAAAAAGCTCATTCGGCGAAAAGTTTGCAGATAACAAATGGTTTCAAAGAATCTTGGAGAAACCGGGGCTTAATATTCACGAGAAGGTGCGATACGGGGTTATTAAACCCAGATAGTCCACATGGACTAAAATATAATCGATAATAAAGAATATCAATTTGCACCAATACGAACAGGTTAGAAAAGGAAAGAGAAAATGCGTCAAGCATAGACACATATAGTAAAAAGCGTGATTTAAGCAACGTCACGAGGGTCACAATTGGTTGAAAATAGGATGCAAATATCAGAGGTAGAAACAACAATTTCTGTACAAAATTAATTAGTTTTTCTCGGACATGTTTGCGTGCCGTGTGAGAATTTCTGAGATTTAAATGGGGCGAGTGAAAATTCGTAAAACCGACGCGCGAGCGACGGACTGGAAACATAGAATGAGAAATTCTTAAGAATTGTCTGTTTTGAGGACAAAAGCGACGTGCCGGCTATTTGCTATATATACCGGTGGTAATATGAATTTCGGCCTCTTAGACTTTTGACTATTCGATGCGTTAAAAGCTCTTACATCCGCGACTTGATTCAAGATGTTAAACAGTGCATTTTAGTTTGATAAAATAATTTAAAATTTTGCTCGTATATTTTAGTGATTCAAAATAGTTTGTTATTTACGTGCTAACATGAATGTACTTCAGTGCACTTAGATACAAGGTAATAAAATTTAGTATCACTGTACCAATTAGCAAAATTTACGACAAATGTATACACAAAAGTAGGCAGTTTTGGCGTATATTGGTGAAAGACGCATGAATTTCTTTGCTATTTTCGGGGTGTTAATAATTAAATGGTTCAAATACGTGTCTGGATCCACGAAACAAGGGTCAGATATACGCAGATGAGTTCCGGAAAAGCCCAGAAACAACTTTAAATAAATGGTGATGGAGAAAATTTTAAAAGCGTTGAGAATTAGAAGCCGTAAATATAATCCTGTTGGAATGGTGTGAGTAACTAAAGGGACGATGCACATTGAAGCTTCGAGGACAGTAACCTTCAGGTAAATTATACTATTTTGTTTGACATTTTTGTGTGTGTTGAATAACTTTATAATTGATTTACTTTAAATGGACATTAGTGAAATTGTACTAACCATAAAATTTTAATTTTAAGATGAAATTTGCTTGTTTAAGTAGAAAGGGGTATTTAGTATTGATATTCTGAATTATGATGAAAATATGGGTATGTCTTTGAGCTCAATTAGACGAACCTGGTTAATTAACGTAAAGGGGTGGTAGATGCTCCCTTTATACTCAGACTCCGGTTTGCTTATATTGTTATATTAATTAGTAGGCATCCAACAAGGACTTTAATTCTGGATGCACGTTAAAGTGATAATAAAATTAATCTTGAAATTCTTTTTAAACTGAATTTTATGCTGAAATTTAATTTGAAAATTTAATGTATTCTGAATATTGATGTAAATAGAGTTAACGTTGATGTTTGTGGTAGGAATGTGTTTTTAATTTTATGAATGAGGAGGTTTATAAAATTAGGTGAGCAGCTGAAGCGAAACCAGGATCACAGCAGTTTATGACGCCCAATCGGTGGGACTAGAATTTTTTTGTTGATAGGACCCAGTTCCCGCATTCAAAGGAGTATATCACAGCAATATATATATATATATATATATATATATATATATATATATATCATCTGGTGCGTTTAAAATTTGCCGCGTAACAAATAGAAACTATATGTAATTATAATAATATTTTAGCGTATAGAATAGTATTATTTTTGTAATATATTTGTGGCCTTAAGTTTATCTTTTTTCAGTACATAAATAATTCTCTTCTTAAAATACTTACCCATTTAAGATAAAGTACATTGAATTTGAAACCCTACCAAAATTGTTTTCGGTTATCGGAACTGATTATACTTGATATTTAAAATAAACTCGTACACAAGAATTAAAAAAGTTTAGATCTGATAACATTCTGGCTATTTAGAATTTCCTCTCTATCAATTTGTTAATATCGATACGTTAAGTCGACATAATCTCGAACATAGCGACTAAAAGTAGTTGGCCAGTCATCATGCATAAGCCATAGACCTCGTTTAATTACCAAAACAACATAATCGATTAATTGCAAATGTTGATACACTAGACGACTCGGCAGTTGAACATGGCTTAACAATTGATTGCTGACTATACATATTCCAACATTTATAGAAAATCTATATTGTTGTGTCGTTTGCTATATGACATGTAATCTTTTCGTCACATTTGACCATTACTTAGCATGTTGAAAATTAAAACTTCTACCTTTTCTACTGAATAATACATGACAATACGATCTCGACTATGGTTGTTCTGTTGCAGTTTCCTCTTGTACAATTTTACACAAGTTAAAAAATATTACTTGTAAAGAGCTTCAAGTTTCTAAAAATTATACGATTACAGTTATTGTATTAGGATTTTCCAAGCACTTGAATTCAAATTTCATTTCTAGATTGAACCCTTGTTTCAAGCTTCTCGTCAAAGGCAACTATTACGTTCTTCATCCCTAGCAGTGATGTAGAAGTTCTGACTTTGTTATGACCCAAAGAGACTACTGATCCGGTATCTCTCAAAAGTTACCGAACAGAAATAAATGTCTCATATCGTAGAGCTTTTCAATGTGAGAGCTTTCCTCTATACCTTCGATTCGTAGTTCGTGCTTTATCTCGTCAAGTACCAAAACATTTTTCATTACTAAATTCAATATTTTTTAAAGAATATTCTAGTATATTCAGCTAAATGATTGGACAAAGGTTAATATTGTTAATCTGTATTGTATAAAGTAATATTGTGAACCCTCCACGAGTAGCGCTATTAGTAGTTACGTGGGTGATCGTGCGATAGAATTTCTGTGAAATTTACTATATATGTATATCATCTTAACAATAGTAGAAATACTTATATTCGTCTATTCACACAATATGTTTTAATAGATATAACAAGAATATCAACAAGGATAATACAGCCCTGTTATTCAAAAGGGCGTATCTGCAAAGAAATTATATTTGAGGAAAACCTATACTTATTTATTTATTTATTTATTTATTTATTGTCCAACAGCCAAGGTCAATTATAGGACAAATTTAATAACACATTTAACAAACTCTCAATCTTACTCTTTTGGGTTATACCATCAGTGTTTTATTCAAATCGGGGTGGGTTACGTAACATATATGTAGATAAAAATGTATTCAAATTTGTAAGACAACTTTTAAATTTAAAGTACTTACTGTTAAAAGTGATTTTTGATAGATTAGCCCTTTTGACTTAACAGACCGTTACTGTTGAAAAGACGTAACTCACGCTGCTATAATAAACATAGTGCAGTTTTTACTAATCAAATTTTTATTAAATAGATGGATATACAGTGTAATATCTTATATCTTATATCCATTTCATATTTAGTTATAAATTTTCTAAGATATAGAAATAGGTTTAAATTTTCCATAACACCATCACAGTCTGCACTTTGTTTTTTACTGGAAGGTTCGTGCAAAACTTTAATCCAGTGAAAGGCATTATTTGACCAAGTTTTGCGAAGATCGTCTATTTTTTTTCAGCCAATACACATTGGGTTGCAGTTTTCCGGCAGGTTTCAAAATACTCAGTTTCTGATATTAAGTTTTGATAAAAATGAGAATATTATCGATTCCTTTTGAATATCTCAATACGTCAGTTTTGATTGAGTGTATGTGTGTGTGCGCGCGTGCGTGCGTGCGTGCGTGCGTGCGTGCGTGCGTGCATTCGTTCGTGCGTGCGTGCGTGCGTACGTGAATGCGCGTGTGTGTGTGTGTGTGCTACTATATTACTATTAGTATTATTATTATTATTATTATTATTTATTTTTAACTCAAGATTATACAATATACAATATTGATGTATATAAAGATCTTAGTATATATAATTAATGAACTAACACTTCAAATTCACTCATTAATTTAGGAATTTTTGCACTATGTGGCATGTTTGTAACACTACTGCTTTAACACATAAATTTTGAAGTCTATACGGTAAACCAATTCTTTCAAAATTTTTCTTCATGTATTTACCTAGAATTACGTCGACTCCTATTACTAAAGGGATAATTTCTATCGATTTTATAGGCCAAATTCTTTTTATTTCAATTGCAAGGTCTTTATACTTTTCAATTTTGTGTTTCTCTGCTTTGAATATGTTTGCTTAAAGGAACGGTTATATCGATTATGTATGCTTCACTTTTAATTTTATCGAATAAAAAGGTGTCCGGTTTGTTGTAAGCTATGGTATGATCTGTATGTAATTATCTATCCCAATATAACAGTATGTTATTGTTTTCCAATACAGCAGCAGGTGTGTATGTGTAATATGGCATTTGGTTCTCCAACAAATCATATTTTATTGCTAATTGCTGGTGTATTATTTTAGCAAATTATGTCTTTCCAAATAAGCATTTGGAGCGAGTGCTGAACAACCTGCGGTGATATGCTCTATGGTAAATTTGTAAATTAATACAAACCCTTATTAATTCAATTATAACTAAAGGTAAAGTTCCGGAAAGATTTAAAATAGCAATAGTTAGACCAATACACAAAAGTGGAAGTTACTCAGATTTTTCGAATTACAGACCAATCTCACTTTTACCAATCATAGAAAAAATATTTGAAAAGCATATTGCTCAGAAACTAAATAGTTATATAAAGGATAATAATATAATCGTTAAGGAACAATATGGATTCGTTAAGGGACGGGGTGTTAATAAATTATTATCAAAATTTGCTGACATAGTGTATAATAACTTACATAATAATATTAATGTTTTGTGCTTGTTTATTGATTTTTCAAAGGCATTTGAAACAATAGATCATAAAATACTCATAAATAAAATGAAAAAGATAGGGTTTTCGGAATCAGCTATCTAGAAAAAAGGAAATTTGTAGTAAAAATTAAGGATACATTAAGTGACGAAAAAGATCTTGATATTGGTGTGCCACAGGGGTCTATTCTTGGACCATTGCTTTTCATTTTATATATAAATGATATACCGAAGGTTGCACAAAATAGTACGGTATTCATGTTCGCGGATGACATATTAATAATATCGTGTCACAAATCATTTGAAATAGCGGAAAAACAGCTACAAGTAGATACAAACAAACTATCAATGCGGTCTCATGACCATCGATTAATAATGAATGCGCAAAAAACACAGGTTATGTTTATAACCTCACCGTATATGAAAAGGGAAAGAAATCCAAACATAGTATTGCATTCATGCAAATGTTTAGAACTAAGACAAATGAGCTTACGTAAATGTCACGAGGAATGCAAAAAATTATCAAATACTACTTGTTACAAGTACTTAGGAATAATGGTAGACAACTATTTTCGTTGGGATGTTCATATTAATATTGTTTGTAATAAACTTAAAGCTATATTGGTAAAATTGTACTATATCTCGGAAATTGTACCACTAAAAGTAAAAAAAATTATTTATGTAGCACTGGCTGAGTCGTTAATTAGATACGGATTAGAGGGTTGGGGATTTGCAAGTGATACTTACATTTCTAAAATTCACTTACTGCAAAAGAAATTGTTACAAATGGTAGACAAGGACAATAGCAACTTCATGTTTAAAAATGAATTACTTAATAATAACTTACTATCTGCCAGAGGATTGTTTTATTATAAAATTATAATTGACAACTTTTTCAGCGATTCTTATCAAAAATTACAAAACAGCGAATATCGTCTAAGACAAAATAAATACATAGTGCCGAAGACTAGAAATAAATACGGTGAGAAAAACTTAGACTTTTTGGTACCAAAGTTGCTAAACGAATTACCACAAGAATGTAAGATCTTCAAAAATATGAAATCACTAAAAAAGGAACTGAGAGTATATTTAAATGAAAAGTATGTATAATATCAAAGTAACAATATTGAACAAGAATAAAAAAATAATAAATAAAATTTAAAAAAATAGAAACAATAATATAAGCAAAAACAATAACAATAACAACAATGTTTTATTACAACTCATAAACATCATAAACATCATAATTTGCAGGACAACCATAACATAAGATAAATTAACTTTAGAAGAGTTGGGCCATATCAAATAAACTAAATATAATATAGTAAAATGGATTTAAGAAAAATTCTATTATATCTCTTGAATTTTGGAATAGGTTAGATTTAGTCGCATAAATGATTTCAATTAGCTCAATATAACAATATCAATATTATTTCTGTTCTAAAGTACACAAAACTGAATTGCTTAGAATAAGGGTAATATCAATCTTTTATATAATTTTAAAGAATCGATTATTATTTAGTATAATTTTAGGGAAGGTATTGTCCATACTGTAGGTGTAAAGACATTTTGTGTTTTGTTTTTCTTTTTCTCTACTTCTCTTTTCTGTTTATATATTAAGAAATCATTTTTATTTTACTATTATTACTTTAGTGCACTTTAAATTGTATATATATATATATATATATATATATATATCTATATTTTCTTTCCTTACTCATAATGTAGATGAAATTATTTACGTTTTCTTCTTATTTTTATTGGGAAATCTTTGTTACCTATGGAAATATGTTTAAATTAAATTTATTATATAATAGAAGATATCGAAATTACAAGCACCATGACAAGCAATCTTGTAGATTAGCTTATGGTGAGAGAGAGAATATTACCATAAATAAAGGATTTTGAATTTGAATTTTAATTTGAATTTGAATTTGAATTTGAATTATTATTATTATTATTATTATTATTATTATTATTATTATTATTATTATTATTATTATTATTATTATTATTATTATTATTATTTATCTTATAAAAATTAATACAAAGCAGGGATTAATTATAAATTATGTAAATAGAGGGTTGAGCCAAAACTAAATAATCTAGAAATCAAAACAATGTGTATATGTAGGTTGTACTATTTAGATTTACTAGACAATTAATCAGTTAGGCAACTCTACAAAATTCATAAAATATTAAAACACCTTGTCAAGCAACGTTGAGTTAGCTTAAGGTGTATTATTTGTAAAAAATAAGAAATAAATAAATTTGAATTTGAATTTGAATTTGAATTTGAATTATTATTATTATTATTATTATTGGCTCGACCGTCGACCAGTGTAGACGTGTTTCTAAAAGCTCCGTGAGTTTTGATTAAATATCTGAGTAAACAGTATAAAAGTTTTAATAAACGCTAAGTTTTAGTTAATTACATGTTTTAATACCCTCGTTCGTATATTTCTCGCATTGTAAAATATTAGTGTACCATAATGAGTTGTAAAAAGTGTAAATCTAAGCTACCAAAGGATGGCAATTTTATAACCTGCGGTGATTGTGGTGGAGAGTACCACTTTGGATGTACCAGTGTCGCTGAATCTACTTACAATAGGATGTCTTCCGCTAAGAGGCAAAGCTGGCACTGCCAAATCTGTAGAAAAAGTGAAAGCGATACCACAGATCATACTTTAAGTACCGATTTGCAGGAAGTTGACTTTAAAAAAATGTTTGGGGTCATTATGGGTAAGTTGGATGAGTATAAAAAAACAATGGAGGACCTAGTAAAAGATGTAAGAGGTCTTTCTAATTTATACGATGGTTTAAAAGATGAAATCACGCAACTTAAAAAATCTAACGTGGAATTGTCAAATACTATTGCTAAATTGTTGGAGGAAAATAAGCAAAAGGATATTAAAATATTAGATTTGGAAATGAGATTAAACAACCTAGAGCAAAGAGGAAGGAATGTCAATCTAGAAATCCATGGCCTAGACATTATTCCGAAAGGAAATGTTGAGAAGCTTTATAAAGCCGTTAAGAAAATTACAGAGTGCTTGGATCTTAATTTATCGAAAGAAGACTTACAAGTGGTTCATCGTCTACCAAAACGTAGAAATGACTCCGTACCAGCAGTTATCATTCGATGCACTACGCAGTCCATTAGAGATGCAATTCTTAGTAAAAGGAAGATGGTCTTAACCAACGATAAAGTTTTGGGTAATAAAAGCGATCGTAAGTTACTTATATTCGAAAATTTAACGGCGTTCAATAAAAATCTTTTATGGCAAGCCAAATTAAGAGCTAAGGAAAAGGGATGGCGATTTGTTTGGTGCAGGTTTGGAAAAATATTTGTTAAGCGTTCTACCGAAAATCCGCGTGTAATTAGAATAGAGTGTATAAACGATTTGAATAAAATGGATTGAAAATAAATGGTTCTGGTAAGATTGAAATGTAAATAAGCAAATTTAGATAGTAAATTAGGAGTTTAGTCTATTAAAAATTTCCAACAATGATTATAAATGAACAATATCAAACAGACTTCATTTGTTATCAATCCTATATAAATTTAAGTGACTGGAATATCCAGTGGAACGCATATGCTGCAAACATTAACAATTACAAATTATCAGTTGTTTGTTTAAATATAAATGGTATTAAAAGCCATTTCGATGAATTGTTGACCTACTTATCAAATTCTTGTTTAGACGTTATAGTATTGGTCGAAGTTTCGATTTATAAAGAGGAGGTGTTAAATTATAGTATCCAAGGCTACAATATGTATTCTAAATTAAGAGTTAACAAAAGGGCGGAGGAATTTTACTATACGTCAACAATAAATTCACGTTTTCTGAAGAAATTTTTATCTCAAATTCTTACGAGAATCTTGAAGTGTCGTTACTCCCAGCAAATAACAGTACAATTAAATTAATGTTTGTATACCGACCACCTAATTGTAATGTACACGATTTTATTAAAGAGTTGGAAAATCAGTTAAAGAATAGTAGGATTTATGAACAGTTTTTGTTTGGCGGTGATATTAATTTAAATTTAGAGATACAGAGTAGGGCAACAAACGAGTACGAAGTCTTGCTAAATGGTGAGGGATTTTATAAATGTATTTCGGGATATACCCGGCAGGAATTTTATAATAATGTTTTAGTATCATCCTGCATTGATCACCTGTTTATTCGCGGAGTATATAAAAAAGCTTTTTCGGGGACCATTCAAACTAAAATATCAGATCACTATATGATAGCAATTACAATATTCTTTAATGATATACTCCCAAGAAGAGAAAGATCGGTTATGGTTATAAACGAGTTGAAAGTTAAACAAATGTTAAAAAATTTCAACTACAATATTCTTCATAATATAAATGAACCCGAAATTTTGTACAATAAGATTTTTAAGTGGTTTGACCAAATGCATATAAACAGTTACAATACTATCCATACATGTAATTCCATGAAGAATACTATTAGGAATAAGCAGAAAAAAGAATGGGTGACTAGTGCTTTACTTAGATGCATAGTGGTTAGGGACAAGTTTTTTACAAAATGGCGTCTCTCAAAACTTGAAATAGACAGAAATCTGTACAAAAGATACAGGAACTGGTTAATATTAAGGATTAGGAAAGAAAAAGAAAGCTATTATAACAGGAAATTTTCACAATCAAACAACAATATTAAAGAAACTTGGGATTTAATTAATTCACTATTACAACATAAACAAAAAAACAATTTAGATGAAATTATAAAACAGTCAATGCCTGCTACAATGAATGAATCAGCAATAGCCGATAATTTTGCGAATTTTTTTGACAATAGTGTACGTTCTATTAAGCATGAATGCAAAATAAAGTTTGTAAATGGTTTAGCACTAATTACTCCTGTAAACTGTAGTCTTAGACTCAGTATGGTAACAACAAATTTTGTGGAGTCTGAGATAATTAAAATTAATTCATGGAAATCACCTGGTTATGGAAACATAAGAATAAGAGATATTCTATTTTTAGGGAATGAAATGTTCGTTCTTATAACAAGATTAATTAATAATATAATCAAAACGCAAACTATTCCCAATAAACTCAAAATTGCTATTATTAGGCCAATCCATAAAAAAGGAAACTTATCGAATATTTGTAATTATCGTCCGATTTCTATTCTACCGTTCATCGAAAAAATATTTGAAAAACATATTGCCACGATAGTATACAAATTTATAGAGGCAAACTCTATTATCTGTAAAGAGCAATTTGGATTTGTTAAAGGTGTTGGTACTAATAAATGCTTAGGAAACTTTTCTAACTTTGTGTACAAAAAAATGAAAAATAACATGAATGTAATATGCTTATTCGTGGACTTCTCAAAAGCTTTTGAAACAATCAATCATAATATTCTATTACGCAAGTTAGAAAAATATGGCTTTAGAGGACCCACATTGAACTTGTTCAGAAACTACTTACAACATAGGAAGTTCGTGGTAAAAATTGGTACCGCATATAGTAAAGAATATCCGCTGGATGTTGGTGTTCCTCAGGGATCAATTTTAGGGCCACTATTATTTATTATATACATTAATGAACTACCAAATGTTATACAAAATTGCAAAATACTTATGTTTGCTGATGATGTGCTTCTGCTCGCTGCACATCGCAACTTATATGCAGCCGAACAAGCCATGCAAGTAGATGCAAACAACTTGGGAAAATGGGCTCCTGACAATCATTTGATAATAAACAGTGAGAAAACAAAGCTGATGCACATTACCACACCATACCTCGACAAAGGACATTACATTTGATTTTTCCAATGCTCCACCTGAAGGTACTACATTGGCCAGGAAGCGAGTTTTTTTTTACCTGGAAAATTTGGAATTTTGCCGAACCCTTGCTGTTCCAAGCAAGGTAGGGATCTTTAACGTGCGTGACAACACTCACACACGGGACCTCCATTTTACCTCTCATCCGAACGAGGGTGTATTTTTGTGAAAAATGCTCGCCTAACATTTTTCAATCGACAAAGGACAGCCAAGTGTAGTAATTCACTCATGCCAATGTTATCAAATGCAAATGCAAGCAATCAGAGCATGCACCAAGGAGTGTAAGGTTATTGTGCATTGCACTAACTATCAATACCTTGGAGTGACTATAGATAATTACTTTCGTTGGGACAAGCACATCCATCTTGTATGTAATAAGCTCAAAGTAATTCTGATAAAATTGTATTACATAAGATATCTGGTTCCTGAAAGTGTAAAAAAGTTAATATACATTTTATTGGCTGAGTCAATATTAAGATATGGCTTGGAAGCCTGGGGTTACGCTAGTGATACCTACATGAAACAAATCGATATCGTTCAAAGAAAACTTTTGAAACTAGTATGTAACGGCGCATCGGATTCCTCATTACAAGATTTGCTATTCACCTGCAATGTATTAAGTGTAAAGGGAATATTCTTTTACAAAATCATACTTGACAATTACTTCAGTGATAAATATCTCAACAAAACGGTCAGTCGTTATGGTTTAAGGGAAAATAAATATGTAGTTCCTTTAACGTGTAATAAATACAGTGAAAACAATCTATCATATGTTGTACCTAAGCTGTTCAATGAATTGCCTGCGGAACTGAAAATATTTATTAATAGGAAAAAATTAAAGCAAAACATAAAGGATTTTCTTATTCAGAACATGCCTAGTATTTAAATCAAAACAAATTGCCAGAGATTTTAAAAATTAAAAAATTTCTTAAAATAATTTTTCGCATTTGTTGTACTACTCATGTAGAACTAAAAATTAAATGCGGGGTTTTAAATCAAGTATTAATTAGAGAGGGTCGAGTCAATGCTTTTAGAAGACAAAATTTCAATATTTAATAGGAAATTGTTAGTATCTATTTGTAATAAGAACTATAACATGAAGTGATCTAATACAATTATAACCTACATACATTAGGGTAGGGTAACTGTTACTAAAATTTTAGTATGTGTATATGTGTGTTTGTATATATATGTATGTATATATGTATATGCGTGTATGTATGTGTATGTATATTTGTGTATATGTATATATATGCATTAATACTTAAGACACCATAAGTTTAAATTTTGAAGTTTTATCTACAATAGCGTATAGTAAATAAAAATTATTTTTAGGTTCCTAAATTTATAAGTTTTTTATTATTATTATTTTTACTATTTTCCTAATGGAAATTAAAGCAACTAGAATTTATTATAATTTAAGCATGTAATTTAGATAATTTAGATAATTTAGATAATTTAGATAATTTAGATAATTTAGATAATTTAGATAATCTAGATAATTTAGATAATTTATATAATTTATATCATTTAAATAATTTAGATAAGATGTACATATAATGATAATTGTTATTAACATAATTTAGAGCAAAATAGTTCTCTTGCATTTCATTTTATTTTAGAAAATAGTATATTATAGCAACAGATTAATTTTTACAGTTTAATTGATTTTAGTTATTTTACATTGAACTTAAAGTTCTATTCATTTAGCCAATTTTAGTAAATTTACTACCACTACCGAAGTTGTTAGTACATAGCTGCACAAAACTGTAAAACTTTCTTGGTTAGATACTATAAAATTTTCAAAAGTGTATGTAGACGCACCCTGTCAAGCGGCCTAGACCTGCTTAAGGTGGATTTTCGTAAATTTATACAATAAAGAATATTGAATTGAATTGAATTATTATTATTATTATTATTATTATTATTATTATTATTATTATTATTATTATTATTATTATTATCTCGTTCTAGTATTGATGTCCTTGTGTTAATAGAAGTATCAGTACACCAACAGGAAATTGATAATTTTGTTATAGAAGGATATAACATGTATTCAAAACCTCGTAAGGTTTCAAAGGGGGGAGGCATAGCTTTGTATGTTAGAAACGAATTTACATTTTGTGAAAACGTGTTTAGATCTAAATTTTATGAGAATATAGAGGGCAAACTTAATATAGATAATTACAACTTTATCAAGCTGATTTTTGTATATAGACCACCTGCAACTAATGAATATGAATTTATAAATGAATTTAGACAACAACTATTAAATAACAAAAATTATAAAAATATTTTGTTTGGAGGTGATATAAATATCAACTTGTGCTGTAATAATAAAGTTTCGAATGAATACGAATCGCTATTGAGTGCTCAAGGATTTTATAAATGTATATTTGGGTACACTAGAGAAGCAGTTTATGCGAACAATTTGGTATCTTCATGTTTAGATCACTTATTTATCAGGGGAGTATATGAAACAAATTTTTCTAGTATTATTCAAACTAAAATTTCGGACCACTTCATAATTACTAATACAACAATTTTTAAAACTATGTGGAATAAACTTGAATCTAGGCAGATTCGATATAATGAAAAATTTATAAAAAGAGCTTTATGTAATTTAAATATTAGTAGTATTAAAATGATAGAAGACCCAGAAAGATTATATAATAAAATCATGAAAGATTTCGATAGGATTTATACTCGTGAAGCGATACAAATAGTACCAAAATTTACAATACAAAATACAAATTGCAATCTTAAAAAGGAGTGGATGACTGAGGTTTTATTAAAAAATTTAAAGAAACGAGATCAATTATACAAGAAATGGCAACAAACAAAGAGTGAAGTTTATCGAGAGGAATATAAACGTTATAGAAACTGGGTAACATTACAAATACGCAAAGAAAAGGAGAAATATTATAATAGAAAATTTTTAAACATTGATAAAAATAAAAATGCAACAAAACAAATGTGGGAGGCAATTAACGAAATAATACAAAAGAAAAAAGATAAAAGTCTAGATACTGTCATAAAACAGGCAATGACTGAATACTCGGATAAAGATATAGCTAACAAATTTGCAGAATTTTTCTATAATAGTGTACACGAAATTAGACATAATTGCTCAATTAGGCTGTTAAAAAATAATATTTGGATGAATAACATTCAATGTAGTTTTCATTTACAACTAGTTACACAAAAATTTGTTGCTAACGAAATTTCTAAAATGAATAGTAGAAAAGCTCCAGGCTATGATAAAATCAGATCACAAAATATTATATTTCTGGGCGAGGACATGAATGAAATCATAACAAAATCATAACAAAATCAATCAATTTAATAATAAAAACTACAGTGGTTCCTAAAAAATTAAAAATAGCCGTAATAAGACCAATTTACAAACAGGGAATATGTTCTGAAGTTAGCAATTATAGGCCAGTTTCAATACTACCAATAATTGAAAAAGTCTTGGAAAAACATCTAGCCAAATTAATATATAGTTATATAGAAAAAAAAAAAAAAAAACAATATCATCGTAAAGGAGCAATACGGATTTGTTAAAAAATCAGGAACAAATATGCTACTGGCACAAATATCACAATTTATATATGGGAAGCTAAAAAATAGTATAAACATTATAGGTTTATTTATTGACTACAGTAAGGCCTTTGATACTATCGATCATAATATATTACTAGAAAAAATCGAAAGGTACGGATTCAGAGGACCCACACAACAATTATTTAAAAATTATTTGGAATATAGAAAATTTGTCGTAAAAATTAATAATGAATTTAGTAATGGATATCCTCTGACCCTTGGCGTGCCACAGGGATCAGTATCGGGTCCTTTGTTGTTTGTCCTATATATTAATGATTTGCCAGAGGTGGTAAAATCTTGTAAAATTCTTATGTTTGCCGATGATGTATTGTTACTTTCTTCACATAAAAATTTACAAATAGCAAAACAACATCTACAAAATGATATGAATAATGTAACAAAATGGTCCCATGACAATCATTTGATAATAAATGAAGAAAAAACTAAGGTAATGCATATAAGTACGCCATATATGAATAGGGAGAAGTTTGAAATAATAATACACTCCTGCAAATGTATGCAACTTCAAAATTTAGGTATTAGTTCATGTTTTGCGAAATGTACAGTTGTTTCGGCTTGTACAACATATAAATATTTAGGTGTGACAATTGACAGTTATTTTAGATGGGATCAACACATTATCAATGTGTGTAATAGGTTAAAATTAATTTTAGTTAAATTGTATTATATAAGGCACTTAGTACCGGTTTATGTTAAAAGAACAATATATTTAGCACTAGCAGAATCTGTTATTAGGTATGGTTTGGAGGCTTGGGGATTTGCTAGTGAAATTTATTTAAAGCAAATTGGGATTGTACAACGGCAATTATTAAAAATTGTGGCTAATAGATCTTCCGGTACTACTTTAAAAGAACTTTTATATGAGAGCAGCCTTTTAAGTGTAAGAGGTTTGCTGTACTATAAAATAATATTAGAAAATTACTTTGAGAGTAGTTACTTGGAAAGGAAAAATAGTGGTTATGGATTAAGGCAGAAAAATTATAATGTACCTTTAGCGCACAATAGGTATGAGAAAAGTATTCTGCAATACATAGTGCCGAAACTATTTAACGAAATGACACCAGAACTAAGCCATTTTAGTAATATGAGAACAATGAAAGAAAGTTTAAAACAATTTTTGAATGAAAAGTATAGTTAAAACTTTGTTGTTTTTTTTTTGTATAAAAAAAAATGAGATATCATAAAACTTAGAACAAAAGTTATAAAAGTTGTAAAATGTTACAAAATAGTAATCTTGCAATTCATAATTTTAAACATATGTAAGCGGTTTCTATGATAAAATGTATAAAGAGGGTTGAGTCAATGTATTTATAATAATTAGAAGTTTATTAGTTATAATTTATTTAACAATAATTTTAATTTACTGTTAACTTATGTCTGTATAAACGTATAAAGGTAATTTTAAGTAACTCAGTAGTGCATTTATTTAAATATAGGAAATTTATGTGTATATTAAAATGCTAACAGAATAGTAATCGGATGTATAGATACTGTAAATTAGGCTATGTAGAGTTTAAGCTTGGATAGGATATAATAAGGGAAACACTCTTTCATATAAAGATAGTCAGTTATTTTAAGTTATAATAAGAAAATACTTATTTATCTGATTTAAATTGAGTTATTTTAATTAGGTTATTTTAAGTCAGATGTTAGGTTAGATTAGAATAAATTAAGTACGTACTTTTCGAAGATTTATCATAACATCTTTATTATGTACTTTAATTACTTTATTTTATTATTTACAGAAACCAGAAAGTTAATTGTATTTTTTTTTTTGGCATAGGCGGATACTTTATTAATATAGGTTACCAAATTTAATAAAATGAGTATTTTAGAAATAGTTGTTTATACAGGCAAAGTAACAGACAAGAAGTATATAACAAAATATTGTATACACCTTGTCAAGCAACTATTAGTTAGCTTAAGGTGAACTTGTAAACTTATGGATAATAAATGTTATTTGAATTTGAATTTGAATTATTACTATTATTATTACTCTTACTATCATTATTATTCTTGGCTCAACCGTCGCACGAGCTGGACGTGTTTAAGTCGCTCTGATATTTAAATTAAAATTTTATCCATTTGTTGAGTGTACGCGATAAATTACAATTTCTTTAGTGTAGCAAAATTTATGTGTAACAGCATACCCTATTTTTGAAGTATCCTGCACCAAGTATTAGATAATCGTGATAAGATGAGTAAACCGAAATGTGTGAAGTGTTTGGAACTGCTGCCAAAAGATGGAAGTTACATTACCTGTAATGCTTGCGAAGGAGGTTTGCACTTTGCCTGCTCTGGTGTTGCTGAAGCTACATTCGAAAGAATGTCAGCATCAAGCCGTGAAACTTGGAAATGCAGAAATTGTAGAGGTAAAGATTCGCAGGTAAAATCGCAGCAGGTAACAGCACAACCAGTAGTAGAAGAAGAATCTGTGAAAGATATGTTTCGAAAGATTACTAAAAGGTTGGACGATAATCAGCAGGTAATGAATGATATTTTAAATGATGTCAAAGGCTTGTCTAATTTATATGACGAATTAAAGAGGAAATGATGTCCCTAAAAGGTCAATAAGGAATTGTCAAAGAGTGTTGCTACATTAGTAGCCGAAAACAAAGAGAAGGCGCAGAAAATAATTGAACTTGAGATGCGGGTCAATGTATTAGAACAAAAAGTAGAAACGTTAATTTCGAAATTCATGGGCTCGAGGTAACTCATGCCGAAAACGAAGAGAGCTTAAAGGCTGTAGTCAAAAATTAACGGAATGTGTTGGTGTAAAAGTGTCTAATACAGAAATTGAAGTAGCACATCGCCTTCCGAAACGAAAACATGACAGTGTACCAGCAGTAATAGTAAGATGTACGTCACAGATGATTAGAGACAAAATCTTAACTATGAGGAAAGTTGTTGTAAACAATGATCAAGTTTTAAACAACAAAAGCGATAAACCATTATTTATTAGTGAAAATTTAACTCCGTATACTAAGAATTTGTTATGGCAAACAAAAGCACGTGCGAGAGAAGTAGGTTGGAAATATTGTTGGGTAAAATATGGGAAAATACTTGCAAGGAAATCAAGTGATATGCCACGAGTGGTAAGAATAGATAACATAAACGATTTGTGTAAACTAGATTGACATTGAAACATGCTTTATTAGAAATAAGTATTTAAAATAGTTTAAGTTGATAAGTGGGAATAATTATTTAATTTTAACAATGATAAACGAACAATATTATGAAAACAACTGTGTTCAATATCAGTCGTTAAATAGCATATCAGAATGGAATATTGAGTTAAAGACACTTGCAAGTATTTATGATAACAACCATATAAATCTATCATTTATTTGTCTTAACATTAATGGTATCAAAAGTCATTTTGACGAATTGCTAGTTTATCTATCCAAAACACATTTTGATATTATTGTTTTAGTTGAAGTTTTGATACATCAGGAGGATATTGCAATTTACAATATTGAAGGTTATAATTATTATTCAAAGTTACGTTCAAACGTGAGAGGTGGTGGAATAATTTTATATATAAGGAAAACTTTCATATTTCAAGAAAACCAGTATAACACAATAACATACGAAAACGTTGAAGGAACTCTAACTTTTGAAAATAATCAATGCTATAAATTAATATTCATTTACAGGCCCCAAGTAGCAATGTACACAATTTTATTAAAGAGTTAAAAGATCAAATAAAAATAGTAGTAGTTATAAAGAAATCATTCTTGCGGGGGATACTAATATAAATTTAGCTGATTTAAACCCGATAAGTAACAAATATGAGGCAATGCTAAGTTCACATGGATTTTATAAATGTATCAAGTATTATAGAAGAGAACATTTTATAATGGAATCCTTGTGTCTTCTTGTATAGATCACTTTTTGTTAGAGGTATATACGAAAAAATTTTCTCTGTAATTAAAATAAAAATTTCGGACCATTATATGATTGCGATGAAAATATTCACCAATAAAAATATTTTAAACCAGACTAATATAAGGTTAACTATTAATGAAAAGTACATCAAAAGTGCATTACAGAATTGTGATCTAAAAGGAATATGCAATATACAAGATCCGGAGATTTTGTATAATAGAATTGTAAATATATTTAAGAATATATATAGCAAAAGCTATGAGTACAAAAAAGAAAAAAATATATGCGGTAATAGAGGAGAATTTAAAAAGTGTTGGATGTCTGATGCATTATTCAGGTGTGTTAAAAATAGAGATAGATTATTTAACGTTTGGAAGCTGTCTAGGAATGAAGCTGATAGAATAGTTTACAAGAAATATAGAAATTGGCTAAATTTAAGAATAAAGAAAGAAAAGGACAATTATTATAAACAAAAATTTACTTTTGATAGTAGAAAACCTAAAGAAGTTTGGGCCGCTCTAAATGGTGTATTGAGAAAGGAAAAAATACCTAGTGTAGACGATATTGTATCAAAAGCAATGCCTTTACAGGATAGGAACCAATTACCGGATAAATTTGCTGAGTACTTTTACAACGGTGTTAAAACGGTACAACACCATTGTAGCTTAAAACATGCAGAACCTATTAATATTTTATATAATACAGAATGCACTTTCCGCATACCATTGACAACTAAAGATTTTGTTCTTAATGTGATACAGAAAATGGACATAAAAAAATCTCTTGGGTATGATAATATAAGAATTAAAGATATTATGTTCTTGAATGACGAGATATATATTGTAATTACACATTTAATTAACCAAATGCTTAAGAAGGATTGTACCAGATAAGTTAAAAAAATCAATAGTTAAACCAATTCACAAAAAAGGCAAATACATGGATTACAATAACTATCGCCCAATATCAATACTTCCTGTAATAGAAAAGGTATTTGAAAAACACATAGCAAGTGAAATGAATAAGTTTTGATGAAAAATTCTATAATTTGTAAACAGCAATACGGGTTTATAAAAGGTTTGGGGACAAACAATCTATTTTCCGAATTCTCAAATTATGTGAACGCCAAACTGAAGAATAATATGCATATTTTATGCTTATTTGTTGATTATACAAAAGCATTTGAAACAATTAATCACAATATTTTGTTAAACAAATTACGTAGTCTGGGAATTAAGGAATTACACTTCAGTTGTTTAAAACCTACTTGCATGATAGAAAGTTTGTAGTAAAATCAATAATCACCATAGTAAGGAATTTATAATAGATGAGGGCGTACCCCAAGGTTCAGTGCTTGGGCCACTACTATTTAACATTTACATAAACGCACTGCCAGAGGTAATAAAACACTGTAAAGTTTTAATGTTCGCAGACGACATATTGTTGATATCGGCACATAGATCATATCAGGTTGCAGAAAGTAATATGCAAAGCGATCTCGATAGCTTGAGTAAATGGTCGCATGACAATTGTTTAGTAGTTAACACGGATAAAACAAAATAATGCACATGATTACACCCTACAATCAGCAAATAGAACCTAAAGTTAAAATTCACTCGTGTAAATGCTTCCAGTTGCAGAAAAAAATTAAACTAGAGACGTGCTTTACTGATTGTAAATATGTAACATCGTGCCGAACTTATAAATATCTGGGAATTACGGTTGACAATTACTTTCGTTGGGATCACCATATCAAAGACATATGTAATAAACTTAAAATAGTTTTATCTAAATTATAATATGTAAAAGATATTGTACCGTTTAATGTAAATAAGACCTTATATCTAGCATTGGCAGAGTCGGTAATCAGGTATGGGCTGGAAGCATGGGGATATGCAAGCGATTGTTATCTTAAACATATACAGCGAATACAGAGGAGAATTTTAAAAATAGTTTGCAATTCCGGTTCAGGAGTCAAGCTAAACGAACTTTTTGATAGATGTAACCTTTTAGGTATAAGAGCATTACTATTTTATAAAATAATTATGGATAACTATTTTCTATCATCATATTTGGTCAAACAAAGCTTTGGATATGAACTGCGGCATGAAAAGTATACTGTACCGCGTGTTCATAATGAATACTCAAAAAGAACACTTTCATACATTGTTCCTAAATTAATGAACGAACTGCCAGACGATTGTAAAATATTTGTAAATATGGCTAAGTTGAAAAATGATCTGAAGAAATACTTAGTTAAATATAATGTATAGTAGTAATTAATATAAGCGTCTAGGGCTAAATTATTATATTTTATTACTTTTAGCAATAATCATGCAGTTACTGGAGCTACAAGATTAAAAATCATAATAGAATTGCCAATTCCTTTGTAACTGTATTAATGTTTTCATTTACATTTATTTTAAAATTAATATTCATGTTTAATTTAGTTTCAATTAATTAAAATTAATATTCATGTTTAATTTAGTTTCAATTATTATTTTAAAATTAATATTCATGTTTAATTTAGTTTTAATTTAGTTGTACATTATCTTAAGTTACTTACAAAAACCGTAGAATATGGAAATGTAAAATGACTTTAACTAAGCTAGAATAATTTTAATTTTAACTAACCTTAACATTAACATTAACATTAGCTATTAATTTTTACATATTAGTTAAGTTAAATACTAGAAAATACATAAATATGATAGTTAATATATTCATTACTTATCTTATAAAAATTAATACATAGCAGGGATTAATTATAAATTATTTAAATAGAGGGTTGAGCCAAAACTAAATAATTTAGAAATCAAAACAATGTGTATATGTAGGTTGTACTATTTAGATTTACTAGACAATTAATCAATAAGGCAACTCTACAAAATTCATAAAATATTAAAACACCTTGTCAAGCAACGTTGAGTTAGCTTAAGGTGTATTATTTGTAAAAATAAGAAATAAATAAATTTGAATTTGAATTTGAATTTGAATTATTATTATTATTATTATTATTATTATTATTATTATTATTATTATTATTATTATTATTATTATTATTATTATTATTTAATCTGGAAATTCACGGTTTAGAAAGAATACCGAATGAAAATGAAAATCAGCTAAGAGGTGCGATAGTAAAAATAGCTCAATATTTGGAATTAGATATTTCCGAAAACGAAATACAGGTGGTACACAGACTTCCACAACGGCGTCAAGACTCTGTTCCCGGAGTCATTGTCAAATTCGCATCACAGTGTATAAGAGACCAGTTCTTTAATAAAAGAAAAACCATAGTCACTAACGATAATGTACTGGCTAACAAAAACAACAAAAGAATATTTTGCTACGAAAATCTGACGCTCTTCAATAAAAATTTACTCTGGCAGACAAAAAATGCAGCTAGAGAAAAAGGTTGGCAATATGTTTGGTATAGATATGGTCGAGTATTAGCTAAGAAAACAAGCGACTCCACAAATGTAATAAGAATTAATAATATAAACGACCTATCTAAAATAGACTGATAAACAACAGAAGATAACTAGGTTTACGTAAGTTTAGTTTTAATTCAATACAAAATTTATTTAACATTTGATAAGTTTAGCTTGAAACAAAATTCAATACTTTAGGAGAAATTAATATTAAAGACAATGTGGTTTATTATCAGTCGTTTCAAACGTTATCAGACTGGAATAATGCTTTAAACGTATTTTCCAATTATAATAACTTGGGGAATAGTGAAAATTTATCGATTATTTGCTTGAACATAAACGGAGTAAAAACCCACTTCGATGAATTTGTTCTGTATATCTCTAAGTTAAGCATAGATATCATTGTATTAGTTGAGGTATCTATCTTTGACATTGAAGTTTCAAATTATAACATTGAAGGATATCAAATATACTGGAAACTACGTGGTAAATCGAAGGGGGGCGGAATTCTTGTTTACGTGAATAATAAATACACTTTCTCGGAACACTACTTCAACTCCAACGTATATGAAAATTTAGAGGGCTCCTTAATTATTGGAAATAAAATTTCAATTAAATTAATTGCAGTTTATAGGCCACCCAATAACAGTGTTAGGGAATTTATAAATGAATTTAAAATGCAACTAGAAAATTGTGGTACCTATAAAAATGTTGTATTTTGTGGGGATATCAATATAAATTTGGATCAGCAGGAGAATTTAGTAAATAATTACGAAACGGAATTAAACACCAGGGGATTTTACAAATGTATTAAGGGTATACCAGGAGGTAATTTATAATAATTCTTTGGTTTGCTCAATTATTGATCATTTATTTATTCGGGGCATCTACTGCAAGATTTTTTCAAGTGTAATAAAAGTAAAAATCTCTGACCATTATTTGTTAGCCGCCAGGATATATTTTAATGAACGAATACTTTATTCAGAACAAATAAAAATTATAATTGATGAGAAATACATTAAACGTGGACTTGCCAATTTTGATTTTAATGATTTAAAAAATATAAACGAAGCCGAGAATTTATATACTGCAATTACAAATAAATTTGGAAGAATGTATAGTAATAGTTATAGGTCAGTACAAAACAAATCGGTAAAGAACAGTAGAGTAATAAATAATTTTAAGAAAGAATGGATGACAGAAACATTGTTAGCATGTATTGATACAAGAGATAAGCTATATAAAAAATGGAAGCATTCAAAATTAGACACACATAAGGAGGAGTATAGACGCTTTCGAAATTGGTTAACGCTAAGGATACGTCAAGCAAAAGAAGAACACTATAAAAATAAATTTAAGGTACCATTTAATGACAATAAGACAATTTGGAATACTTTAAATGAACTGTTACATAGAAAGAGCAAAATTCTTTGGATGTGATTATAAAGCAAGCAATGCCTAAGGAATCCGATGTGGAACTATCCAACAAATTCGCAGATTTTTTTTATAAGAGTGTCAACGAACTTAGGCATGACTGTAATATACAGCATTTGGAAAATTATTCTTTAATAAATTGTTTAAATTGTAGTTTTCGTTTAATAAAGGTAGATAGTGGTTTTGTAAAACAGCAGCTCTCTCTAATGAAACTCGCCAAATCGCCTGGGTATGATAGAATACGACTCAAAGACATTATTGTGCTTGAGAGGAAATGTATTTACTAATAACAAAGCTTATTAATCTTATTATTCAAAATACAAAAATTCCAGATAAACTAAAGATATCTATCGTCAGACCTATACACAAAAAAGGTTCCTTATCAGAAATTGCTAATTATAGACCGATTTCTATACTACCTGTTATTGAAAAAATATTTAAGAAACATTTAGCTAAAATAATGGAAAACTTTCTACAAACTCATGCGATTATTGCTAAGGAACAGTTTGGTTTTATTAAAGGTTCAGGCACAAGTAGCTGTTTAGCACAGTTTTCTCAGCTGGTTTATGGAAAATTAAATAATAATATGAACATCTTATGCTTATTCGTGGACTATGTAAAGGCATTTGAAACAATAGATCACGATATTCAGTTAAATAAAATGGAAAAATACGGATTTAGGGGACCGTCATTAAGGCTACTGCAGAGTTACCTAAGGTATAGAAAATTTTAGTAAAATAAATAGCACAGAGAGCAATGAATATCAGCTTAATATTGGAGTACCTCAGGGATCTGTGTTGGGCCTATTGTTATTTATACTATACATTAATGATCTACCAGCTGTAATTAAAAATGTAAAGTTTTATGTTTGCAGACGATGTGGTACTAATTTCAGTACATAAAAAGTTAAAAATGGCAGAACATTATCTACAGCTGGATACCGATAACTTAGCTAGGTGGTCGCATGATAATAAGTTATTGATTAATAAGGACAAAACCAAAATTATGCATATTACAACCCCATACATAATAAAAAAAAATGCAAAAATAACAGTGCATTCATGTAGATGCTTCCAACTACAGAAAAGGCACTGCGACTTATGTACAAGTAGTTGTTGGGATGTAGAGTCTTGCTATACATATAAATATTTAGGAATAACGGTAGATGGTTATTTTCGTTGGGATCAACACATTTCTAAAGTTTCCCAAAAACTAAAAATCGTATTGGTACAAATGTATTATATCCGTCGTCTGTTACCACCAATAGTTAAAAAAACTATATATAATGCACTTGCAGAATCAATGATTAGATATGGTATAGAAGCATGGGGATTTGCATTTGATATTTATTTAAACAAGGTTAACGTAGTTCAAAAGCAATTATTAAAACTGATATTTAATAGTGAATCAAAAAAATCGTTTACAGAACTATTGTATGAATGCAATGCACTAACAGCAAAAGGGTTGTTGTTCTATAAAATGTTGCTTGAAAACTACTTTGATAGTAAATATCTACAATTAAAAGCAAATGAATACGAATTGCGAGGTGTAAGGTTTTGTATTCCGTCTGTGTTCAATAGAAATGGCGAAAACTGCTACAACTATATAATACCAAAATTATTTAACGAACTAACAGCTGATTGTAAAAGCTTTACTAATATGAAAGAATTAAAGCAAAGTTTGAAGCGGTTTATAATATCAACTTATGTTTTGGAAATAGGATAGGGATTTTTTATTGGATACAGAGAATTGGTAATTGATATATTTCTATAGTAGATTTATGTAGATTTATGTTATGGATTCTGGATAGCTTTAAGGACAAATAGTTATTAGATAGGATATTTTGTTAGGGTTAGAGTTAAATATTTATTAATTATTTATTTATTTTCATATTTTTTGATTTTAAACAATTACTTGTAGATACTTATATTACTTATATACCACGTTCTTATTTCAAATTCATTTACAATTTACTATTCACAATTAACGTTTTATTATTATTATTAGTATTATTAAATTTTTTTTTACATGTATATAATACAGTTACTACAGTAATTTAGATAGTTCTGTTCTCTATTTACGTATTTCTTGATATGTGAGACATCTTTCTATAGGTTTGTGTAATTAGTTTAATTTAGTTTCGTTCAGTTTTAGTTTTGATTATCGTTGTTTAGGGTAGTCTGATCTAGTTTAGATTAATTAGTTTTAGTTTAGTGAGATTAGTTAAGTTTAATTAAGTTTAGTTAAGTTCAGTTAAGTTTAGTGAAGTTTAGTTAAGTTTAGTTAAGTTTAGTGAAGTCTAGTGAAGTCTAGTGAAGTTTAGTTAAGTTTAGTTTAGTGTAGTTTAATTTAGTTGAGTTTAGTTCAGTTTTGTTTGGATTAGTTTAGTTTTTCTGAAATTGAATTAATTAAATCGTTAAATTACGATTTATAGAAGAATGTATTATATTTTTTTTTCTTGGGTTTATATTTAGATCTAGTAATATACATAGGAGGGTTGAGTCAAAATACTGAATTAGTTAAGTTAATTAAATATAGTTAGTATTATTAATTGGTAATTTAGAAGTAATGCTTTCCTTAATTACAAAACATACAATTGCCACATTTTCAAAAATAACAAAATATTGCAAAGGTAAGAATAGGAAAGCAACAATGCTGTAAATAGATACTATTTTTTTATGTGTACACCTTGTCAAGCAGCTACTGCTAGCTTAAGGTGAATGTACTATATAAAAATGAATAAAGATTATTGATTGATTGATTGATTGATTGATTGATTGATTGATTGATATTATTATTATTATTATTATTATTATTATTATTATTATTATTATTATTATTATTATTATTATTATTATTATTATTATTATTATTATTATTATTATTATTATTATTATTATTATTATTATTATTATTATTATTATTATTATTATTATTATTATTATTATTATTATTATTATTATTATTATTATTATTATTATTATTATTATTATTATTATTATTATTATTATTATTATTATTATTATTATTATTATTATTATTATTATTATTATTTTTTTTTTTTTTTTTTTTTTATGAGCTTCGACTGCTGTGGTCATTAGCTCAATCTAGTCATTATTTTACTGGCTGTGTTTGCAGTTGCATTAGAGCTTGCTATATACACCCGTATGTTTGAGATAGTTTATCACCTTTTTCACGGGCTCTATTTCTCTAAGATTTTCTTTGAAGATAGGATGAATTTGGTGCTGTGCCCTTTCCTGTATATATTTCGTACATTCAGTGATTATGTGGTGTATTGTTAAATTTGCATTGCACAGTTCGCATCTAGGTGGTTGTTCTCCTACCAACAGATGTTGGTGTGTAAGTGCCGTGTGGCCAATTCTTACTCGTTGAATTTTAACGATGTCGGATCTAGAGAGTGAGACGAACGAGCACGTACTTCTAATATTTGGTTTCACACGCGCAAGTTGCGTAGTGTTATTTTCCCATCTTGATTGCCATTCCTTTTCAATTTTATTTTTAGGTGTACTTTTGATCTTCTCTTTCAGTGTTCTCACGTCAAGCATGTTGCCTATGGCAGCCAGACGTGCTGCCCTATCGGCGTCTTCGTTTCCTTTATACCTATGTGGCTAGGAATCCACACTAGAGTTATTTTCCGTTTTCTTTCGGCAAGATGTGCTAGCAAGGCTTGTATCTTTAGAGTCATAGCATCGGATGTATATATATTTTGCAGACTTTTCAGGATACTCAGCGCGTCCGTGAATATGACGTGCTCACTTTATAACTGCCTATACTGCAGTATTGTAAGGCCTGCCATAAAGCGTATTGCTCAGCAAAGTATGTGGACGATTTTTTGTTAAGTGTCCACGAATGTGCTTCATTATTAATAACAATAGCACTTCCCGTTCCATCGTTTGTTTTGGAACCGTCGGTATATATAAATTGTGCATCCGGATATTTGCCCTGGATTTCGCGAAATCTTTGCAAATATAAACTGTTGGGTATGTTCTCTTTCTTGTTAATATTAAGATCTAATATTATATCTGCTTTAGGTATTGTCCATGGGGGTATCTCCTGGGCGCCGCCTTCTGGTACGATTTCTTCCATTTCCTCGTATGTATGTTGTAGGTACTCATGAAATCGAACGGCTGCTGGTTTGGTAGCGGTGGGATGTTTACTATAATCTGGTCGATCGTCAAACACAGAGTGAAAATTTGGGTTCTTCTTGTGTGCCCTTAGCGTAGTCATGTATGTGATCATGATTTGAAGTCTTCTTTGAGTAAGTGATGGCATTCCGGATTCGCTGTATAGACTTTCTACAGGGCTAGTTGGAAACGCGCCTAAACAGTATCTGAGACCTAGATGATGAATGGTATCCAGGGTTTTAATGCACTATTTCTTGCTGACGAATACGCGACACATCCGTAATCCATACGAGACAATACTAGTGACTGGTATATTCGTAGAAGACATTTAGGCTCTGCTCCCCATTTTGTGTGAGACAAAACCTTTATTGTGTCAAGAGCACGTCGACATTTCTCGACTAGCATTGCTATGTGGTCGCGCCATGTAAGTGTGGAATCAAAGATAAGACCTAGAAATCTTACTGAGTTTACACATGCTATCGGCTGATCGTTTACAAATAAAACGGGATCATAATGTGGTGTTCTCAGTCGACAGAAATGTACACTTGGTTTTCTCCTTAGAGAAGGTAAACCCTATGCCTTCGCCATTTTTCGTGATGGTGTTGATAGCTTCCTGGAGTCGTCGTGTGATTGCTCCTACCGTTTTTCCTGAGGTGACGATTGCTAAATCGTCCACATAGAGACATTTCGAGATATTTCTGTCTAAATCACCCGCTATGTCGTTGATAGCTACGGAAAACAGTGTGCAACTTAGCACAGATCCTTGAGGAATACCATTTTCCATTGTTCTAGGTGTTGAGAAGTCGTTCCCTATTCTCACTCGGAAGCTTCGATCTTTTAAGAATGTTTGTACCAGTTTTGGTAAGTTACCCCTGAGACCGTATTCAAATAATTTCTTTAGTATGTTGTATCGCCACGACATATCGTATGCTCCTTTGATGTCGAAGAATACCGCTACTACGTGTTCTCTATTATTGAAACTGTTCTGAATCTGATTTTCGAGTAACACTAGGTGATCTACAGTGGACCGGCCTTTTCTAAAGCCTGCTTGGTATGGAGTCAGTAGGTTGTTATTTTCCAGGTACCACTGCATGCGACTGTTTACCATCCACTCCAGGATCTTCCCCAGACAACATGTAAGACTGACGGGTCTGTAGCTTGTTGGCAATGTAGGATCTGCGGAGAGTTTTTTCAATGGTACTATTATGGCCTCTTTCCATTCACCCGGGTATGTTCCTTCTTCCCACATCCTATTATAAGTATCTAATAATTTTACTTTTATTTCAGCTGTAAGATGTTGCAGCATGTCATTGGAAATGGTGTCGGGACCGGGAGATGTGATCTTGGCACGTCTTAGAGCTTCTTCTAGTTCTATCATGCTGAATGGTAGGTTGTATTCCAAAACTTCATTTGTACTGAAGTCCAATTCGGCCTCTCTTTCTTCTTTCGTCCGCAAAAAATGCTTGTTATAATTATTAGAGGAGCTAACTTTTTCGAAGTTAGTCGCTAAGACATTGGCTATCTCTGTTGGATTTTCTGTTTTGCCATGATTCTCCATTTCAATGCTTGTTGGATAGAAAGCTTGATTCTTTCCGGAGATGACTTTGATTTTCCTCCAGACTTCTGCGCATTGGACTTCCGACGTTATCGTGGAAGTGTAAGTATTCCAGCTTTCCCTTTTGCTTTGCAGCGTCACGCGTCTTGCGTGAGCTCTTGCTTTTTTAAACGCTATGAGATTAACAACTGTGGGCTGCCTTCTATACGTATTAAAAGCTTTCTTTTTCCTAGAGATTGCCTCCTTTACCTGTGTGTTCCACCAGGGTACGACTCGTCCCAGTAAACCTCCTTCAGATCGCGGTATCGATCTTTCTGCCGCTTTCATTATTGTTTCCACTATAGGCCTCACTCCCAAAGTCGCAGGAGTATGCAGCTCTTTTCTAAATGTTTCCCAATCAGCTTTCTTAGTTTGCCATTTTTTCATAGCGTATCTTACTGGAATTGGTTGATCCGTTTCCACAATGATCGGAAAGTGATCGCTATTGTGTAGGTCATCTGAAACGGTCCACGTTAGATTTGCAGCTATCGTACTAGATGCAAATGTGAGGGCTATAGACGAAAAACCATTCGTTCGCATATCGAGATGAGTCTTAGAACCCGAATTCAATAAGACTATATCATCCTGATCAAGCCAGTTTTCTATTTTACGACCCCTTGCGTCTGTTTTATGAGAGCCCCATAATGTGTTATGGGCATTTAAATCTCCATCAAGATAAATGGAATCGGCAGTTGATTAACGATGTGTTGCAGGTCTTCAGGACGCCATATGTCGTCGGGTAGGTATATACTACAGACAGCTATTTTCAATGGCGTAGTTATTTCAATAGCTACTGCTTGTAGGTATGTATCGAGTGGTATCTTTCGATATTTTGCTTCATTTGTTACTATTATTGCTACTCCACCGCATGCCCTCTCGGGATTTTCGACTATCTTTTCTAGTTATGTCGTACATGCCGAGTGAGTACGGTTGACCGGGTTTAAAATGAGTCTCTTGTAAACATATACACATCGGCCTATGCTCTTGCATAAGGAGTTTGAGGTCACAATAATGATTTACGCATCCTCTGCAATTCTACTGTATAATTTTTCTTTTTGTTTGATTTGGGTCCATTGGTTTTGTATGGGTGAATAGCGTGTTACTTGATATAGGTGCAATTGTATGTTTATTGTTGACATTATAGATACTCCAATGATACATGAGGTGTATAGGTAATAATACGTAATTATCATATTTTATCACAGATTATTTGGTGACTTTCCTAGGTTTTCCTTAGGCCAGCCTTTCCGTTTCTTCTGTGACTGTGTTTCATCCGCCCACGAATGGTCCGATGAAGCACGATCGCTGTCTTTGGACGAATTTCGCTGAGGTTGTTTGGATTCTCCTTTAGAATTAGCAGATGTCCTACTACATTCCGAGCCACTCCTCGATCGGTGACTGTGCATCGTCTTCGACATAGACGATACATCTACATCAATGCATTGTGTTATTGGTGGTTCTGACACTGATTTTGGAATAAAGAAACCTTTAAGGGCTTCAACTAATTGTGGAACCAATTCTTTAACCAAACCAGTTGTTGCATTTGATGAGGTCAGTACTGCTTTGGCGAACGATACCCCGGGTTTTGGTGTAGCAAGTGTTATTTTCTTCTTGGCCTCGGCATAACTAACATTTTCCTTGACTCTTTGTTCTTGAATTGCGACTTCTTTCTTATAAGTTGGGCAAATTCGAGATCTGGCCAGTGGTTGCCGTCGCAGTTTATACATTTCACTGGCTCTTCACAAGGTTTTCCGTCATGCAAGGATTTTCCACACACACATACTTGATTGGCATTACATCGCGTAGATGTATGTCCATACTTTTGGCATCTATAGCACCTCATCGGCTGCGGTACATATAGCCTTACGGGACAATTATAAAAGGCGACTTTATTGTTTTGGTAGAACAGGTGTATTAAATGTGAGCACATGATTAGCAGTATCGCATAGTCCGCCATCCCTCCTTGTTTTCAATCTTCTGATTTCTATGACATTTTGGTCAGATAATTGCTCTTGTATTTCACCTACCGTGCAGTTTAACAAGTCTGGGCAGTATATGACTCCACGAGACTTGTTCATAGTGCCGTGAGGTTCCACTTCCACTTGGTATCCTGCGAATTCATTAGTTTTTGAATTTTCAAGGACTGTCTCTCTGATGTCGTTTCTACTAAAATTCCTTCTTTAACCTTTTCACCATTTTAAATTTCCAAACATTCCATATAAACTTTTACTAATTATAAACGGGTTTACTTTATCAAAGTTTGACCCATCTTTCTTTCAGGACCAGGTACCGGGTCGTGCCCGTCACCTGGTTCACCGACCCGCATTGAAAAGCGGGATTTATAGAGTAAGCCGTAATAGCGCTGGTGTTTTCAACAGTAGGCTTCGGGTCAACATCAGGGGCAGCCTTATCCCCTGATGCCACTTTAGGTGCCAAATCTAAGCTAGCTTCCATAGTTTTTTAAAAAACTTTTCGTCTCTCTAGCCCCCACCCACCACGGAGTCCAACAAGGGGACGACGCATTGTCGCCAGGGTTACCGGAGATATAGCGCTCCAATGACAACTTGCAGAGCGGGTAAAGGCTGTCTGGGCTGACAACCCCGCCGTCTGCTTATCAGCATCTTCACACTTGCCCTACTGGCGGTCTTACCCGACAGCACAGCCGATTGGTCAAGGTGGGCTAGCCCTGACCTCCCGTTTAGAAAGAAATCCAGGCCAAAGTGGAGTGTTGCTCTCAATGGGGACTACAACCTGCCCCATGAGAACTCAGCCACCAGGACCCCTTCATCCCCCCGCACGGGTCTCCACGCACGGCACAAACACGCGGGTAGCCATTAAAACCCTGTGCTGCCCGACTACTAGGCAACACTAAGGGAGGGAAATTGGGAAGTGAGCTGGGATATATTACTAGGTTTATGGTGCTAGCGCACCCGGATATATGATAGGATATGTGCGGATGGAAGCAAAGATTGGGACAGCGGTCAGCTGAGCTAGGGAAGCTCGGGCTTGCCAAACCCGTGCCTGTTTGGGAATTAACAGGCCCCTGAGAGAAAATTGATGGTAGGTCCCTCCGCCCTCGGATACCCTAATAGCTGTCCGGACGTGAATTAAGTCGCTCTATAAAATATTTATAAACTTAGTGAATAAGTGCGATTAGTAGATAGAAGACTGAACAAAAGTGATACCATATGATTACTCTTTCTAAATAGTATCTGCATTTTGATTAAAATTAAATACTCTGATAATGAAGTGCGATAAGTGTGAAATAGCATTAAATCCAGATGGTAATTATGTTACTTGTAATACTTGTAAAAGCAAACTGCATTATTCGTGCTCGGGATTATCGGAATCGACATATTCGCGTATGTCGACAACAAAAAAAGAGACCTGGAAATGCCTAGAATGTAGAAGTGAAAATCTAAGTCAGAAATCGGAATCTTCCACGCCTGCAGGTGATGAAGATATCAAGCAAATGTTTAATGTAATTTCGAACAAACTTGATAAATACAAACAGGCTGTAGACGAGATAAAGAATGACATAAAAGCATTATCAAATTTTATGATGATCTAAAACACGAAGTAATTCAACTACGAAACGCAAACAAGGAACTGACTAAAGACGTGCGTACTTTACTCGAAGAAAATAAGGCGAAGGATACAAAATCCTGGAACTTGAGGGCAAATTAAATGCAATTGAACAACGTGGAAGAAACGTTAACTTTGAAATTCACGGTTTGGAAACCACTGCGGAAGAAAAGCAGGACGGATTTTTAAAACAAGTAGTTAAAAAATTAGTACACCACTTTCAGATAAATATGGATCCAAATGATATACAGATCGTACATCGGCTTCCGAAAAGGAAACCAGAGGCTATTCAATTGTAATTGTTAGATGCTCTTCCCAAGTATTTAGGGATAGCGTAATTAGCAAAAAAAGACAGGTAGTCAAAAATAGTGATTTGTTAAATAATGCAAGCGACCGAAAAATTTTTATTAATGAAAATTTAACAGCATACAATAAATCACTACTATGGAATGCAAAGCAGAAAGCCAAGGAACTCCGATGGACTTTTGTATGGGTGAAAAACGGTAGAATATACGCAAAAAAATCAAACGAAGAACCAAGCGTAATACGTATAGAAACCGAAAGGGATTTACTTAGAATACGTTAAGATTACTACTATTACAACATTACAGTTATTTATAGGTAATTTAAAGTTAAGAGAACAGTTTTATTTTTAATTTTGATGGTTACTTTGATAGAAAGGTATTTTAAGTTTAGTTTTTGATATTTATTCTGAATAAAATAATAAATTTAAAGTCACAATACAAAATGCTAGAAGAAGACGATTATACGAGAATTGAGAGTAAAGTTCAATTTTATACGTTTGGTAATATTGAGGAGTATAAAGATCTAATTCAGACGCATAACTTAGAGGATAGTTTTAACATATTCTGCCTAAACATCAACGGAATCAAAAGCCATTTTGATCAATTACTTTTATACTTGTCAAATGTCAAAATTGAAATTTTAGCTTTAATGGAAGTATCAATACAAAATCATGAGTTAGATATATATCAAATTGAAGGCTATAACATGCACGCTAAGTTACGATCTCAAAGGAAAGGTGGGGGAATAATAGTTTATATCCGAGACAATCTCAAATTAACAGAAACTATATATAAGTCGGCATCATATGAAAACATACAAGGCAAATTAAATTTTCAAGGAAAAGAAATAGAGCTTATTGTGGTATATAGACCTCCAAACTATAATGTAAAAGATTTCATTGGTGAATTAAAAAATCAAATAAAGAAATGCCAAAAAAATAAAAATGTTATATTTGGAGGAGACATAAATTTAGATACGGAAAGTGAGAAACTGTCGGAAACGATAAATGAGTATGAAGTATTATTAAGTGGTAATGGTTTTTTTAAATGTATAAAGGATTATACCAGACAAGAAATTTACAATAACAGACTTGTGTCTTCTTGCCTTGACCATTTATATGTGAGGGGTGAATTTAGAATAATATACTCGGCAATTATACAAGCAAAAATATCAGATCATTACATCATCTCAGTAAATCTAGTAGTGCATAATAAAAGTAATAGGATCAATAAAATAGAACCAAAATCACACTAAGTGAACAGTTAGTTAAATTCCATTAGGCCAATATAAAGTTTGAAAAATAGAAAAATAAATAACCCTCAGAAACTATATAATAGTATTACACAAACATTTATCCAGGTATATAAAAACTCGGAAATTTATAATGCAACGAAGACAATAAAAATTCAAATTCTACATTTAAAAACCTTGGATGACCGCAGATTTACAGTCGTTGATGAAAAAAGGGATAGCATGTTTAGAAAATGGAAACGTTCGAGGATGCAGAATGATCTAAATGAATATAAAAATTTAGAAATTATTTAAACTCAAAATTAAAAGGATAAAGTACAATACTACACTAACAAGTTCAAGGAAGTACAAAACAATACAAAAGAAATGTGGAAACTAATCAATCAGATAACAAATCCCAAAGACAAACCAAATATCGATCAATTAGTCAAGCAACATTTTCCAATACGAAGTGATAAAAAACTAGCAAATCAATTTGCGGAAACATTCTTTCAGAACGTCTGCTCGCTAAAACACAAATGCCACGTGCAGTTACTCAGAAATTCAATAAAAAATAATAATAAAGTTAGTACCTTTTACCTACAGGAAGTAGCATTAGAATTTGTTAATAAGGAAATTCAAAATTGAACCCTAAAAGTCACCCGGAGCGGATAGCATAAGAGCAAGGGACATACAGTTTTTAACAAAAAATAATAATATAAACCTCATAATTCAAAATTTAATAAATACAATTATTAAAACAAAAAAAGTACCAGACAAAATGAAAACGGCCATAGTAAGACCTATACATAAAAACGGCAGCTATACAAACTTATCAAATTATAGACCGATCTCCATACTACCAGTAATTGAAAAAATATTTGAAAAACATGTTTCGGAAAAATTGTACAACTTTATTCAAGAAAATAGTATAATAAATAATGTGCAATATGGATTTATAAAGGGACGGGGCATAAATAACCTGCTGACAAAGTTTTCGAACGTAGTATACCAATATTTAGCACACAACATTCACGTAATATGTTTGTTTGTTGATTTCACCAAAGCTTTTGAAACAATTAATCATGAAAACCTAATAGCCAAAATGAATGACTTAGGGTTCCATGGACCACCATTGGAACTATTCAAGAATTACCTCGAGAGACGAAAATTTGTGGTAAAGATAAATAATACAGTAAGCCAAGAAAATCTTTAGATGTAGGCGTGCCACAAGGTTCAGTCCTTGGTCCTTTATTATTTACATTATACATAAATGATTTACCTAGTGTAATTAAAATTGCACTGTATTTATGTTTGCGGACGATATTCTCTTAATGTCGCATCATAAATCATTTACTATAGCGGAACAAATGTTACAAGAAGACACTAATCAACTTGCTAAATGGTCGCACGATAACTCTCTAATTATAAATCCAGATAAAACCAAAACACTCTACATTTCAACCCCTTATAGAGATACAAAAAAAGACCCAGTAATAAAAATACACTCCTGCAGATGCTTTCAAGCAAAAGAAAAGGGACTGAAATGTGCCAATCATTATGTAAGGTGGTGATGAACTGTACGGAATATAAGTATTTGGGTATTACAGTGGACAATTACTTTCGGTGGGATATTCACATTAAAAAGGTATGTAATAGGCTATTGGCCATCTTGGTAAAGTTTTATTACCTATCTGACATGTTACCACCTCGTATGAGAAAAATAATATACACGGCGTTAGTAGAATCTGTGATAAGATATGGATTGACAGCTTGGGGAAATGCAAATGATATTCACTTGAATAAAATCAAAATAATCCAAAAAAAATTCTTAAAGCTGCTGGATAAAGAAAACTGGAATTCTACTTTCCAAGAAAAACTAATCAACAACAATCTGTTAACAGTAAAAGGAATATTCAAATACAACATGATAATCGACAATTTTTTTAAAGAGGAATATCTAAGTATTGACGAAAATAAGTACCACTTAAGAGAAGTTAAATACAGAGTTCCATTTGTAGCAAATAATTATGGCAAAAAATGTCTAAATTACACTGTACCAACCTTGTTTAATGAACTGCCACAAGAATGCAGACAATATATTAATATGAAAACTTTAAAGGCTAACATAAAATTATATTTAAACACACAAACTAATTAAAGCACCAAAACCGCACAAAAAGAATTAAATGCAGAGTTATGCTAAAACGTACACGTTAATGAAAGAGAGTAGAGCCAAAAGAAACTTAAATAGATCACACATTAATTTTCCTTTATAAATTCCCGTAATAAGTTTAGGGCGCTGAAAATTAACTATGTAAATAAATGTACATATAGCATAGAAAAATATACAAAAATTCAATATATATAGTTTATACAATTCCTACACATAATATTGCGATACTTAGTTTTTAGTGATAAAATTTGTTTAGTATATATTTATAAAAAAAAAAATTGTTTATATTTTTTAGGCGTCAAACAAAATATTGTAGATAATTTATTATATAGCGCTAAATTACGGGAACCAAGAAGTAGAACAACATCATGTCAAGCAACCTCATAGGTTAGCTTATGATGTATATGCAATTGTGTTATAAAATATGAATAAAAGTTTATTGAATTGAATTGAATTGAATTGAATTATTATTATTATTATTATTATTATTATTATTATTATTATTATTATTATTATTATTATTATTATTATTATTATTATTATTATTATTATTATTATTATTATTATTATTATTATTATTATTTTTTTTTTTTTTTTTTTTTTCTTTTGACGGCATCAACGACATAGGTTATTTGCCGCTTGCATTTGTTAGTATCTGGCGGAATTTTCTGTTATCATATTTTTTCCATAAGTTTAGTAGCCCTTAAGAACTTCATTAGCTTTTCAATTTGCTTGGCGTCGTCTGCGAGGATATCTTTTTGGTTTTCGGCTAATTGTACTGCACACCGTATGTTTTCATATTCAGTACATTCTACCAGTAGGTGGAAAACGGTTGTTGGTACTCCACATCTGTCGCAGTTTGGTTGTACGTCTCCTAATAGCATATAACCATGAGTTAGGTTTGTATGACCTATCCTAAGTCGTGTCAATATTACCTGCTGTCTTCTATCGTTTTGACAATAGTTTGCCCAAGGCACAATTGATGGCTTTATCATCTTTAATTTCGAATTGCTACGATTCCATTCCATTTGCCAGTGATTTTTAAAGTGTTTCTTAATTAGTATTTGAAGGTCATTTAAGGTGCACAGATTATTGTAACCTATGTTTTCTAGAGCTGCCGATTTCGCTGCAGTATCAGCTGCCTCATTTTCCGGAATTCCTATATGACTAGGCGTCCACATAAATATTATAGTTTTAAGTCGGAGTTTGTAAAGAACCTCCTTGATCTTCATATTTATGCAGTTTTGATTGTTGTTCCCTCTGATTCCTTGTATTACTGTTAGACTGTCTGTACAGATAACCACTTTCTCCCATTTGCTTTTCTGTACCTGCAAGAGGGCCTGGTATACTGCATAAAGTTCTGCAGTATATATAGAGCATGCCGGAGACATTGTCCATGATTTTGTGGTGGACTCGGCGATAAGTGCACATCCTGTTCCTATGTC